>OY987215.1:26926170-27288862 GCA_963920805.1 Primula vulgaris | reverse complement strand
TGTCAAATAAAATATCCATCAAAGTATAAGTCTGTTAAATTGTGTATTAGACTGTCCAATATAATGTCTATTAGATCGTTAAAATTTTTGTATTATATTGTCAAAAAAAAAAATCAAAAAAAAAATTGCAATAAATTTCACATTTTAACATTGTATTAGATTGCCAGAAAAAATTGAATTAAATTGTTAAAAATTTGTATTATATTGTCAAAAAAGATTGTATTAGATTTCCAAAAAAATTATATTAAATTATCAAAAAAAATTGTATTAGATTGTCTATTATATCGTCAAAAATATCGTATTAGATCGATTGTCAATTTTTAGTTATAATATTGTCTATTAAATTGTTAAATAAATTATATTAGAATTTTAAAAAAAATTGTATTAAATTGTCAAAAAAAATTATTAAATTGTTTAAAAAATCTTATTAGATTATCAAATTTTTTTCTTTTTAATTGCCCAAAAACTTAAATTATATTGTAAAAAAAAATTATTAGATTGTCAACAAAAATTGTATTAGATTGTAAAAGCAATTGTATAAAATTGCCAAAAAAAATTGTATTAGATTGTCAAATGTATTACACTGTCAAAAATATTGTATTAGATTATCAGTTTTTTTGTATTAGATTGCTGAAAAAATTAAATTATATTGTTAAAAATTGTTATTAGATTTTCAAATAAATTATAATATATTTTCAAAAATTTGTATTAGATTATCATAAATTTTTGATTAGATTATCATAAAAATTAAATTAGATTGTCAAAATATGTACTAGATTGACAAAAACTTGTATTAGATTATTAAAAAAAAAATTCTTATTTTTTTACTTTTTTATTTTTTCCAATTTTTTATATTAGATTGTCAAAAATTTTGTATTAGATTGTCAAAAATATTGAATTTTAATTTTTTTCTAAAAAAATCAATTTTTTTGGATTTTTTTTTCCAAACTTTCTAAAAAAATTTTTAATTTTTTATAGATAATTCTGGATTTTTATATTTTTGGATTTTTTTCATTTTTTTCAATTTTTTCTCAATTTAATTTTTTTTTAATAATTTTATAGTTTTTCTGGATTTTAATTTTAATTTTTTTTAGTTTTTCCTTTTTTTAACCTTTTTTTTACAATTTTTTTTTTGAGCTTTTTTTTTTAGCTTTTTTTTTTTCTATAATTTTTCAGTCAACGCGGGTAAATGCAGGAATTCAACGGTCAACGCCGGAGTCCGACAGTAAATGACGGAGACCGGTCAATGGTCTTGGTTTTAGTCAAACTTTTATTGGGATAAATGTGTTGGTTTTATGTAAATGTGTTGTGGTTTATGTATATATTGACGAGGGTTAATAATTTACGATAAATATTTTGAAAGTGTTAATAACTTTTAAATTAGTAGTTTTAAAATATACCTGCAATTCACTCCACAAGTACCTTCATAAGAAACACACATTTCATTTTTTTTAACTACAAAGCTAACTATTACTCTACATGATGTCGATATATTGTGTGGGTTTAGGATAGATGGACCAGGTTGTCGTCGAGTTAAAACAAGTGTTTTAGAAAGCGAAATTTTAGCTAAAGTGTTTTTGTAATAGATAGGTTAAAAGCGTACAAAACGTAAGCTTTTAACGGACTAAAAGCGGGCTTTTTAAGTTTTTATCGAGCTTTAAATCTAGATTTTTTTTACTACTAAACGCGCTTTGTTAAAACAGAAAAACACGGTGAGGTGAGAAAGAGAACATGCAACAGAGGTTAGATAATTGGGTTGAGTGATTGCTAAGTTATAAAGCTAGAACTAGATATAGACAAATTGGTAACTTTTTTTTCCTTCACATTTTTTGTTCTAACGCAACTTTATTTCTTTAATACCCACGCAATCTGGAAAACTACTTCATAATGTCATTATTCTTCACTATTATGTGATCATTACATTAATCATCCTCATAGCTTTGTAAAAAAAGAATATAAAACATCTAAATTAAAATATATATATATATATATATATGAAGTCATATAATCATATTCAACAATTAATATCACAAGTTTTTTTAACATGTTTAATAAGTTTGGTTTCTTTTTCGAAAAATGAAAAAACAATTATTAGAAGGCACCTATATAAGTTCGATTTGAGCCTCCTAAATATTGGTGATTGGCGATGGCACTTAATTACTCAAAGTTTCTTCATATACACGTATATATATGTTAACAAGTATACTAGCCTGGACAGTTAATATAAGCCAAACCTACAAGTCCAGTAGCTACGATAAAACAGTTTTGGCTTTTAACAAATTCTGATGGTGAAAACATTCTGGATAATCCATCAAAAATATAATCAATAATCGATTGAAATTCTTATCAAAGAATAGATTTAATATCTATTCAATCATAAATTATTAATTCGAATCCATCTACAATACAGGAAACGTTTGAAGTAGAGGGTACCAATAGTTAAACTTAAAAGTTTATAGTATTACATTCAAAATGGGTATTTTCCCGTAGTAGTATAAAAGTCTCATTAACAACTCCAAAATATTAGAAATTGAATCTCGTAGGGAAGAAGTGAGTCCTCGAATTGACAATCTAGCCACTAACGCCTTCCTCCATAGATTCTTAGTTTTAAGGTTTTCATTAAAAACAAACGAGTTTGAATTAGCGTGTAAAAAGATATGTTATCTTTGTTTGATTCTTGGTCAGCTAGCCAGATTAGTTACTACAACTACTCTCGTACTCCGACGAGACCTATGTTAGTGAAAAAAACATGTTGGAATAGCAATCAATGGTGGTGAAAGCTACAAAATGTGGTTTATCTGATGGTTTATTATCACAAGTAACATAATATTGGTGGGAGCAATATAAGCGTTGCCATCTTTGATCAAAGATGAGTTTTGACATAACTCGAAATAGGTCTTGAGTTTATACCGTCTTCATCTGTAACATCCCGTATTTTTATAAATGGTTTATTCATGATTTTAATTTATTCAAAAACGTTTTATTCTAATTTTACCAAAAACCGGTCATTCGACTAATTTTTAGCCAAAAACCGAAACTCTTCCGAAAAACTTTATTTTAAAAACCTGTTACTAATTTTACTAATAAAAAGGATCCAATAGATTTGTTTCTAAACATTTATTATTTTTGAGTAGTAAAACTATATTTTTGGATTAAGAGTTAGCTTTTAGAATTTTAGTGACCAAATAGTTCGCTTTCACAAACTATCTAAAAACAGTTTTTTCTAAACCAAAAATCAGGCACTTTCAATTCTTTAAACCTAAAATCAGGCAAGAGAAGAGAGAGAAAAAGAGAGAAAAGAGAGAAGAAGAAGAAGAAGAAGAAGAAGAAGAGAAACCACCATTAGCGGGCTCATACCGGAAGCATCTCCACTACGCTCTAAGGTAACGGGGGTTATCCATTGCGACTAGACGAGGGTGTATGTTAGGATTAGGTTTTCCGTTTAGTATAAATTTGGGGTTTTTGCCTTTTATATTAATTATGTTGTTAAATTGTTAATTGGGGTTAGTTGCTATATTTTTAATTCACTTATTTGATTTTGGATTAGTTGTGGATTTAGTCTTTTGATTTCGAATTAATGATAATATTAATGGGTTGCGTGTTATATGCGTTGATTATGTATTATTATGGTTGTTGATAGAATTGGGTAAATTATTGTTTGATAAAGATGAGTTTTATATTGCGCATATAAGCTGTTTGTTCAAATGCCTGAATGAGATTTATGTTGATTAGACTTGTTTGGCTAGTTGTGAATCTAGAACCTATACTTTTGGGTTTTGTTGAATTACGTTAGAATGACGTTTGAGAATGTGATAAATGATTGGTTTATTATTTATTGGCCGAGTCCTTAATATTTATATGTATGAGATTGTGTTATATGAATAGTATAATATTATTGGCCGATGCCTTAATATTGATACATTAGCAATGGTCTCTGTCTCTTCCTAATTCCGGAAACAGAAGACGACAGTGGGGATAGGGAATGACTCGTCTTACGGACTGGGGCGAGTGGCATGAGAGGTCCTAGTGTGCACTATATTTATTTTTATGTTAGCTATGGTCTCTGTCTCTTCCTAATTCCGGGGACAGAAGACGGCCGTGGAGATAGGGAATGACTCGTCTTACGGACTGGGACGAGTGGCATGAGAGGTCCAAGTGCGCACTATAAATCTACTTTTATGTTGCAATGGTCTCTGTCTCTTCCTAATTCCGGGGACAGAAGACGGCCGTGGGGATAGGGAATGACCTACCTTACGGACTGGGATAGGTGGCATGAGAGGTCCATGTTTGTTATAGATGTGTGTTGACGTTATTTAATTTATTTAATTCATCCCGTTATAGAATGTTACTATATTTCTTTTTATACGTCGATTATCGTAGATGTACAAATTGTGAACTCTTGCATTTAAGGGATGGAGTGACGGTATTTTGTGGTGCCGTCCCGTCTAGTTACGAGCGTGGGACTCACCGTTACAATTTTGTATTTCAGGTACCAATTAGGTTGAGGCGTTGGTTAAGAGCATTAGCGAGGTATCGCATGGGCTCGAGCATCTTTCAGTTGCTTTATTTTCGCTTAGACTAGTTTTCATTTGAGGTTGTAGCCTACGGGCGAATTACATTTGTTCGTTCCTTTTTATATAATTTTGTTAAAACCTTTTGTCTTGTAGCCGCGTTTGGCAAGCTTTATATTTATTCTTTTAATTGTTCCTTTAGCTTGCAAATGTTTTCTTTTAAACATTTTAATTTCGTACCAACAGGTTCTCTTTTCTTTTCTTTAAAAAGGTCATGCCTCGATATCCGTGTTCTATGGATTTTGGGGCGTGACAAGTTGGTATCAGAGCTAACTAGGTTCTTGTATACTTTGGGACGACGGGAAGATGGATAACCATTGGACCAAGATCCATCGTATCATTTTTACAAAACTTTTTCCAAAAACTTAAAACTTTTTCTAAAAACGGGGGGTTGCATTTAGCTTAAGACATGTAGCTATAATTTAGTAGTAGTTGATGAAATGAAAGTCCACATGTGAGGCAAGTTGGGGACAATGAGGACGCTTGTTGATCCCGGCTCGCCAAACTAGTGGGTGGACCTCTCGTCGGTATGTGTGAAGGAATACCTTATCGATGTGGAACTCTAGAGTATGCGAGGACGCTCGGGTGCTTTAGGATAACGTATCGTGATGGGTTATCCCTTGCATTTTTGTGTTTTTCGTATGCGTGTGTAGATTGATAGAGTGTGTATGAGGATAAGTTTTCATGTCTAGTAGTAGCAAACTATTAAAGTGCGTGAATTGTGCCGTGGATGGTTTTATGTAGCATGTTTTCAAATTATTTACTTGAGTGGTAATGAACTTTTTATGCGAATCGTTGTTGTCATAAAAATGTTATGGATTAGAATGATGTTGTGTGTTATGTGCCTTGTAAGGAATTTACAAGTGTTGAGTAATTTTACGTTTTTGTATCGTTAATTTTCTGCAGAAGAAAACGATCGGTCGTTGCACAAACGATTGGTCGAAATTCTTCAGAAATTTTTTCAGACCCTACTGGACCAAAAAACGATCGGTCGTTTCCCAAACGATCGGTCGAAATTCTTCAGAAATTTTTCAGACCCTACTGGACCAAAAAACGATCGGTCGTTTGTCAAAACGATCGGTCGAATTCTGGTAATTCTGCGGTTTTTCTGCTATACTTCGAAAGCTCATAAATTCTTCGTTTTAACTCCGATTCTAATTCCGCTTGAAGCGTTGGCTTCGTTTTTCAGTACTCTATCTTTATAGCGTTTCGGAATTTTCATTTTCTATTTTTGGAAAAGTCGAAGCGTTATATCGTCGAAATTGAGAATTCGTAAAAATCAGTTTTTGAACCTTAGAAAGCCTGATAAAGTGATTGATTTGTGAACCGAGCTTTTATCATGTATGAATATACATGTATGAGTAGTAGTGTCGAGTAAGACAACCAAAGTGTCGATTTTAAATGTATGTAGTAATGGCTATTACTACAAGGATTGGTGGAAGGAGACCAGCTACACGCGGGGGCGCATCACCATCAAGCGGTGCGGCTACCCGAGGTGGAGAAAATGTAAGAGGAGGAAGAGCTCCAAGGGGGACGGGGAACAACTCGAGGAAGAAGGGCTACTAGAGGTCGTGGGGGAAGAGGTAACACTAATGCCCTACTACCTGAGCAACCCGAGGCGGAGGTAGAGGTTGAGAATGTTTATGAGGAAGTGAATGTGGAAGAAGAAGAGACCTCTGCACCGGAACCGGAAACGGTCAATGCTAATCAAGTGATGACCGACCTTCAGAAGGTGGTGCAAATGATGGTGCAGAATGCACAAGCTGGGAGTTCAAGCAACAATGGATTGCTTAACTTCACCCGATTGGGGGCTCCGACTTTCGATGGGTTAGGTGAACCATCCATAGCTGAGGAATGGGTGGATGAAATGGAGAAATATTTATCGGCTGCAGGAATAGTAAATGGGGAGCAAAGGATGAATATGGCTTAGTTTCACCTAAAGGGGTGAAGCACAGAAGTGGTGGTTGGGAATTGTGGATACATACGACATAAGCAACTTCGAATGGAACGAGTTCATCGAATTGTTTAATCGACAGTTCCTTTCAGATTCTTATAAGGACGAAATGAGAAGACGTTTCGAGGAGCTGTATCAAGGGGGTATGACCGTTCAAGCATACCAACTGAAGTTTACCTCACTCTCGAGGTATGCCCCAGAATCGGTTATAGGGGGTGCAGAAAGATGTAGGAGATTCATGAAGGGGTTGAATCCGACCATCTCACTACAATTGGCATCGGCTCGACATGTCAACTATAGTGAATTGGTAAAATCATCCCAAGCTGTGGAAGGAGCTCCAATCCATAACAAGCGAATATCGGAGAAGTCGAAAACCGGAAATGCTCCGAGGGAAGATAAAAAGCGGACTTGGGATATGGCGAATAATTCGCAATTTCAACAACCGGGAAGAGGAGAGAGGAGTTTTAACCCACCGCCGACAAACGTCGTGATAAGGGGAGCGTGTTTCCACTGTGGAGACGCGAACCATCGACAATACGAGTGCCCTAGGGTCCAATGTAGGACATGCAACCGAATGGGACATACGGCAAGGGTTTGTCTCGGGGGACAAGGAAGAATCGACACCAACCGACCCTTTAACCAACCTAGGTTGCCACCACCACCACCAAGAGGACCAGGATTCATACCACCACACCAATTACCTGGGAACCAAGGGGGAGGGTTTCGAGGTAACCACCAAGGAGGGGGAAACCGTGGGAACTACCGAGGAGGCTATCAGGGCCCGGGAAACCGAGGGAATCATGGGGGAAATCGAGGACCGCAAGGAAACCCACCAATTCAAGCTCGTCTATTTGCCTTGCCACAGTTGCCAAACCAAGGAGATCCGGCAAATGTACAAGGTATGGTTCTTGTGTGCTCATCTTGGGCACATGTTCTTATCGATACGGGGGCTTCACGTTCTTTTATAGCTATGCATCTAGTTGAGTCTTTGTCATTAGAAATTGGGGTTCTTGAGAACCCGATAGTTGTAGAGACTCCTGTTGGGGGTCGAGTTGTGTTGGACCGAGTGTGTCGGTCTTGTGAGATGGTGGTCGCGGACCACGTATTTATATTTGCCCTAGTAGTTATAGAGATGTCAGGGTTCGACGTGATTCTTGGAATGGACTGGTTGGTTCATTTCAACTCGTTCATTGATTGTGTTCGACGAAAGGTTTTCCTTACAACTGATGAGGTGTTTTTTTCACGGGGAAAGGGACTCTACCCTTTCTTCTATTCCATATTATTCCAAGCGGGTTGTGGGCAACCTGTCTTGTCTTTTGGCTAATCTCTCGATAGTGGATAACGATGAGGATGTGGAAATGTGGCCACGCATAGTGGACGATTTTAGAGATGTGTTTCCGAAGGATCTACCGGGGTTACCACCGAAAAGAGGTTTAGATTTTTCTATCGACTTGGTACCGGGAATGGCACCCATAGCCATTTCCCCGTACCGTTTGGCACCAGCAGAGTTGAAAGAGTTAAGTAAGCAGTTAGAAGAACTGCTAGAGAAGGGGTTTATTAGGCGGAGTACGTCACCGTGGGCGGCACCGGCCTTATTTGTGCAAAAGAAGGATGGATCGATGAGGATGTGCATCGACTATCGAAAGCTAAATAGGGTGACTATTAAGAATAAGTACCCACTACCTCGAATTGATGATCTATTTGACCAACTGAAGGGAGCGACGTTCTTTTCAAAAATCAATTTGCGATCAGGGTATCACCAATTGAGGGTGAAGGATGAAGATATTTCGAAAACGGCCTTTAGGACGAGAAAGTAGAGAACTATGAGAAACAAATGCGTTCGAACGAAGGATTAGATGGTTGGACAAAAGGAACCAATGGAGGACTACGCTTTAAGGGAAGGACTTATGTGACAGAAAACATGAGGAACGAGGTATTAAAGGAGTTTCACCACTCCCGATTAGCCGTTCATCCCGGCGGAACGAAAATGTATCATGATGCGAAGAGACAATTTTGGTGGCCCGGAATGAAACGAGATGTAGCTTCATATGTTAGCAAGTGCCTAACTTGCCAGCAAGTGAAGGCGGAACACCAAAGGCCGGCGGGTATGCTCCAACCTTTACCGGTGGCGGAATGGAAGTGGGAAAGGATAGCAATGGATTTTGTGACCAATTTACCTAAATCGGTAAGTGGGAATGACGCTGTGTGGGTTGTGGTCGACCGTCTGACCAAATCCGCACACTTCATTGCGATTAAGATGACGAATTCGGTGGAAATCTTGGGACGGAAGTATATTAAGGAAATTGTTAGACTTCATGGGGCGCCGATTTCGATAGTATCGGATCGAGATGCGAGGTTTGTGTCGAGGTTCTGGGGTGCATTGCAAAATGCCTTAGGGACCAAGTTGACAATGAGTACGGCATTTCATCCCCAAACGGATGGACAATCGGAGCGGACTATCCAAGTGCTAGAGGATATGTTGCGCGCATGCGTGAACGACTTCAAGGGAGGCTGGGAGAGCCATTTGCCCTTAGTGGAGTTTGCGTATAATAATAGCTTTCAAGCTAGTATTGGCATGGCACCTTTCGAGGCTTTATACGGGCGGCCGTGTAGGTCTCCGGTGTGTTGGACCGAGGTGGGAGAAGCGGAAATATTAGGACCGCAATTGGTTCAAGAAACGACAGAAAAGATTAAGTTAATTCGACAAAGGCTTGAGACTGCTCGAAGTAGGCAAAAGAGTTATGCTGATAAGAGGAGGAGACCTTTGGAGTTCGAAAAAGGGGATCAAGTATTTTTGCGAGTTTCGCCAAGGAAAGGGGTTATGAGGTTTGGCTCAAAAGGGAAGTTGAGCCCCAGATTTATCGGACCATTTGAGATCGTGGACCGAGTTGGAGAAGTTGCATACCGGTTGGACTTGCCACCAAAGTTGGCGGGAGTTCACCCGGTGTTCCATGTGTCAATGTTGAAAAGGTATCATCACGACCCTTCACACGTGGTGGACTTTGAGGACATTGAGGTTAGTGCGGATGTGACCTACGAAGTGGGACCTATGAGGATTATCGACGTGCAAGAGAAAGAACTTCGAGGAAATACGATTAGACTGGTAAAGGTCGTTTGGAAACACCACGGGGCCGAGGAGGCAACTTGGGAACGCGAAGATGAGATGAAGAGGAAATATCCTAATCTCGATTTTTCTTTAGGTACGTTCGTTTAGATGTTTTCTAATTTCGGGATGAAATTTCTTTATCGGAGAAGGGTTGTAACGCCTAGAGTTGGAGTTTATTTTTGTTGTAACGCCTAGAGTTTACGGAGTGTTGAGTGTTGCGTGTCTTTTATTATGTATGATATTGCATATAGGTGTTTACCTTATTTGAGATTATTACATGTTGTTCATGTATTTATGTTATGGAGTTGTTACAGGCTGTGAATATTATGATTGATATTGCATATAGGTGTTTACCTTATTGGAGATTATTACATGTTGTTCATGTGTTTATGTTATGGAGTTGTTACGGGTTGTGAACCCTGCGTATCTTATTTTATTTTTATTATGTCACGAATTGTACGTTTAGAATTTTTATGGCCTTGTTTATATAAGTTTATTATTTCTGGGTATAGTTGGTTAGAGAGGAAATTTCGGGACGAAATTCTTTTAAGGAGGGTTAGTTGTAACATCCCGTATTTTTATAAATGGTTTATTCATGATTTTAATTTATTCAAAAACGTTTTATTCTAATTTTACCAAAAACCGGTCATTCGACTAATTTTTAGCCAAAAACCGAAACTCTTCCGAAAAACTTTATTTTAAAAACCTGTTACTAATTTTACTAATAAAAAGAACCCAATAGATTTGTTTCTAAAGATTTGTTATTTTTGAGTAGTAAAACTATATTTTTGGATTAACAGTTAGCTTTTAGAATTTTAGGGACCAAATAGTTCGCTTCCACAAACTATCTAAAAACAGTTTTTTCTAAACCAAAAATCAGGCACTTTCAATTCTTTAAACCTAAAATCAGCCAACAGAAAAGAGAGAAAAAGAGAGAAAAGAGAGAAGAAGAAGAAGAAGAGAAACCACCATTAGCGGGCTCATACCGGAAGCATCTCCACTACGCTCTAAGCTAACGGGGGTTATCCATTGCGACTAGACGAGGGTGTATGTTAGGATTAGGTTTTCCGTTTAGTATAAATTTGGGGTTTTTGCCTTTTATATTAATTATGTTGTTAAATTGTTAATTGAGGTTAGTTGCTATATTTTTAATTCACTTATTTGATTTTGGATTAGTTGTGGATTTAGTCTTTTGATTTCGGATTAATGATAATATTAATGGGTTGCGTGTTATATGCGTTTGTTGAACATAGAGTTCAATAATGATTTTGATTATTACTTTGATTATGCGTTTAATGATTTTACGATTTCGATGATATAATGCTTGTCTTGTCCAAAAATACAAAACGTATATTTCAGGTCTTTAAATGATAGAGCATTCGATAACGAAGCCATAGGTTCAAGCGGAACCAAAATCGGAGCTAAAACGAAGGAGTTATGAGCATTCGAAGATTTACGGGACCAGGATTACAGTCGACCGATCGACTGGACAAAAACGACCGATCGTTTTTGGTCCAATTTCTTCCAGTGAGTCCAGTATAAAAACGACCGATCGTTTTCAGAAAACGACCGATCGTTTTCTGTAAAACGACCGATCGACTGTAGAAAACGACCGATCGTTTTCTGCAGTTTTCGAAAACAGCTTTTCAGCTTATTCTTGAAAAGAGCTGTTATATCTTCAACGGTCATAACCCAGAAAAAACAGACTTTGCTGTTATATAAACCACCCCAATCTCTCTCCTAAATCACCAATTACAATATCTATTAACATCCTTCAACCTCTCTCATAAAAACCCTAAAATCACCATTTTTGGTGAATATATTCGAGAAAGAGGGAAATCAAAGAAAAGGAGATTCAAGCTCGATCATCATCAACAACTCACCAATTAGCTTTTTAAGAAGCAATTAGAATCGTGAGCGAAGTTACATTTTTGTAACTAAATTTGTATCGAGTGTTTTATAAACTCAATTGTGAGCGAGTGAACGGGTAGAGGCTTTGTAAGCAAGTGAAGCTTAAAAGCTCTAGGTTTTTCATTCGGGTACTCATAAATTGAGGGGGAGTCGTAGACTCGTAGACGTGTTCTCTTGCACTTGTATCAAGAGTAGGAACCTCGGGTAGAGGGTGAGCCAATCGGTCGATTGAGCTCGATAGGGTTTGTAAAATCCGGAAGAAACATTTTAGTGAAATACTCGGTAGTACCGAGGAGAGGACGTAGGCGCGTTTGCCGAACCTCTATAAATCACGGTGTCATTTTCTTCCCTTGCTTTTAATTTCCGCAACTTATATTCTTGCTTATTTATTGCTTGCGTTTAGTTATTTTAGCTATTCATTAATTCTTGTTATAACGCTTAAGATTAGAATTGCATAAGTTGGGTGGTTAGTTGCATAGAATTTTAATTAGGCGAAAATCGCCATAAACCTTATTCACCCCCCTCTAAGGTTAGCACGCGGGCCAACAATTGGTATCAGAGCCGAGGCTCTTGCATATAGGAATCTAACGATTCTAGAGTTAAGATCCCGATGGCTAACATACTAAATTTCGCATCCGGCATGGCTTCATCACCCAATACACCTCCATATTTTGATGGAATAAATTTTTCATATTGGAAGGATAGGATGAGCATGTTTTTACAAAGCTCTAATGTTAGACTTTGGATGACTATAAAAGTAGGATATTCCGCACCTACATCCGAAAATAGCGAGAACCCAATCCCCATAGAGGACCTAGATAATGCTCAACTAGAAGCCTACTCTACGAACGCCAAAGCGATGTATGCTATTGTTTGTGCCGTTTCTCCTAACGAGTACAACAAAATTTCCGCTTGTAAAACCGCTAAGGGTATGTGGGATAAGCTAGTAGTAATGCATGAAGAGACTAACCAAGTTAAGGATTGCAAACTCCAACTATTAGTTCATGACTACGAGCTTTTTAAAATGAGCGAGGGTGAAACTATTTCCGATATGCTTGCTAGATTTACTACTATTACTAACGGATTAACATCTCTTGGTAAGCATTTATCTTGTAAGGAAATGGTCTCAAAGGTGATTCGGAGCTTACCGAAAGAATGGGAACCAAAGGTCACCGCAATTCAAGAGGCGCACGACATGAATACCTACTCTCTTGATGCATTGACGGGTTCATTCCTCACTCACGAAATCACCCTCAATAGTCACAAGCCAATCTCGAAAAAGAGGGATATAGCTTTCAAAGGAACCACTTGTGACGAAAGCAATGAGCTATCCAATGACGACGAAAATTCTAGGCAAATCATTCGAATCGTCACAGAAATACTCAAGCTAAAAGACCACCGCAAACATAAAGGTAAATCGTCAAATAATTCAATTTATTCTAACGATTTTGTTTGCTATACTTGTGGCAAGGAAGGACACATGGCGAGAGATTGCGTCATGAATCGCAAGAGCAAAGGCAAGAAGAAGATATCCGCTTCAAGCTTTAGCGATAGCTCCGACCAAGATGAAGTCGCGCATCTTGGTTGCTATATGGCCATGGAAGACAACAATGAGCCTAACCAATCGTCTTCAAGCGAATGTGACCACTCAAGCGAAAGTGACAACGATGAGGTAAAAGAATTCTCTCATGATGAACTTATTCATATGTGTGGAATTTATTCCGAAAAATTTCCTAAGCTTGTAGAGAAGGTCAAATCTCTTAAAAAGATAAATTCTTCTCTCAATGAAGAAATAAGATCTTTAAAAAGAGATAAAATTGAAAATGAGTCTATTCCAACATCGTCATTTTCTTTAAGTGATATAGATGACGAAAAGGAAGACTTGAAAGAAAAAACCAATGATCTCGTCATTCATAATAAGTCTTTACAAACCGAGATCAATTTTCTTAAAAATGAAGTCTCTAGACTTACTAAAACTCTTTCAAAACCATCTTCTTTAGATTGTGATCTATTAGAAAATTTTGAAGAGTTAAAAGATGCTTTCGATAAAGTTAAAAGCAAAAACAAGGTTTTGAGTTCTCATGCTTTTAGCTTAAATGACAAGGTCAAGGTTTTAGAAACCGAGAATGAATCATTGAAAACTAAAAACAATGACCTTGTCATTTCCATTGAAAAACTCGATTTAACAATTTCAAAGTTTTCTAAAGGTAAAACCGTTTTAGATAACATTTTGAGTTGTCAAAAAGATGTTAATGATAAGAGCGGTTTAGGTTTTGATTGCATTGGTTCTACTTCTAACAAACCCCGCTTCGTTAAATCCTCTAATATTTCTAAAACTTCTACTCCGCCTAAACTAGAGGTTGTTTTTACCAAAAGGAGCACTTCCAAGATTTTTCAAAAATCTTTTAATGATAGGAAAGGTGTAGGTTTTCAAACCAAATCGGATGCTCCGAAAAACCTTTCCAAAACTACGTATAACTATCGTTATACTAAAAAGTCTAAGCATTGTGTGCATTGTAGTAGAAATGAGCATATTTCTTCTAGATGCCCTTATCGTTTCCATGTTAGTAGAAACGATTTGAAATGGGTAGTAAAGACCCAAGCCACTAACAATGTCGGACCCAAAAGAAATTGGGTACAAAAAGACAAATCTTGTGTTGTAGGTATCTCCATCCAAAAGGAGAAAATCGACAAGTGGTTGGCAAAACCGACAAAAGGTATCTCCATCCAAAAGGAGAAAATCAACAAATGGTTGGCAACGCCGACAAAAGCCGTGGAAGTCAAGAAGATCGACTCCACCATCAAGGATGAAGTGCCGTTGATCAACAAAGGTGGAAGGCATACCAACAAGTGGTACCACCTATTTGGAATCGGCAACGCTCAATGCAAATGCCATTAGCGAGCGGACTCGACCTCACATCACATATGCGGTATACTCTAATCTATTATTTACATATATGTGATTAGTTGGGTCGGGTATATGCATCATATTTACATTTTTCATGTTTTGGTTTTTCTTTAAAAACCCTTCACATAACCCCATAATTTTTGATTGCATTTTGATAATGCCAAAGGGGGAGAAAAATGATATATTTTGGTGTAAATGCGTTTTGTTAAAATGGAGGAGTTATTTTTCTTGTATCTTGTAAAATCATCATTAGTTTGTCATAATCAAAATGGGGGAGATTGTTGAACATAGAGTTCAATAATGATTTTGATTATTACTTTGATTATGCGTTTAATGATTTTACGATTTCGATGATATAATGCTTGTCTTGTCCAAAAATACAAAACGTATATTTCAGGTCTTTAAATGATAGAGCATTCGATAACGAAGCCATAGGTTCAAGCGGAACCAAAATCGGAGCTAAAACGAAGGAGTTATGAGCATTCGAAGATTTACGGGACCAGGATTACAGTCGACCGATCGACTGGACAAAAACGACCGATCGTTTTTGGTCCAATTTCTTCCAGTGAGTCCAGTATAAAAACGACCGATCGTTTTCAGAAAACGACCGATCGTTTTCTGTAAAACGACCGATCGACTGTAGAAAACGACCGATCGTTTTCTGCAGTTTTCGAAAACAGCTTTTCAGCTTATTCTTGAAAAGAGCTGTTATATCTTCAACGGTCATAACCCAGAAAAAACAGACTTTGCTGTTATATAAACCACCCCAATCTCTCTCCTAAATCACCAATTACAATATCTATTAACATCCTTCAACCTCTCTCATAAAAACCCTAAAATCACCATTTTTGGTGAATATATTCGAGAAAGAGGGAAATCAAAGAAAAGGAGATTCAAGCTCGATCATCATCAACAACTCACCAATTAGCTTTTTAAGAAGCAATTAGAATCGTGAGCGAAGTTACATTTTTGTAACTAAATTTGTATCGAGTGTTTTATAAACTCAATTGTGAGCGAGTGAACGGGTAGAGGCTTTGTAAGCAAGTGAAGCTTAAAAGCTCTAGGTTTTTCATTCGGGTACTCATAAATTGAGGGGGAGTCGTAGACTCGTAGACGTGTTCTCTTGCACTTGTATCAAGAGTAGGAACCTCGGGTAGAGGGTGAGCCAATCGGTCGATTGAGCTCGATAGGGTTTGTAAAATCCGGAAGAAACATTTTAGTGAAATACTCGGTAGTACCGAGGAGAGGACGTAGGCGCGTTTGCCGAACCTCTATAAATCACGGTGTCATTTTCTTCCCTTGCTTTTAATTTCCGCAACTTATATTCTTGCTTATTTATTGCTTGCGTTTAGTTATTTTAGCTATTCATTAATTCTTGTTATAACGCTTAAGCTTAGAATTGCATAAGTTGGGTGGTTAGTTGCATAGAATTTTAATTAGGCGAAAATCGTCATAAACCTTATTCACCCCCCTCTAAGGTTAGCACGCGGGCCAACAGCGTTGATTATGTATTATTATGGTTGTTGATAGAATTGGGTAAATTATTGTTGGATAAATATGAGTTTTATATTGCGCATATAAGGTGTTTGTTCAAATGCCTGAATGAGATTTATGTTGATTAGACTTGCTTGGCTAGTTGTGAATCTAGAACCTATGCTTTTGGGTTTTGTTGAATTACGTTAGAATGACGTTTGAGAATGTGATAAATGATTGGTTTATTATTTATTGGCCGAGGGCTTAATATTTATATGTATTAGATTGTGTTATATGAATAGTATAATATTATTGGCCGAGGCCTTAATATTGATACATTAGCAATGGTCTCTGTCTCTTCCTAATTCCGGGGACAGAAGACGGCAGTGGGGATAGGGAATGACTCGTCTTACGGACTGGGGCGGGTGGCATGAGAGGTCCTAGTGTGCACTATATTTATTTTTATGTTAGCTATGGTCTCTGTCTCTTCCTAATTCCGGGGACAGAAGACGGCCGTGGAGATAGGGAATGACTCGTCTTACGGACTGGGACGAGTGGCATGAGAGGTCCAAGTGCGCACTATAAATCTACTTTTATGTTGCAATGGTCTCTGTCTCTTCCTAATTCCGGGGACAGAAGACGGCCGTGGGGATAGGGAATGACCTACCTTACGGACTGGGGTAGGTGGCATGAGAGGTCCATGTTTGTTATAGATGTGTGTTGACGTTATTTAATTTATTTAATTCATCCCGTTATAGAATGTTACTATATTTCTTTTTATACGTCGATTATCGTAGATGTAGAAATTGTGAGCTATTGCATTTAAGGGATGGAGTGACGGTATTTTGTGGTGCCGTCCCGTCTAGTTACGTGTGTGGGACTCACCGTTACAATTTTGTATTTCAGTTACCAATTAGGTTGAGGCGTTGGTTAAGAGCATTAGCGAGGTATCGCATGGGCTCGGGCATCTTTCAGTTGCTTTATTTTCGCTTAGACTAGTTTTCATTTGAGGTTGTAGCCTACGGGCGAATTACATTTGTTCGTTCCTTTTTATATAATTTTGTTAAAACTTTTTGTCTTGTAGCCGCGTTTGGCAAACTTTATATTTATTCTTTTAATTGTTCCTTTAGCTTGCAAATGTTTTTTTTAAAAAATTTTAATTTCGTACCAACAGGTTCTCTTTTCTTTTCTTTAAAAAGGTCATGCCTCGATATCCGTGTTCTATGGATTTTGGGGCGTGACATCATCTCTCCCGATTCAAAATTTATTGCATGTGCGCAAGACCCTTGTTGTTGCACTTGTAGTTGAGGCGTTTCAAAAAGTATATGGCGGTTTAAATTTGACTCGATATAGATGTTCATTTCGAACTCTAGTCTCCATGGTGATTCAGTCATAATAATTCTAAGAGCAGATGGTTTGGTTCCGAAAAGAATTCGTGGGTCCAGTAATAAGGAATCACCGTACTTCCAAGCTCTAGCCGTGTTTGATGTTTAGCAGTCTATTACTTAAGACTCCAAATGTGATTCATAAATGAAGCCCAAAGTATTTTTGCTTATGAACCACCATACTTAGCCACACAAATTCTGCTATTGAGATAAATGGGTATGCATAGAAATAATGACGTGTGACGAGGAACGACTTCCACGAAACTATAAGCAGACAGTTCGTCAGCTAAAATTACGATCACAAATCATACCAGAGAGACCGTTAAATAACAATTTTACATGTACCTTTGAAAGATTTGAGCAAGCATGATAAATGACAAGAAAGCTCTCATCTTTTAAATCCTTATGACTATTGCTAGTACATGACATCGAGAGGCAATCGCCGAAGTGCCAATACAGAAGTTGGTCTTGGTATTACTAATCAGCTGAGCTGACATTGACTAACACTCATGGAACATGTCTAAAATTCTGCTCACACTAGAGTATGAGAAGACGAAAATGTCGACCATACATCTTAAATTTGAGAAGGTAATCAAGATTATGTTATGGTAATGAACTAAATGGTACTTGGCATACAAGTTATCCAACCCTCTCGATAGGTAATGCAGTTTCGCAATGCAAATTCATAGTGTACAATAGCTCATTCAATTGTAGATTATGAATTCGCATTAGATTATAACTCTATAGGCACATATTTTCATAATTCAAAAGTTTAGCCTCTTGAATGGTGGTCATGATTGGAACTATAATTTCAGGTTGTGAACTGTAGTATTGTTGTTTTTCTGTATTTGATTTTTTACTTGGAAAGTACTTAATAAAGGGATTCTTTCTGGAAACGACTAAATGCATCAACCGTAGCTTGATTTCTGAATTTTAGTTATAGGACAAAAACGATTTTGGTAAAAGATTGGAAGGGAGCCAAATCCATTTGTCCTTAAAACTTCTGTGCTTGATCTTCTGCTCAGTTACAAAATTAGAGAAATCATAAAAGCTAACTTATTTTCGTATTCTGATATCATAAGATGAAAATTTCCAAAGAAAGAGTTTCAGAAATTTAATTTTACAATGATACTATACTGGGATAATTTGCCTTTTTTAGTAACGGATACAGATTCACTGAAACAGAACCAACTTGATCACATTTGATACCATAGTTAATCTAAGGTTTGGCTTTATCCCATAAGTAAAAGCAAAAATAAGTTCAGAATCTTCAGAAAATTAATCTAACAAAGTTTGGTTTCATTCTAAGAACTACTCCAGATTAATTTTATCCCCAAAAGAAGTATATATAGTTACTTCTGTAATAATTTAAGATGCTATAGAACTGTAGATACTTTAAAGTTGACAATTACTTGAGCGAAGCTACTTAAAAAAACTAATCACTGGACAGCTTTACCAGTTTACATGTGGAACTTCAACTTTTTGCCTCTTGACAATATTCCTAAAAAATAAAAAGGCCACTTGAAAAAGTCATTTAAATTCATCAGATGTGTTTTTGACTTTTTCTGTATTCATGTCACGTCATCGTGTATAGGGACAATGAAACAGTCGTATTTCAACATGCGCATAAACATCATTATTGCCACTTGGACGTTGCTTATTACTATTTATAATGTTTCCTTTGACATTTAAAGTAGAATGAATCATATACTTAGTTGAGCATATTCCCCCGTCACATGTTTTAAAATGAGCTTTTGTTCTGTTTCAACTAACCAACGATAACGTTTTAAATTCATATATTTCTCTCGGGGATCCTGATAATAGTCGATGCGTGGTAGCGGAAACTTAACAACATGAATCTTCTCTAATTGCTAAAAAGTACTTTTCATTGTGCAATTTTATCCCCAATATTGAGATATCCAGATTGCTAATATGAATAAACTAACTCAAATCACATAACACCCTCTAAAGCAGATCATAGTACATATTTCCATTTGTGAACAAAATAAGACCACTGACATTCTGGTGGTTTGTGTTGCAGAAACTACACAAATTCTGCAAACATAAGTACATTTGTTGCTGTACATGGTAAGATCACTCTTTAAGGGACTGTTTGGCTTTTTGTCATACAAGTATTTTGCCCCACCATTCAAACTGCTTTTTAAATGTTTCCTTGAGTCTACCAAACACAAATTCCACTGGTTCAACATTTATTTTGCCATGGGAAAATCATAATCTATTGCTTTTTTCAAATCTGAATTTATATATTCGGCTGCTTGAAATCAACATATTGAAAGCAGAATCGTTACCGATATCAATTTTCTTGAAACAACCTCGCGTGTATGTCTTTATCTGCAATTTATTATACGAATAGGTTTGAAAACCTTTTAGTTTGAAGTTCTATATTCGAAGAGCACGTCTTAGTTTTAACTTTTCACCAATTATTTGTTGATCTAAGCTCTGGTCATGAACAAGGCTCATAGAGCCATCTACTGGGCAGTGTGTCAAACAAGACAGATGCCAAATTATTTTTAACATTATATACTTCTCATTATATATACTAAACACGCCTAAAACTAGCTGACCAAGAAGATATTTATGACCGCATAGTTGAGGATGGTGAACAAACATGCTAACCATAACACGGTTCAGAATATTCTAAAGTTTACTTCAAGAAAACAAATAATTGACTTGCAAGTATTGAAACAATTCCAGCATGTTTGTGCCTGGTAAGGCTCTACCAACCCATCATCTAAAGAATATTGCATAATCAAATTTATATAAGCAGCTTTAAAAGAATATCCAACACTACCAGGACCAGATAATAAGCCAACTTAATTTACCCAAAAAAGATAAAGCCAACTTAGTCAACCATGTGAGAAATAGCTGAATTGAACAATAACAAAGCTTATATAAAAAAATCATGTACGTATTGCAAAAACAATATCGCATATGCAATTTATATTAGTAGCTTTAAAAGAATATCCAACACTACACCAGGACCAGATAAGCCAACTTTATTTACCCAAAAAAGATAAGCCAACTTGGTCAACAATGTGAGAAATAGATGAATTTGAACAATAACATGTCTTATAGAAAAAAACATGTACGCTACTACATTCATAACAAAAACGTCCAGAGACTGTCACAATCTTTTAAGGAAAACCATAGTACATCAAAATGTGAACAAAACAGATGTGTCATAGTTAAAAAGAATCAAAACACAAACTGCTAATCACAAGCTATGTACATAACTCACCCCCTACTACATAAACTCAATAGCCTCCCATATCCCAAAATAATTTCGAAAGAATTTACTTAAATACCGGGAGTACCTATCGTCGTCATCATCCGCTCAGTAGAGCTCAGGAACGAAGACCTGCAAATCTTCATCTCCGAAATAAATAAATTCAAAACTCGCTAAAACGCATCCTCAGCCTCTTTCTCTTACACAACCCCCAGGTAATAAATACCGATACTTGTCTGCATTTTCTATAAGATACGCAGGTAGATGAACGGCCGAGTACGAGTGTGGTACAGGTCCCATTTTTCCAATAATTTCTCTAAAAGTATACTCCTCTGGTAGCATATCGAATAAATCCGACCCTTTACAAATCACCTTTTGAATTCTTTTTGGATGTAAGAAATGAGGGAACCTCACTCTATCGAAGTGACTATAAGCCTTCATCTTAAAAATAAAATCATTAATTCTTCGGAAACAAAAGCTACAGTGCCAGCCAGCGTCGGATAAAATGATATCTGAATGACGATAATGCGCATATTTAGTTTTTCCAGTTTCATAACGGTGAATCGAAGCCCGCCAGCTTTCGTCATCCACATGAAATTCGTAAGAATATATATAGTTCTTCAACCGTAGATGAAGAATAGGTGGTATATCGTCGCACCACCTAAGCAAATCGATCGTGTGTCGGCTTGGGATTTCGTCTACATCTGACATTATCAATAAATCGTCATCCGAAATTCCTGCTAATTTAATAAGTTGATCTAATGCTAACCGTTGATGCGCTTCTTCGACAAACGGATTTTCCCCTTTTTTGTGATTTCCAGGGATGCTCCCATAGGTCAACCGGGGCTCGACGAACTTAAATTTGTCTCTATTATTTTCAAAAATCAATGGCTTTGGTAACCCAGTGAAAGTTGAATTAGACTCGAGGATGACAAATGACGTTATATAAGGGTAAAGTTCTTTCCATCTTATCGTTAATAAATCAACTTCGTTGCTGAATAATACGGCATCATATACACGCCTTGGAAATTCGCGTATTTTCCAACCATGGAGACCACAAAGATTTTCCATCGGTACACCTTCATGATAATAGTGCGGAATTTCATGGAAGGGTTTAGGTGGCGATTCCCATAGAGGCCGTAAAAAGTACGAGATTTTTTGACCATGCATATATATACCAAAAATGCAAGTTGGGACCAGAACGAGTAAGAAAATTAACATCTTTATATCCAACCCTCGTAAGACACATTTTAGTCTTGCCATGCTCGACGATTTTCCAGTTTCCTGCATATGAAAATAAGCGAATATGAGGGAAAGAAACATGATTTTCAGAAAATTGGCAAAGAGGGAGAGGATATTGGAGATATAAAGATTTTATTATCAATAATCAAACCATATGTATAATTGAAAGTGTGTGTTTTCCAAGTATTTACGAATTAAGTTGCCAGTTACAAATGAACCTAGTGCTTGCTAGAGGTGGAAAAAAGCCATTTGAACAATTAATTCCTAATGACATGATGAACCTAGTCATTGGATTGCTGTGTTTGGAAAATCGGCAATTTTTTCAATGTGATTAAAATCACATAAAAGCCTCCAAAATCCAATAAAAATTATCAAACTCATAAAAGCAAGTAAAAGAAGATTATTTGTAAAGTAGACTCAGAAAAGTGACTTTCCTTCCAAAGATGAATTGCATTTTACCCTATAACATATTTAAAGAGTCAAAAGGTAGTCTTTTTCTCTTCTTCATAGTTTCAATAAGATTTAACTACTTATGTCTGCTACTTTTCATAGGCTTGTTTAGATGCAACTACAAAAACTAAGCTGGCTTATTTTCGGATGGACAGAAATGGTCTCATTAAGCTTAAAATTTGTATATTTTGCAGGTTACAAAAACCAAAATGGTCAACCAAGTGCTCAACATCTTCTACACAAAAAGCAAAAAAACTGAACTTAAAAGCTGCAAACAAACAAGTCCTTATTCCCTTCTCCTACAAAAAAGTCTGTACCCCAATTTCACCAAGCAAACAAACAAAATGAACCCAAATCCAAAAACACAAGCAAATTCAAATCTAGGAATGTTTTGGAAAATTCAGAAAAAAAGGTTTAATTTTTCAGTACACACAGAAAACCCATACATTGTCTGATCAAATTACCAGACTGATCAACAATCCATCCCATTCAGAAAACATAGTAAAAAAAAATGCTTTTCGAATCAAAATATATGCTACAACTATATGTATAATCAGATATTTTGAGATCAAATTACCAGACTAATCAACAATCCATCCAATTCAGACAACATAGTACTAAAAATGCTTTTTCAAAACAAAACACATATTATAAGTGTGTGTGTGTGTGTAATTAGAGGTAGAGATAAGTAAAAAAAAGTACCCAATCACCGCATAAATCATCCGTTTTTTTCGAGCAATAGCGAGATCCCCCTTCATATAGCTTCTCATAGAATCTCCACATCTCTTTTATATATATATATATATCTCTCCCTAAATCTCTCTCCACCAATCTCTCCCACACCCAAAATAGCAACAACAAAAAAACACGAAAAAACTCTCAAATACCCTTTTTTTGAAATAAAAATCCAACCTTTACTTTACCCAAAAATGAATTGGATTTAATAGGATTGTGAACCCAATAAAAACCCAAAAAAGGGAATTTTAATATTTTTAAGAGAGAGAGAGAGATTTGGGTAATATTTGTTTGAAATAAAAACCCAACCTTTACTTTACCCAATGAAAATTAAAACCCAACAATGAAGTGGATTAAATAGGACTATGAACCCAATAAAACCCCAAAAAAGGGAATTTTATTATTTAAATAAATATAGATAGAGAAATAGTGGTAATGTTTGTATGTATCTATTTATTTGTAAGTATGTGTTTGAAGTTAATTATAAGATAGCCGTTTCTCTTGTCTTCTATATATATATATATACAAAAATATTATGTATGTATTATATGAAAATATCAAATCAAAATATGTATCAATATATGTGTGTTTGTAGTAGTATATATATGTTTTTGTAAAGATGGATATCCTAAGTTGAGATGGAAAATGAAAATACCACACAGTTTCCTTTAAATTACGACTTTATCCATCCTTATTGGCTTTTCATTTACTTATTAAATTCCTTGTGTTTTTATTTTATTTTGTGATGTTATTGGTGAATTGCATTAATGGCCCCTTTCTAATTTTGAATTTTCTATTTTGGCCAACCCTCTAAAATATTTATTAGAAAACATGTACAATTATACAACTATACCATTTATGTAAATTTATCCCTTTTTTATAACATTCAAATCTCGCTAGAGTTAAACCACTATGAATGGGAAAAAATCTTACTAGTTTTGAAATTTCTATTTTGGCAAACAGTCTAAAATATTTATTAAATAAACAAAATCATTTTAAAATCTCGATACAGTGATACCACTATGACTGTGAAAAAATCTTTCCATAAGAAAGTTGAGCCTAAATAGAAGTTAAATATAAAATTTGTAAGTTTTAAAAGTTAAATGTAAATACACAATATAAGGTTCATGAATCAATGAGATTTTAGTTAAATACAAAATATTTCGTATCAACAATCTTTGAGATATGTTCAACAAGTAAGAGATGTTTTGGATTGAACAATAAAATGTTCATGCAGACAAGTTATGTCGCAAACAAACTACATATATGTATATATTTTTTTGTTAATGTCATTATTAAAATAAAGAGGTAAATTTTTAAGATGGAAAAAATATATAATATCAATGTAGAGTTTATTTCTATTTATAAATGACACAAGTTGCTATCGTTTTTTTTTTTTTACCTATAAAGAGTTTATTTTTACATATAGAGTATTTTATAGAGAGGTTTTTTTTTTTTTATCGAACTATAACGACTCCTTCATTTGTAGGATCAATCTATTAGACCATAATCAAAACAGCCTAAAACTATGGACAAGAGATGGGTAAATCGAAAGATAATATAACAACATTTCACATCTAATCATTTATTTAGATATAAGGTTACATTTATTTCATAATCAATTTAACTGTAACAAGTGCGATGATAAACTATACGGTCTAGCAATATTACGTCACAATAAAAACTCGGACTTTTTAAAATAACAGGTTGATCATTGGACCAATTCAATCATGAGATTTACAAAACTTTTCACTCTAGTGTATAGTGGCGTGATAACAATTCAATTCGGTTCATATATCGATGCTCTTTTACAAAAATGGCATTGCTATTGGTTAGGGATATTAATAACATCCACAATGTTAGTTTTGTTGAAGGTTTCGAGAGCATTTTTCTTTAATTTTATTTTTCTTCTGTGACCTCTAATATATATAGTACTGATTAAGTTAAATAACATAAAATTTATAAATAATATATAAAAACCCTAAATTCCAAATTGGATGATCTTTCTTTATATAATCTCAAGGAGAAAAAACTTGTTTTGTGACAAGTTGTATATTGACACATAAATTGTCAACTAAATATGAAACTAGTAAGAACATACATTACGGTCAGCCTTATATATTATAAAGATCGGCTGATAAGTGGCATAACCAGCATTGACGAAGTAGGGATTAACTTCAAACCGTATTATTTTGTTAGTATGTGGGGATTAAAAAAGGCAAAATCAATAAACTTTCGTCTGTTTGGCATCAGCTTTTCATTCAAAAAATTGTTTTCAAAAAACAGTAAAAAAAAGTTTAAAAAAAAATGTAACGAGTGTTTGGCTAAAACTTACAAAATCCAACTTTCAGAAAATTAGTGTTCAGCATTATTTAATATCATTTTGCTTTTTCAATCAAACTTGACGTATAAGACATTTCTTTTGATAAATTTTCAAAATATTATGTGGAAACGAGCAAGTAACACACGTCTAACACACGTCAAACACACGAATAAAATTTTAGTTGAAATAAGATAAACATTCATTTAAATTCTGAAAATGGTGAAGAGAAAAGTACCAAAATTTTCAAAATTTTCAAAATTTGTGGCTTATTTGCTTTTAACTTTTTATAGTTATGTTGTTTCAAAATCTAATTTTTTAAAAGATAAAAAAAATAGTGATAACAAATGCAGGTGATTTTTTTGAAGCAAAAGGCTAAAAAAGCTATAAGAAAAGTTAATGACAAAGATACACTAAGTTACATCATAAAATCAGAGAAATAGATGAGAGTAGTAAATGATAAAAATAGATTGAATTAATCACGTTACGATGGATCAGAGACTATGAAAAATGGGTTTTCCATTTATAAGGCAAATATAATATGAGTGAAATTGTCATATGAGGACTATGTGCGGTTTCTCAAAAGTCGTGACCTAAAACTACTCAAATTGATAAAAAAAAGAGCAAACAGAATTTTACGAATTAGATTACAACTATGAAAGAAATTTTGTCTCTTTTTTTATTTACGCCGTATTTTTAAACAAATTTAAATCTAAAAAATAGACTTTTACAATGGTGTTAAGTAGAAGTCGAATCTTAACGCGCTTGTTTGAATGGTTAAACACAGCTTGGTTTGTCTATTTGCAACTTATTTTATGCATGTTATAATTAATATTATTTCATTTTTCAACTAAGAAATATCGCATTATTACTATATACTATCAAATACTTAATTTCTTTGTTATTTTGGTAAACGTTCGACGTGACTGCACTACAAAATAATGTTTGATTTAGTGAGAGTCAAAAACTGTCACAAGCCTGTCGCAAATTGACTAAACTGTCACAAAATCGTCACAAATTGACTAAACTGTCGTAAAGCCGTCACAAAAACCGTCGCTAATAAGCTCGTAACAAAAAATACCGTCACTAATCCCGTCGTTATTTGAGTATTTTTTTGTAGTGCTGCTATCAGTTTGTGCACTAGTGGGGTGGAGCCTGAGGACTTTGATAAGAGCTTTTTAAATTTAGCTCCAAACTAGATATTTTTGTTCACAACATAAAAAAATAAAAAATCTAACTTGGGTTTATTCACTTTTCTTACATCCGTTTCTTCATTTTTTTATTTTTTTTTCTGTTTCGTACTTCGGTTTTTTAATTTTTCTTTTTTTATAGTTTGGTTTTTACTTTCTTTTCCTTTTTTTATCCGAGTTTTAGCGGTTGAAAATTGACCAAAACTTAAAAGAATATATAACCATAGTACAAATTTTTTTTAAGAAACAAAGGTATAAAACATAATAAAAGTAGAAACAATGGTAAAAAAAGAAAAAATTAAAAAAACAAGATACAAAACGAAAAAAAAAATGAATAAACGAAGGTAGAAACAGACATAAAATCCCATTTTGATCGTACAGTGCAAAGTATCTTTGCATAGATTACGCATGTTACTTTCCATATATGGAGTAAAGAATAAAGATAATGGTTCGAATATCAGTATTATTTTTTGAGTATCGACAAAATTTGAGTATTTTATATATGAAGAAGATCATGAGTCTAAAAAGAGTACAAATGTACCCTTAGTTAGCAATAAATCCAGGTAAAACAGGTTAAGCGGCAAGATATCTTCATCACTAAGAATAATTATTTTTTGATATTGTATTCGTCTAAACTTCAAAAGTCTGCTAAAAAAACATGCCATATCTCTTAATAAAACAGTTATATCCAACCTGTAGTATTATCACTAGTAAGTTTTGACGGCCTACATCTTAAACGATTTCGAAAAAAAGTAAATTCAAAGAAGTTGATTTGGCTTAGAACCCGTAAAAGTAAATGAATCGGTTTTCAAGGCTCCGTCTAAACGATAACTTAGTTAGCTCCATCATAACGTAAAAATAACCTTATAGATTTTGTTTGGCAACACATTTTGGGATTTTTAGATTTTGTATTAAAAAGAAGTGTTGGACACTCAGATTATTTAGCTTTTTAATTTTTTTTTAATTAAGCTGAAAGGGCTAAAAGTAAAAAAGCTGGATTTTTTTACCAAAGTTTGATGCAAACAGACCCTAAAATAAGTTCTCTCAAAATTATGTTTTACTCAAAATTTAAATAACACTATATCTCACCGGCTTCTAAATTGTTAACCAACCACATACAACAGTGCAAGTGGTACTTGTTTATTTTTCCACTCTTTTTGTTTAACAAAAAAAAAAGGAAAGAGCAATAATTATTGACTCAAGTCCTTGTACAAAAGTGTCCATAGGTGATCCGAAACACTGGTTAATCATAGGTGATCGGAAACACTGGTTAAACGATAATAAAAAAGACGTATTCTAGCGTGACTCGCCAAGTAACTTGTAGGCTCATTAGTCATTACTCTATCTATGGCACGATATAAAGTCTCAATTATACCAGCTCCCAACTTCCCGATATCCAATATTATAACTTCAAAAACTTGTTGCTTCATATGTCAACATGATCCCCCACTTCGTCCTGAACTACGATACCCCGCCCGTCCTATTACTAGAGTGACTCAATGAAGCATCTCTGTGTTGCAATTTAGCCTTCCGTTTGTCGGCTTATTCCATATGTCCAACACTAAAAAACCTTGTTAACCACCATTGCTCTTATTAAGAATCTCCTTTAGAAGTTTTATGTAAGCATAGAGTTTGGTAAATAACATTCTATAGCCTTCTTTTTTGGTCATTAAAGAGTATCTCGTTCCTGGCGATATTCATAACGATCTCCACGTCCAATTTTGATACCTTTTCTCCGGTATTTCCTCGTACCACCAAGCTACCGCCGAAATTTGATGCCGGTAGATACTAATGCATAGTCAGTCGGGGTGTATTGTTGAAATAATGTAATAAAATTAAATTAAAGCATATATTTTCACACAATTGTTGCTCGGTGAATGGACAAATTATTACTCATCGTTCCTTAATTTGTTTTCCCAAAATATTACTAGCTGCAGAATAGTACTCTGATTTGTTGCACCTGGTCTATTAAATGGGATCTGTTGTGTGACATATTAACTCGTTATAGAGATATATAGAGATATGTATAGATATAGAGAGAAGTATGATAGAGACAATAACAGAGTCTTTATTAATCAGAATGTATATGATTTATGAATGAATGTAAAATGCAAAACCCCTAACCCTCTTTATATAAATAAAGGAGAAGGGTTATAAGCCCACTTGAGCCCATAAAGTACAAGCTCAATAGTCCCATAATATCCTACAACACTCCCTCTTTGGACGTCTTGAATTCATCGTCTTCATGCAGTCGATCTGAGTCGAGTTTATTCGCAGTGTTAAACACATAAAAACCTTAGGGACGGAAAACCCAATGTGGAACAAAACCGGTACCTAAGAGAAACTGTATAGCCGAAATTCTATGTAATTAACTAACCACAAAATAGTGTGCCTCATCAAAACCTCGTCGGAGCAAACCCAATGGGAAAATCTCTGATCGAAGGAAAAAAGAGTGCAACAGTCGTAGTAGTAGGGAATCAACCACAAAACAGGTGCCTCATCAAAACCTTGCTAGAGTAAACCCAGTGGGAAAAACCTCTAGTCGAAGAACAAAAGACTACACAGTGATAAGAAGTATACAACAGGATACTCACACTAATTTCGGCAATCTTAAGTGAGGTATGATAGGAACGTGTCTCGCTAAAAACTTTGCCAAGGAAAACCCAGTGGAAAAAAACCTTTGTCTAAGGACAAAAAGAGTACACGAGCATGCGACTGGATGCTCCCCCTCACTTGCACACGACAGGGTGCGAGGATTTCGACTAAGTAGTAATTAGTACAATAAGCATTCACCTGTATGCTCCTCCTCACTTGCACACGACTGGGTGCAAGGATTTCATATTTTAAGAAAGAGTACGAGCATTCGACTGGATGCTTCATTTACTTGCACACGGCTGGATGCAAGAACATATAATGTGGAATAAACCGAGCATTCGACAGGATGCTCTTAAACTTCATATGTGAAGATTTATTTCGGCAAAAAATGCTAAATAGCATAATCTAGTCATGTTTCTCTTGATCGATAACAACTAGTTGTCCTCAAATAAGACAAGTGTTTTATCTGAATCGTGAGACAGAACATATATAATTCAAATATGGCTAATACGAGCTCGAAGCCATATACACTCTCTAGTCGTCTCATTGAGCACGAGTAGTTCCGAGTGATTCGTTTGGAGTCATTCCAAGACCTCCAAGATATTGTCTTATTCCTAATGGTAAACACAGACCATGTTAGAAATATCACTTATGCGGGTCTGATAAGTAACCGGCATCGGTATAACCGAAAAAAGGTTACGTTAATTCGAGTACCGAAGGGGGTAGGTACACTCGATGACGCAAATGGGATAAACTAGCCCACTTACAAAATTACCATAAGGTAAGAGAATGTGTCTTTAGTACCATTTTGATGGCAGCGTGTTAGCGCAATTCTGTGTTGAGCTATACCATTCACAGCAGACAAGATGTTCGTCCTAGTACATTAGACCAAGTACAATGATGCGCTTATTGTACTTAGATATGAACATCATGGTTCAATATCTCTTTGTCGTCATATCAGGGACAGACTGAGTCTGTATCAATGTCTAGTGATCGAACGATCATGGGAGAATCTTACGACTTAGCGTCATGATGACTACAACGTCATAACACCTTCTGGGTGTAGTCTGAATCATGGACTTAGATTCAATCTTTACGGGACTCGATCATCAGGTCGAGTCACTACCGTGTCTTACCAAGATCCTTCATCTCGAAGGCAAATCCAAAAATGGATCGCGTAATAAAACACGCAAGGGCATAATACTTGTTCAAGTATCCCAAGCTAATCAAGTACTCACTTAGGCGGGTATACCACATCCGCTTGGATTATATTAATCCATATAGTGAACGTCTCATTTAATTTAGATCGTGTTCCGTGGTCAGGAACTACTTGATTCAAGCATAATGAAGTCACACAGGGACCTTCATCCACATCTCTAGTCTAAATCACCACAGAGATAAGATCGTGACCACAATCACATGCTGCATAATCAGTTTTTTGGAAACTACTAAACTGATAAAGTAGAGGACCGTTATAACGTCCATTACGAGGAAATAAACCATCTCGTAATCAATTCCAAGGTATGAGAAAAGTCTTGCGCTACTAGGCGAGTATTGTACAATGTCATTATTCTTATCACTCTTCCTTACGAATAACCAAATAAACGAACTCGTTTAACATTGGTGGTGTTGGAGCTACAGGTCCGAACACACTTTCGCTAAGGAGTCTACTTGGATTTCAACTTTCCATTAGTCAAGTATATTCTACATTGACTTCAGACAACAGTACATGGTTCTCTGTCATAATTTGCTCAGATTATCAGTCGTCACTGAGTAAATGAACAAGTAATCAATGACAGTCTCATTTCGCTTCAATATCGTCTAAGATATCATGATCGACAGATATTTTGAGATTCTTAGGATGAGGAGGAAATAACACATCTCCTTGATCCTTTATAATTTCGTGTGACAAACGAGTTTCAGTTCACCACCTCTGGGGTTGAACGAATTAAGAACCGGTCAACTTCCTCATATCTTGGGAAGGACGATAGACTGACGGCCGACGGCAGCGTCATTTGCTTGGCGGATTCGGCCAAAGCAACGTGTTACGACAGGAACACGGCCTCCGACAGGGACATCTATCCTTGCAAGCATTTTGCAACAGGTATAAATGATCTCGTGACATCTCATAAAGTCATTAAATGCGTCTGGAATTTAGTTAGACTTGAGGGAGTCTATGCACTTACTTATCACTAAGTGCATTTTTGGGGATCAAGCTAAGACTGAGTGGGTTATGTCATGTTACTTCACGTCGTTTCTTATCAACGGTAACGTGCAAATCTCTCCCTAACGACGCGGAGAATAGTCTTAGCGATGTCATTTTTGCATATCATGCGGTAAAGAGATCGCTTGCAAAGGTTACTCTATCAATTGATAGGCAGCGGATTCATAATCGACTTATGTCCCCTTCAGAGGTCCATATTTTGAACGCTATAGCGGCTCAATCAAAATATTAATTAATCACTCTAAACACGCGTTAATATGAGACTTCTGACTCATAACCAGTAACCAGCTGGTACGCATATAGTGTCCGAGTGTCTATGAGCCTCATAATGGACCAATGCAGCAAAATAGCATGACCCCACACAAAAATATAAATCTTGGTGTGCAAGACCAAGAAGTGCGTGAAACCATTTGCAGTCGCATCATCAAACTTTCCGTGAGTCCATTTGGGTCGGAACATAATCGACAGGATGTTCAATTTCAATTTCCAAACTCAAGTAATTCAAATCGAATTTTTGATTCTTACTCTTCGGAATTATCAAGTCGACTTGACTTTTCAGGATAATCCGGATCATAAGCCATCAACTTAATGATAGGACTAAAAGTTTGGAAAATGCTGCATTTATGTGGACAATATTAAAATGTGACCATATTGTCGATGCATCAACCATAACCATTTATATTTATGGTCCGTCTTATGGTTGGATAAGTCCACAATAACTCCTTCAATTCTTTACAAGAATTCTACGAGTTCATTTCGTGATCTTTACACATACTAGTCTTTCAAAGTGAGCATTAATGGCATGAATTTCGGATTAATCGCGAAATATATTCTCAGAAAGAATCCAAATGCGATACGATTATAAATCAAGCATCGTCTTTTGACCCGGGAATATCTCATCCGGTCAATGCCACAATATTAAAATGCTCTTATCAATTGACGACAAACGAATGATAGTACAGACAATCATGTCTTAACATCTAAATCATTTATCATTTCGACGACATGCGAAATGATAAGGTAACTTCAAATGCTTTAAAGAATGTGGTAGCAACCACTTGAAAGACATTTCAACTCCTCTAAAATACGCTTTTGCTCGTATTGAATGGAGGTTATGTAAAGAAATTTTAATTCTTTCATGAGTTATTACCAGATAACACTGGTTTTTCTCGAATATTTTATAACTCAACAAGGTACGGTAGGACCTACATGAGTATAAGACCTCGTATTTGACAAATCAATTTGGTTTTACCAAAGATTTTGATTTGGAACGATAGGTCCAAAATCGTTGTCACTGAGTACTCTTTTAGGCAAATAGTTGGTGAAATTATGTGGTACATTGTTACCCACTATTTCCAAAAAAATCAAATACCCCACAAGTATTGCCTAAAATTTCATAATTTAAAGTTTGGTCACATTTGTCAAAGTAATTTGCTCAAAACACATTAAATTATTTCAAGAAATTTCGTAAACAGGCAAACCATAATCAAAAAGTATATTCAAATGGAAAAATCATAATCCAAATGGAAAAACATAATCCAGATGAGCGAAAAAATAGCTCAATGATTTATCAAAATCAATAAAGAAAGGTATCAAACTCATTTGAGCCACAAAATCGGGGATCTCAAGAGTTTCCTTTCAATTAACTTTAACCACATTAGAATCGGTTTTTCCATCTTTATAATAGTTGTGAACTATTTAAGGAGTAACCGTGCATGACCTTTGTCTTTATAGCATAGAGTTGGCTCCTTGAGCATTATCTATTGTTTTGTGACAACGGGCCATATTTTTCCTTTCAATTTGTGTCTTGGAGCCACATGTTTTTGATTTTGACGATTGTTTAAAATCTCGTTTGGCTAGACGATTCATCGGGATCGTGACAGTTCGAGGCAAATAACACTTGTCTCGGTTCTCGATTCGTGGAAAAAAATATACACGAAGAGCATTAATATCAGGCAAACAATTCGCCATTGACCCAATAGGATTAAAATTACTCACCGGGGCAATTTTCTTATCCGATAAAAGATGGGCGATAAAGGAACATGGTGAATATAAATTCACGATACTGCTTATGTAATACAATTTACAAACTAGTATTTTGGTGAAAGATTGCTCCAATATGTCAATTTCAGACATTTGTTCACCATAGACGTCATCACGTCTCAAATGTGGCGGCGGAATAAAATCAATGTCTTAGCATTCATCCTGATGGTAACAACAAACTCGTGTTTTACTCATCAAAGATGGCATCCAAAAAAAAAGTTTGGGCATCACATTGTCACACATCAGGGTGAGTAACATGTGGTGACGGATTAAAATCAACGTTTAAACATTCATTTCGCAAGTATGTTTTACGATTTTTCTCATCATAGATGGCATCCAACATGTGTTGGGAGTTCTGGATTATTTATCATATAAAACGACTGGTTTATATGTTTATGGTTTGCACAAGCATAAACTTTATTTCGAAACGATAGGTTCGAAAAATAGTTTTGCTTTTAATGTGAATAGATTCTCATTGATCGAACGACATGTCGATACAGAGACACCAATTCGGTGAAACATACATCACTATATAAACACACTCGGGAAAATTATTATTTAGTCAACCCCTTTCGGTAGCTCTACTTGAAAAACGACCAGGAAAGACGGTGAGGGTGGAGGGCACGAATGCCACTTAAAACCCGACCTCATTAGGATATCGACTTCCGCCTATATCTTTCCTAGACATCGTATCCAAATAGGTGAGCCTATTTAGGGAAGATTCATAATTTTTCCAACTTAAATGTGAATATATATGATTTCGCAATTCTACCATTCATGGCAATAAATAACATGTATATCTATTCTAGATAACCACATATATATACAAGACAGTATAAAATATATTCATAATATATATTTAATCATGCAGTAGATTTGGTGATAAACTTACGCACAGTATGTTGGTGAATGTCGATATAGCAAAACCCGGATAAACCTCAAGCTTTATAAAATACCCAATATCCGTGCGTTTACCAAAAATCTCCAATATCCGCGAGCGTATATCCTATTATCCGCGAGCAAAGTATCGATAACGTATTGTGTGACATATTAGCTCGTTATATAGATATATAGAGATATGTATAGATATAGAGAGAAGTATGAGAGAGACAACAACAGTATCTTTATTAATCAGAATGTATATGAATGAATGTAAAATACAAGACCTCTAACCCTCTTTATATGGATAAAGGGGTAGAGTTATAAGCCCACTTTGACCCATAAAGTACAAGCCCAATAGTCCAATAATATCCTACAACAGGATCCATATTTACTGCCTTAATTTTTGTAATATAGCATATTCTATTTTTTTTTATAGGTCATTCCATAAAAAACAATTCAATTTAATGTTCAACAAAAATTATGAAAAAAAGGTTGATACAATTACATATCTGAGACTTTTTCGGTACGATTGATAAATTTAATTTTTATTTTTTTCTTCATACGATACACTATAATTTAGGGTGTGTCAACCAATAGAATATTTTAATTTTAATTTTAAATTAATTTTAGGGTATTAGTTATTTTGGGTTCATTAATATATGTTGTATTTTTAGTGGGCTGCACATATTTACCGGGTTTATGGTAGTGTTACTCTAAAATAGCGTACAATAATCGCATTGGAAACTTTTTTTTTAACTACTCGTGTTACCAAGGAGTGTATTTAGGCAATTATACATATTAATATTTTTCATAATTTTTATTGAACATTAGATGAGATTGATTTTGATCAAATGACCTAAAAAAAAACTAAGATAGGTCATCCTACTAAAAAAAACAGGATAATGAAAATAGATTTTATTAAATGTATTGATATGAAGAAAAAATATGCACCTTAAACTTAGGGATATCACATGGTTTTAATCATTGTATGGGCCAATAAATGAAGTTCCTCAGGCCTCAATCATATCATATAACCAGAACAATTGTTGTTCAACAAAAAAATATAACCAGAACAATTATTCAGCCTGGGTAATAAAGAAATAATAATCACAGAACACTAAGTATTAGTTTTAGTTTTAGTTTTCCGAAGTTTGTGTATTAAGTACTAAATTACTACGCTATCTCCCTCCCAATTTATCGATGTAGTGTTTTTTTTGGATTTCCCAATTTATTGAAGCATTTTTTCAAAATAGAAATTAACTTTTTGTTACTTTACACACTTTACCTTTTGAAAACATAAAATAAAAATAATGAAACAATAATAGTAATGGTACAAGTAGTGTTGACTTCCAACGTTGTTTGCAATAAATAATATTGCGTCACGTTATAATTTCTTAATCAAGGGCTTATATTCGAGGGATCGGGTATATTTTGCATATTTCGGCTAGTTCTTCAAGTACCAGTAAAGTGCTAGTGTGCTACCGCGACTTCCCCTCATCTCATTTCTGGTGATTTTCGGCAATATATACCGTTACACCTATGTGATGGCTTGGGTCTGTGGGTAATTATTATTTAGGCCAATAATATTGCCTCTTTGTACGTGACTAGGTTTTGGCTTTGATTTTGGTCATTAAGCAGTGTCGGAACTAGGATTTATATATGTCTGACACTGAATTATATATGTATACTATTTTGTAATAATGGGGGTGTTGAAAACTATAATCATCAACTTTTCAGTAAAATATATGAAAAAAATTCGTATTTTTCGAGTATGTTTTAACCTCTTTTGGTAGGTATCTAATTCTCTTTTGTCATCAAGTATGACCAAGTGATCATCACGTCATTTTTTCAAAAATCATTCTTCACTATTGCAGTTTCATTATACTTTTCAATAATTGATATTTATATATATATATATATATATATATATATTTTACTAAAGTTGGAGTAAGTTGACTTGGCAAAATGTTTTTGGCAAGAAATGGCTTACATGATTTGGAAGGTCAAGGGCGAAATCAGAAAGCATTGATTAGTAACACAAATATGTGAGGTGCCAATTTCATTATATACAAATGACACATGTAAGAAAATAGAAAGTTCAAATTTTTTTGCTTAATTGGAGGTGTGGTGAGTCCCAATGATCTACACCTTAGCTTGCTCAAAATAAATTATTAATTGTTCTACATCAAACTAATTAAAAAGACGAGTAAAAAAGTAGCTTAATTTCAGAATTTTATTTCCACCTGCCAACGACTTGGTCATCATATGCAATGAAGCAGCATGAGATTGGGTCATATACATACACAGAGTACTTATCCAACAAAGATTGTGATTTTTGAATTTTATTTTTACTTGGTCAATGATTTGTAAACGTATTGCAGAATAAATAGAGTAAACGCGGGTATGTATCCCATGCTTTTATTTAATAATGTAGCAAAAGATGTATATTTATACTAACTATTACTACATGCGAAGAGCTAAATGAAACCAATAAATTTTAGTTTTTCAGAAAATACTCCTTCCGTCTAAAACAATTAGAAATTCAAAAATACTTTCTCAATAATACACAATAATTGTGTTAATTTAAAATTTATTAATTAATGATTTTGTCATTCCTATTAAAATAGGAGTAGTTATCAACGTGAAACACAGATGATAGATTAACCGTTAATTATTTTTGTGTAGTGTTTGTCAAATATTAAAAACATTGTTATTTTTAACAATTATAAATATAACACATATTTTAACACAACTAATGACAGAGAAAAAATGTATTGTTAGATAACAATTTTAGTTAACAAACAGGATAAAACACCTAGGCCTCGTTTGTTTGAGCTTGTATTATGGTGGATTAGAGTGGATGATATTAAAAATACCGTCGGACGACTAATACCGCGTTTGGTACGAAAATTGGAGGCGAGACTATTAGTAACATGAGATTAAAAATGATGAGAAATTGAGTTATTTGGAGTAATATGGGGTGTGGTATCGGAAAATAAGGGTATTTGAATTAAATGAGGGTGATATATATATATATATATATATATATATATATATATATTTGCAAGTTTATTTATTATGAATATAAATGTAAATTTGTAAAATAATGCAACAACAATAAAAAGCAAATAAACATTTTATTGATATTTCATGTCTATACTGTTAATCCGGCCTTCATTTGTTATCCCGCCATAGTCCGAACGTATTGCTAGTCTCATTACTACTAATACTGTAATCAAACGAGACCCTGTTGTAGATGCTCCAGGGTTACTCTCACTACATAAATAACGACCAATTTTACGATTCTCATAGCTAATTAATTATTGGAAGAGGTAATTTAAGACGGAAAGTTAGAGAAATGGGAAGGTATTAAACCAGAAATCGTGTCGCCTCCCCCGCTAATATTTATATTTACATAGATAAGATCGTATGGCTTTATCGTTTTTCCAGTGGTCTTTGTTTAGAACTTGTGAGACGGTCATTATCAACAAAACTATTATTGTAACTGGTGCCAAACAAGACTAGTATAACTTTTCAAGTCAAAGCAGAAAATGAAACACGCATAATGTGGTCGACTCAAAATAAAAATTAATAGAACGACGATTAATTAACAGTCATGGGACACTTAAAAAAAAGTTCTAATTAAACGGTCATGTGTTGTCAATTCATTGCTGAGTCTCATGAGTTTTAATCGTCAATTTATTATCAATTCATTGCATTGGATTTCAATAGTTTTTTTTTTTCTGATAAGAGAAAGTGGCCAATTTATTAGCTAAATTCTGTTCTTCTTCTTGCTTGGTTAGATTATTATTAATTATCAGTATGTAATCAATAATGTTGATTTTCTCTTTGTAATACCGATAAACGGTTTTTCTTATATTTGATGTTTAATGTTTACAAGTTTAAGTTGCATGATAAACTAATTAAGAGAGAAGTCTTCTTCTGAAGTCTTCTCAATACTTATTTATGCTATTATAATACAGTAAAACCTCTATACAGTCATATTGTGTGAACCACGAAAAAATATTATTATATGTAAGTTATTCCTATATAGACAGTCATATTGTGTGAACCATGAAAAAATATTACTATATCTAAGTTATTCCTATATAGAGTTTACATATTAAAAAAATAAAAAATATATGTATTTACATAATATTAGATACATATACATGATTCATTATAAGTTAAAACAAACAAATGAATTTATCAAAATTTTAGTTAAGCAAATACATGTATGTAGAAAACAAATATATGTATTTTGAAAACAAATACATGTATTTTGAAATTTGTACAAGCAAATGCAATCTTTCATATACCTTCTTTACATGTATAAATACTAGGTATATTAAAGTAAACATATCAATCAATTTCAGCTATACTTCTTCTGATTTTTAGCAACAGTGACATCAAAGGTTGAGAAAAGAACTCAAATCACTGAAAAGATTCGCGTGGAGTTGTATCCATGTCGACGAGCTAGTATGGACGCGCAAGTTAAAAGATGTGGTAGCAACACAAAAAATTAAGTTATCATCGCAAAAAAACTTACATAAGTATTTTACATCATCATAAATTTATTGTAACTATATATATATATGTATATATATTTGTAATAAAATGTATTTTATTCTTATAAGGAGGTGGATTTATAACTAACGGGACCATAAAAACTATGGAATATGACAATAGAGAGTTTATTACTATTTTGAATTAGGCTGAGTTGGGACCGGGATTTTTTATTATTATAGAAAGGTTAATGTATTTGTTTATTCATACGCTATCAGTGGAATTTTCTCCTCATTCCCCTTCAATTTTTTTTTCCCGTTTTATTAAAAAAACCATCTTTGTCTCCACAAATTGCAATGATCAATTTTCACACGACAAGTAGTTGCAATGCCGACTGAAAAAGAAAAGAAATTTTAAACATTTTAAAAAACAATAAAATTAATTAACAAAAACAATGATGAAAGCTTATCAAGCTAAGATGATTTCGTATGTTCTTGTATAATAAATATGACAAATTCTATATAGCAGACTAGCATCATGGTCAAGGGAGCCAAAATATTGAGCTGTAATGATAATGTAAAGAGGTCAAGTTACTACAAAAATATAGCAGTTTGTAGTCGAAATTACTTGTTAACTGAAAATTTGTAAATGTTGCTTACCAGCGGCGAAGCTGCTTTTAATAAAATTCGGCTAGGCCTTCACGCCCATGTTGCACCCTTTTGGATTTGATTGTTGCAGGTTACATAATGAGGTTTTTTTGTTGTTAGGTATTATTTTATCATTCTATTACCACTTTACAAGTTTTGATAAATCATAGAGTTTGATCGGTTAGTCGTGATTCTCAACAATAATTATTTAGATGATTGACAGTAATAAATTGGACGAAATGTTAACTTTCTTTATTGATTGAGTAAATTACAATGTGTTTTTATTACAATAGTTTCAATTAGTCTAATGCTCGGTATAGATCTTCGGTTTTCGACTTTACTTTTGTACGGCCTATAATTTCTATGAGATAACCTCTGAAAAGTCTCTGTACTGATATATCTTTTTCTGCTTGAAAGTCATATGATCTCATTGTACTGCTGTTTGACTCTATTTATAGGGGTACGTGCACCACATGATATTGACAAGTGCCGCTTTCATCTGTCAGATCGTGAGATTTTCACATAATGAGCTTTGTTAATTGGAGTTAGTACAATGAGTAATTATCTTTCCTATTTATAAAGGAAAATACCATCATGTACTTATGTCAATTATACTTTTCATTTTTGATACGATGGATACCCATTAAAATAATATGGATCGGGACATTACTGAAAATCACTTATCAGATATTATTTTGATACGGTGTCAATTTTATTTTTGTGAAGCTTTTGCATACTATAACAAAATCATGGAGAGAGATGGTGGATATATAAGAAGTGTGGATATAAGAAATTAAGCAAGTTATGAAAGCTGACTATTGTAGCTCAATAATGCTAGATAAAGAAAACTTTTTGACCTTTGTAACATTTTGGCTCTAATAAAGACATATTGTACTTCACATCGGATTAATTTACGTGAGGTTGTAGTCCGAGATTATACCGGAATTTGATCGTATTTACTACCATGGGACCATGAGTGGATGTTTCATCGAAGCACACATCGATATCATTTATCTGTTATAAGTCAAACCAGTCTGGTTCCTTTATTTTCATTCTTCAATATTAATTTACATATTTTGCTTAAACGTCTTGGTAGGTCAATTAGGTACTTTTGATTTGTTTACTTTTAAATTACAAAGTAACTTTTGTGCGTTTAGGTAGGATATGTCACTTAGTATGAGAAAGTCTGGTTATGAAAAGTAAAAAAATTGATATATTTTTTCCTTAAGAGTAGTGTGTTCATCTAATTTACCAAAAAAAATCAAACTTCATAATTTTTAGCAAACACAAAATAATATTTTGAAGTATATTCTTTTTCCTTCAACAAAGAAGCATATTTTCGTAATTTACAAGATATGCAATCAATTAAGAGCTGGATATTTTCATCGTTATATTTTTGCTAATTCTTGTATATACTGGACCAATATCTTAACCAACTAGTGAGGCCACCATGTGGAGGAGTGTTTGCTTGGATCTTGTCAATACTCTCAACTCTTTTTTTTTCTATATTCTATTTAACTCAAACATTTGCCAACATAGTATTTTATGTTAAGCTCAATTAGTTTGAACCTTCATTCAATCGTGTTTTTTTGCTCCTCTATAATAGTAATAAGCCCCTAGCTTGTCATATCATTTCTTATTTATTTGTTCTGATTGTCTTTGTACCTAACGTCTTTCTATTTTAATAAGAATGCTGGCCTGTTTAATTAAAAAAAGAAGCCATGGACAAACTTAGCCGAGGGTGAGTAACACTAGATCCCCATAGTTTTGTTTGAACTTATAGTTATAAAACCGAAATAAGTACTATGAATATTACAGCAGTAAGTAAAAGATTTGGTGTCATAATTTACGAAAAAGTGTAAACTTTAGAATTTTCAGTAGTATTTTGCAAATACGAATGTGATGATCATAGTACTAGATTATGTAAACACATGATATTAAGCAAGCCGCAAATAATGTTCGAAGAATAAATCAAAAGGGAGACATTTGATATGAAATTTTGCATTTAAGCAATAACTGTTTTTAAAATGACTCAAAATAACTCAAACTGTTTTTAAAATTACTCACATTGTTTCTAAATTACTCAGACTATTTTTAAAATGGCTGAAAATGACTCAGACTGTTTTTAAAATGACTTACAACGACTCTACCTGTTTTTAAAATGACTTAAAACGCCTCAGACTGTTTTAAAATGACTAAGGCTGTTTTTAAAATGACTTAAAACAACTCAAATTCTTTTTAAAATTACTCACACTGTTTTTAAAATGATTTAAAACGAATCACACTGTTTTTTGAAAATGACTTAAAATGACTCAGACTATTTTTAAAATAAATTAAAACGACTCAGACTATTTTTAAAATGACTTGAAACGACTCAGACTGTCTTTAAAATGACTTAAAACGACTCATATTGGTTTTAAAATAACTTAAAATGACTCAGACTGTTTTTAAAATGATTTAAAACGACTCAGATTGTTTTTAAATGACTTAAAACGACTCAGACTGTTTTTCAAATGACTTAAAACAACTCAGACTGTTTTTAAAATGACTTAAAACGACTCAGACTGTTTTTAAAATGAACTAAAACGATTCGGACTGTTTTTAAAATAACTCAAACTATTTTTAACATGAATTAAGATAACTCGGACTGATTTTTTTTCGTTTTTGGATTTTTGTTGATTTTAGATTTTTTGGGATTTTTAAAATTTTATTCGTGTTTTTTCGGGGTTATGCCTCTTTTAAGTTTTTTTGGATTATTTATTTTTTTCAGATTTTTTTTATTTTTTCATTTATTTTTTCTGAATTTTTTCCATTTTTTTTTTTTAACATTATTATTGGTTAGTTAAGGGAAATTGACCAATAATTAATTAATTTCAGTTTTATAGACTAATACTTAATTAAGTTGTAGATAAAGTAGCAATATAAAATTTACCCTCTCATTTGGGGATATCTTATGTTCGAAAATTGATCATTCGTAGTTGTATTAAAAGACGGATCACGATCAGTTCATGCTACGTATATGTTTATGGCGAGGGGATGTCGGCACCCCCTCGTCCGGACCGATATCAACTCCACAGCAGGCGATCCGGGCCTGTCAACCATGGGTAACGCGTCACCCCGGATCTTGAGGGGCCGGACCGTGTCTAGGTCGGCCCGGAGAAGCTTGTCGAGCACACTTCCCCAATTAATGCTGCTGCTCCCTTGGGGGACCCTTTATGTGTTTCATCGACGTGGCCCAATCACAGGCCAGCCCTGTGGGCCCCGGGAAAGGACAGTACCATTGTCAGAGTCATAAAAGACCTGAAGCCGTTGGATCTTTATTAGACAGTGCAGTGATCCAAGGGCTAATACGCCTCTGATCAGACTATAAATACCCCCACTAATACCAATTAGAGAGGGACACAAAAAGACAGAGAGGAGAGATAAAGCTAAAACAACCCGGACCACCAGAATATCAACCGTGACACCTGACGCCACGACTTGTAACTGGACCAATCCCTCACCCTTAACTATATTCCTACCTTCAGTCTATACCAATACTGACTTGATCGTCGGAGAGGGAAAACCTGGTACCAACCCCGGGCCCCTGTTCGTTTCTTGTGCAGGCACAGAAGAACACCTCGCCATTGAAGGAGACATCAACCGAAGCAGATACCTTGGAAGATCGGAGCCGACGTGAATAAAATATATAAGCCGAGCTTGGGAAGAAAAGCTGGCTCGCCAATTGGCGCCGTCTGTGGGAAACTAGCGCGCTAGCTCCGACAATCCGTTTTCAAGGAACAATGACAGATAATGATCAGTACGAGAGCCCGCCCCCACGGCATGTCCCAGTATTTGGAATGCCGAGTACCCTCTCTTTTGGCACGCCGGGAACTGCGCCTGAGGGGCAACCTACTCCACTCAATGCGGTCCAGGGTACGCCCCGGTCGTGCGACGAGCTGACTCGCATGATGTTAGAGATCCATGAGAAGGAACTCGTTGCCTTGGCTGCTCAAAAGGCGTTGATAGCCTCTATGATGGCATCTGAGCCCGGACCCGTCTCTCGTGGCGTAGAGCAGCCAGAGCCCGTTCGCATCCCCGCCAAGAGCGTGATGTCACGGTTGGGACCCTCAAGACGACCCCCCCTAGAGGTTCCTGAGGAGCCGGCTAGGGGAGAGGAGTCAAGGCGTTCCCACGATGGGAGTTCGCGCCGTATAAACGACCAAAGCGTACACTCACGAATCAGTCGACCAGGTGATAGTCACGATTCACGGCCCGCCTCGAGTCATGCGCGGACTGAAAGGCCTCCCCGGAGGAGGAGACGGGGTCGTCGCGCTGGCCGAGATGAAGTCGCGGACGAGGCAGCGCTAAAAATCGTTGCCTCCACCCGCAGTACCCCGTTCTCAGATGAGATAGAGTACAGTGCGCCCCCTGGAAATTTTACTGCCCCTGTTCTCCAAGTGTTCAATGCAGATTCTGACCCGGAAGCCCACCTCCGGCACTATCGATACCAGATGAACCACTGGTCCCACCTCGATCGCCTTATGTGTAAATGCTTCCCCGCCAGCCTGGGGAGGCTCGCAAGTAAATGGTTCCAGTCTCTGCCTGCCAACTCCATCCACTATTGGGATGATCTGGCCTATGATTTTGCACACCGGTTCATTAACTTGAAGGAAAGGGTTGCCCAACCGGAGCAGCTATACCAGGTGAGGGCCCAACCCAAAGAGACCCTCGAGAGTTACGATAATCGGTTCTGGCAGAAGCACGCTGAGTGTGCCGAATGCCCCGATTCTACGGCTATAGCTGCTTTCAGGCAGAACATGATCGTGGGAAGCAGGATCCGCAACGAAATGATAGCAACCCCTCCTGGCTCAGTCTCCCAGCTCCGGTCACTAATAAAACAGCATGTCGATATCGAGAAAGACATGAGATCTGCTGGAGCAACGCGTTCAGTCGCCAGCATCGAGCAGCCTCGGGGAGGAGCCGTCTCAAGGAGCACCCGGCGAGATCGCCCCATAGCGGAAAGGTTGGGGAGACCGCGAATGAAGGAGAGCCCGCAACCGGCCGCTAAGCGTAGAAGAGAGGATACCCGTCGGGCTGGCCCTTCGAACCCAGGAAATGCCTACTCCACCACATTTCGCCTACCACTTACCGACCTGCTCTTTGAGATCGAGAACGAGCCTATACGGCACCCCGGATTACATTTTCAATTTATTTTACAAGTGTTTCAGAACACGAGCCTATACGGCACCCCGGATTACATTTTCAGTTTATTTTACAATTGTTTCAGAACACGAGCCTATACGGCACCCCGGACTACATTTTCAATTTATTTTACAAGTGTTTTAGAACACGAGCCTATACGGCACCCCGGATTACATTTTCAGTTTATTTTACAAGTGTTTCAGAACACGAGCCTATACGGCACCCCGGGTTACATTTTCAGTTTATTTTACAAGTGTTTCAGAACACGAGCCTATACGGCACCCCGGATTACATTTTCAATTTATTTTACAAGTGTTTCAGAACACGAGCCTATACGGCACCCCGGATTACATTTTCAGTTTATTTTACAAGTGTTTCAGAACACGAGCCTATACGGCACCCCGGCTTACATTTTCAATTTATTTTATAAGTGTTTCAGAACACGACCCTATATGGCATCCCGGATTATATTTATTTGAATTTTTCAGTTCATTTAGATTTCGCAAGTGTTTCAGAATACACGAGCCTGCGGGCTATATAAAATGAGTGGCCCAATGCCGAAGCATACCGGGCCCCTCATTGGGGGCACGTACACACAGGAACGTACATGCATCGGAAATAAAAAACAGAAGAATAAAAGACAAGTCCAAAATTGTTTTTTCATTTCATTCAACAAGAAGCTATTACAAGCTAAGTACAAAAAAGAGATTACACCAAAGAAAATAAAATAAAACTATCCTAGGTAGCCCCGTCGTCATCTTCCTCACCCTCTTCGTCGGAGAGAGCTCGAGGAGTGAGGGGAACCACCTCGGGAACGGGAGCTGAGGGAACAGGGACGATGATATTGTCCACATTCCATACCGGATGATCCGGTCCTGCCCTCAAAAAGGAAGCCGCCTCGGTCCACCCTTCGACATAGAAGGAATTGAATTCCTTCTGTGTTTTTTGGACCCAGTTGGCGTTCAGCTCGGCCTGGGCAGACTGGACTGCGGTTTTCAGCTTTTCAGCCACCCCAGCCTCTGCCTCTTTCAGAGCCGCCTCTGCAGCCTGGGCGCGCTCCTCGGCATCCACCCTAGCCTTTACGGCTTCAACCCTTCGAGCCTCGATCGAGGCATTCAGGTCCTCGGCCTTCTCCGCCATAGTCTGGGCCTCCTCCGCCCTTTGTAAGGCCTCCTCCGCCCTTTTCTGAGCCTCCTCCATAAGCCTGGCATTAGCCTCGGCCTTCGCGGCCCATGACCTCACCAGCTGGCCTTGGTGATAAACGTATTGGTTCATCATCAGATAGGCCTGCAAGGAAAGGAGCAAACACTTAGCAAATTATTTGGAAAGAACATGAAAACATACATACAAATAAACACTATGAGGAGTTTCGTACCTGAGGTATCATGGCCATGGCTGACGCCATGGAGGAGGCAAGGTCACGTCCCCGGTGGTCAGCCTCGACGCTTTGCTGCTGGAGCGCAGCCAAAGCCAGGAGTCCGGTGGACGGGTGAGCCTCCATTATGCTCTTCACCCCCGTCGTTGCTTTCACCTCCTCGGGTGTTTGCACAGGCATCCTATGGGACGGAGAAGCAGAAGAGGAACCCGAGCTTTGAGTAGGGCCCAACGTCACCTTCGGCCTCTCCTCCACCACCACAACCTCAGACGGGGGGCTCCCCCCAACCCTGGACTTCTTTCCATCACGGAGGGGCTTCGTCCCCTCCACCTTCCTCTTCCCAAGCTGGGCCTTGCGGGCGGCCCGATCAAGCCTGGCCTTAGCTGCCATCTCATCCGCAGCATCGGCGCTGGGTAGAGGTACGACAACCTCCTTTTCCCCCGCCACAACCGCCACCACATCCCTAGCTTCTTTCACCCCCTCCTCCACAGCCTCGGGCTGAATGATCGCATCCCCGCCGTTGCCCACCTCGACAACCTCATCGTCAGCCCCCTTCTCACCTTCTTCTACCTCCTCGTCCTCCTCGTCAGAGAGGACCACCTGCAAAGACCAAATATGAAAGAAGTTAGAAAAATTCACAAAAATTTAGCTAAGTGTAAAACTGAAGTCATTAAAACAGAAAAGGGCAACATACCCTGGTCCGCGAGGTGCCCAAGCCCGGGCCAGTGGGCTCGCCCTCAGCAGGGCTATCTTCCAAGCGAGACCTCAAAGGAGGGACCTCTGTCAGAGGCTTCCCATACTGGTCTATGTAGGCTCGGGTACCGTCCGGCCCCACCCTATAGTGGAGGACGGTACCATCCGACCGGGTCTCAAAGTGAACCCCGGCCGATGCAGGAGCGGAAGAGGCCACCGTCACGGCCTTCGCCTTGCTGCCTGACTTCAGCTTCGACTTTGACGCCTTCTTCACCACAGACACCGCCGCAGCATCGGCTTCCTCTACCTTGGGAGGGAGGGTCGACTCCACACCCTTCTCTTTCTCCCACCTCTCCCTGGAGTACCCCACAGGACAGAAGGTCCTGTGTGGCCAGATAAACCCGTTCCCCTTACAACTTGTAGGGGAACCGCATATCAGGAGGCGCTCAGCATCGCGCGCTCCCGCGTCGGTCCCATCAGGGGCCCACCAATTGAGGGCCACCTCCAACGACCCGACATTGGGCTCGCCCAGGCCCCCTATCTTCGAGGCCACCGTGAACTTGTTCTCCTTAGTACGAAGGACCCTTCCTGGCCTGGGTGGGAGAACTAGGTCGTCGCGGTGGAGCCAGTGCCCTTCCACCACTATCACGTCTTGTGTGTAACCCCGATTCGAATCGGAGTTACCCGTGATTAGCTGGTTATGGGACCGGCATCGCAGGTAGGGTTGCCTTCTCTTGGACAGAGAGGTTGGCTCAGTCTGCAGAAACTCATAACAGGCCAGGAGCTCCCTCAGCCCCAATGGTTCCGGAAGGATCGGCTCCAACACGACGTTCAGGGCCTCCATCCCGGCACAGATGCAGTGTGCCTGCAGTGTCCACTGGCACGGGAGAGTCTGCGTCCAAGCGCACAACTCCGCCAGCAGCTCCGGGATGGGGAGGTCGGTGCCCCCGTACATGAGTATGGAAAGGGAGAGGGTCACCATGTTTTTGGGATCGGTCACGATCCCGTTCACCTCATCGACGCTCTTGCATTTCCGAAGCCTGAAGTCTTCACTGATCCCACAGAGCTGTCGAAACTCATCGAGGTCGGGCCCATGCAGCCTCACCATTATGCTGTTATCATTCGAGGCCACGGTCAGGCTCGGGTCTAGAGTCATTGCCCGGAATGGCAAGGCATTTTCCATGATTGCCAGGCGCCGAGGTTTAGGCGCAACCATCGGGCCTTTTCCGGCTCCGTGAGTTATCACCATATCGGTTGGATGTTTGTGATTTTGCTAAGTATGGGAAGGAGGAGAAAATAGGTTGCTGCGAAAATTTTAGTGAGAGATTGAGAAAGTGAAAATGAGATTTCACTGAGGGTATTTATAGACCCCCACCAGAAGATGAAAAGACATTTACCAGAAGGTGAAAAGACAGCGGCGGCTCATTACACGAACTCCCACAAATAAATGCTGCCACTCAATCGATGCAGTACACGTATACAACAAATAGAGGTCAACTGCCAAGTGTCACTCACCAGCCGTTTTAGCATTGATGGCATTGATGGAATCGAAGAGACAGAGGCGGCGCCTGATAAATGCATGATGGGCGTGCTCCACGTGTCAAAAATTCCATAATACAAGAACACGTGTCGGACTACGCCGAGGCGTCTCCACACCGTTAAGCCTAAGAACACGATGACCGGAGCCCCCGTAACGACTAAAAATCCCTGTAGACCCCGTCCTTAACGACGACTCCGGACAGGGAGCTGTTGGCGAGGGGATGTCGGTACCCCCTCGTCCGGACCGATATCAACTCCACAGCAGGCGATCCGGGCCTGTCAACCATGGGTAACGCGTCACCCCGGATCTTGAGGGGTCGGACCGTGTCTAGGTCGGCCCGGAGAAGCTTGTCGAGCACACTTCCCCAATTAATGTTGCTGCTCCCTTGGGGGACCCTTTATGTGTTTCATCGACGTGGCCCAATCACAGGCCAGCCCTGTGGGCCCCGGGAAAGGACAGTACCATTGTCAGAGTCATAAAAGACCTGAAGCCGTTGGATCTTTATTAGACAGTGCAGTGATCCAAGGGCTAATACGCCTCTGATCAGACTATAAATACCCCCACTAATACCAATTAGAGAGGGACACAAAAAGACAGAGAGGAGAGATAAAGCTAAAACAACCCGGACCACCAGAATATCAACCGTGACACCTGACGCCACGACTTGTAACTGGACCAATCCCTCACCCTTAACTATATTCCTACCTTCAGTCTATACCAATACTGACTTGATCGTCGGAGAGGGAAAACCTGGTACCAACCCCGGGCCCCTGTTCGTTTCTTGTGCAGGCACAGAAGAACACCTCGCCATTGAAGGAGACATCAACCGAAGCAGATACCTTGTAAGATCGGAGCCGACGCGAATAAAATATATAAGTCGAGCTTGGAAAGAAAAGCAGGCTCGCCAGTTTATGCTCAGACTTTGGAATTTAACTATTGGAGAACTCCTGCCAAATTCTTAACCAAGAACTGTATAGTTTAAACACTCATAATGTACGAGTCAATTTTAAAGTTCAAAGGATTCCGATTTTGTTGTTAATGTGAAATATGTAAACTTATAAACAAACTGTATATGTGTTTCATAAAAAAGGTGAATAACATTTATTTTATATTGAAAATTCTGTATAATAAAATTTTATATTGAAATTTGTGTAAAATAAAATATGAAAGCAATTAATGAATTTTTGAAAAGAATATATATGGTTTTAGAAGTAGTTGATCAATCAAATTTCATACGGAGTAGGTCGTACCATATTACTACTATATATAGGAATAAAAGGTATGTCTACTTTTATTCTGATTGCATGTGATTGCTCATGGCAAAAAAGCTCAATTTCTTATTATCCTTTTGGAAACAAGAAAACATGACATGTGCTTAGCTTTCTAGTTTCTTTCTTGGGACTGTTTTTTTTTGGTAATGACTAATGACTAATGACTAATGACTAATGACTAATAGACTAATGATAGATAGACTACTTACACACCTAGATTGCACCGTACGGGTACGAATACTGTATCCCGTAATCCGGTAATATACAGGTAATATCCGGTAAATATATATATATATATATATGTATTTACTAGTTAAAACTATGAAATATTTCGAACCACTTACGTAATAGTGACGTATCGGTCACGTACCGAAGGCGTATCAGACGTTCAAAACCTTGAAAAAAAGAGCGGAACGTATTTTGGCGTACCCGGTATCGAGTACAGAAAAATTTCAATTTTCAGCGTACCGGTGTTACCTTGTCTCACGCTCATGACCACAATAACCACGTCATCAATTCTACGTGACAGCGACCAAAACAGATGTACACCAAACATATTTGACACAGTTAGGGGCATGGGGGGTCACATGCCCTCCAAATTTTGGCCTAGCTAAATTACCAAAATGCACCTAGTGTATTTTCATAATTAATTATTTATAATTATTACATATAAACTTAAAAAAATAAAAAAACTGTATATTCTCTCTTTATATTTATATATATATATATATATAGCACGGACGTGGATTTGTCTGTCACACACGAAACGACATGTACATGAGAAAACAATAATTTTTTTAATTTAATACACTACACAGGTAGTATATATGTAATATCTATGTATATATCAACTTTACAAGAATTAAGAAATATTACAAATACATTAATTGCAACGCACTAATCTAGTAATAATCATTTTTTTTTAATATTTGTTAAATTTTGAGATAAAATTTCAAAATCTGAAAGTTAATGAATTTTTTTTGTAGTATAATTTGTTTTTCTCGTGTATTTAAAGTGTTCAGTACGCTTTAAAAACTGTCCAAGATATGTATGCGGAAATACTAATGTGGTCAACATGTTAATAGGTTTAGAACATGTGAGTTCAAGTATACGACACGTGAAACGAAATCCATTAGTGTTCGCACGCCATTTTTTTTTTTGGGAAAGTCCATGCATCACAACTCGATAGCATAACTTTAAACGAGTTACAAAATTTTTAAAGATAGATATAATACATCGCTATCTCCTATCTCTCACCTCTCACCTATTTAGCAAAATTGTGTCCACCAAATATAAAATTCTAGATCCGCCTCTGCATATGAGTGTGACACAGTGTGAAAATAGTGTATATATGATTATACATTTTTTTCATCGAGGAGGAGCACTAGACTCACGCTATTGGGGAGTTATCGTAACATCTCCATCATTTTTGTGTTCGAAATTGCTTGTTAAGGTACTTTTTTTTATACAATGTTTTGTCTTATTTGTAAAATGTTTGTTAATTTTTTTTAAAAAAAAATTGAAGTTTACTATATGTTGTTAATGTAACTAATTATGTTCAGCACTATCTTGGGCTTAACTATTTATTCTTAATTGGCTGAACACATGCCCCATCTCCACATATTCATGGTTGAGCTTAATAGTCAATTTTATCATAGAAAATATTGATTTTTTATAGAATACTAAACAAGAATGCTAAAAAAAAAACAGAATTTAACAACATGATCACAATATAAAAGCCAAGCATCATTTAACTTTTTTAAAAAAAATCTAACAATATTGCGCATTGAACACATAACCTATATGATGTGACCTAATTAATGGCTTCAAACAACAGGAATAAATATAATTCGACGAATTCATTAAGAAGCAAGGGCAGAGACTGGGCTGGGGGGATTTTATTTTTATTTTTTGGGCAGTGGTTTAAGTACTGGGCAATCAAAAGTACTGGGTCTTAAGCAAACAAAAGCACTGGGCCGCCTCTGTTAAGAAGCTAATCTCAGCCTGATAAGTGATATCAGAATAGACTTCCTAGAGGATTGTTGAGCTTATGTAGGTGAGGCCTTGAGTGCTCAGTTGTTTAAATGTCTGATTATGTTCACAAATATCTCAAACGACTTGTGGCAAAAATGAACCTGATTATGTTTCCAGGACTGATTTTGAAAAAAGATAGTTAAAAATAAATAAGTTGCTAGTTGAACTGACCATATATATATATATGCCCATTCATATGTAATTGTGCTTCCGTTTCATGTCGGTTCTTACTTAAGCTTCTGAAAAGGCAGCGAATGTATACTACTGTGTTTCGATCCTTTCTTGAAGATGGAACGAGGGTCCAAGTTGAGTTATCTTGAAGAAGGTAAAGCTAGTGGTTTATTTTATAAAACAATCCATGAGGTGGGCATACTATAGTGGCTATATTGGAGCAATTTATTTTGCTATGGTGTGAAGCCTCCCATAAGAGCGATATGTGCTAAGATGGTATCAAGAAATAGCGAATAATAGTTATGATAAAATACAACGAGCAGGTCTTTTTTGCATCCTAGAAAACATTAAGAAGGGATGTGAATTAACTGTCTTTCAAGCTGCAAATTGAAAGCATTAATTAGGATAAAACTGGTCACTGAGATTGGAATTTTTATAGTTTGCCTTTCTCCTATTTGATAATAAGATGACTAATCAACAATTCGTATAATTAGTAAGCTAGTTTAATTTCTCCCCATTACTGGAAATAAGAACATGCAGAAGTATCTGCAAAACACGTCAATTGAACAATTGTAAGGAGCATTAGACCAACTTAAATCATGTTTCAGAAAGTACAACTAATTTCCTTTAATTATATATAAAATCATTGCTAAGGCTGTAACGCATAGTGGAATTATCAAAGTTTTAAGTGAAGCGAAGAAGATAATAAAGCCGCAAAATTCCTAGTTCTCATGCTTGTGTTTTGGATGTAAACTTTATTTCTGTCATAGCTTAAGCATATTTTGCGATTTAAATTTTATACAATAAACTTCTTATATTGTATATCTCCAGTCACCTACAAATCTTAACAAGCAGCGTTGGAGCATTTATGCAGAATATTAAAATTTTAGAAGCTATATCTTGAAATGTTTGTACACACGCGGCTCAAAACAAACTACCCTCTTAAAGGATAGTAATAACAGTAATCTTGAAATCTTAAAATCTTAAACGTGAAGATAAACCCCGAAGAACTGCTCAATCAGAGACTCAGTAGATTGTACGGAAATGAAGTGGACTGAAGACGTTAATTCCGAATCTTTGATGATAGCAATTTGTTGGATGAGATTGAGAAGAACAATATAGTTAAGACTCGGTAGTTGATACGCACTCACGGCAGTCAAGTATTAGGTAAGTTGTGGATTGTGATCTAGATACTGTAAGAGTGTGAGTGAAAGTATTTATTGTTAGTTACGTAATTGGTTCATCTAATTTTCTGTCTTATTACCAGATCACCATATGCTAATGTCATTGAAAATAAGGAATGCCACTTTCATAGAAGAATCGTGATAATCTTTATTTGAGTCAAGAGGAGAGTTACTTGCGAAACATTACATTGAGATAAATAGTGAAATAAACACATCACAGCAGCTTTAGAATATCTTGTTAGCGGATCATTTTGTTCATGTTGGTCTAATGTGGCAGCTCAAATGCTTCCTTTACCATTCTCCTAGTCCCTTCTTGCCTTTTAAATTCATCGAAAAATTCTTCAAAACGGTAACTTCGATAAATTGGAGGGTGTATATCGTCGATAAGTTCCTTTATTGGACCGATTACGGAGTCTTTGTTAGGTCCATAAAACATAGCTAAAGATGCACGTGGCCGGTCTTTATTGGATACTGCCCTATGATGAACACTCTTGTATCTGCCATTACTCAGTACCTATTCAAAAGAAGAGATCCATTAAGCATTTTTCCTTAAAAGTTTAAATTATACCACAATTAATGAACAAAGCTAAAAAGGAACAGAAAACTATAAACACTTTAAACATCTTAGTCGCACATGAGCAGGAGAGTTATACAAATGAACTAATAAGCAAGTACATAAATCACAAATCAAATTATAGGTCTGAAAATCATCTATTCTACTATGTTAGACGCATTTGATTTTATGTAAAGGCAGCCAACTTAATTAAACTCTCACTTATATTGTCTTATTTTATGTTAAGCCAGATAAACAAATGAAGTGCTCACACTTGCATTATTCCCTAATAGAACAAAATATCGAACCTGAATTTGATCGCCAAGATTGATAACAAGTGCATTTGGGATTGGATCTACAGCAACCCATTGATCATCTTTGATCACGTGAAGGCCACATACATCTTGAGATTGGAGCAGAATTGTGAGTGCACTGAGATCAGTATGAGGAGCTAATCCCAGTGTAAGTTCAGGTTCGGGACACGGAGGATAATAATTTGCTTGAGTTCTTAATGTTGGATTATCTCCAATTTGAGTCTTTAAGCAATCTTTATCCAGTCCAAGCCCTTCTGATATCAGGCCCAATAACCGTGTGGTAAGCCCACCGATCTCCTTGGCATATACCCCAATGTGTTCTCTAAGTTGTTATACAGTATTAGAATGTATGTTTATTTTAGAATACAAAAGCATAATCAAAGCATTTTTGCATGAGTTTAATTTAAGTGCAAGGTGTTAGCGTAGAAAACTTAGAAAAGCCCAAGGCCGGATTTCAAGCATTTTCGCAAAGTGTTCTTTAGCTTGAACTTTGAGTCGTGCTTCTTGAGTTACAGAACCAGATTTTGAATGAGATCCAAACAGAAAAAACTGAATATCAATACTTTTGAATTCAGACTCAAGATCTAACATTGAGAGACAACCAAAAGCACAAAAATCTTAATTTGTTTCACATACTTCGTTCTTCAGATACTAAAAATAACAACCCAAGAAACAAATCTATTTCCACTGAGATGACAAAATAATTATGAGTACCGTCAACAAATTGGCCTTTACAACTCACACGCTCGTAACAATGAGATTCAGTGCTAAAAAAAATTCTCAGTCCATTTAGTAAGATGAGCTAGGAATATTAGAGATCCGGCTCTAAAGGATCCAATGGAATTACTTCACAAAAGAATTCAATTATTCAGAATACTAATGATAGACCTAAGATACTGGATTATCGCTCTTGGTTCTAAACAATAATTCACTACAAGATTCCTTTTTCTCTCTTAAATCTTTGAAGTGTAAAAAGTATTTATATACATTGCTTATGGAGCAGTGATGTTTATGATATTTGCAATGGATAAAGTTCGCTTTGTACATATATTTGAGAATATGTTCGGACATTTGATAGTTAAAATACGATTTCACTCGTCTGTTTGAGCTATTTATGTTTAACTAGTCAGTTCATCTAATTATCAGACTCACACCAGTCACCAGACAAAAGTTATTGTGAGAGTTCATGCTGAATATACTGCCAAACATCTCAAATTATAAATATAAGGATATATATATAGCTCAAGTTTTATCTTGTATTTTTGTTAGTTCATTCCTTTTCCTTTTCCAAAGTTGCAGAGTTCATTCCTTTTCCAAAGTTGTAAGAGTTCAAATGTATGGACTATATATGGACTTTAACTAAAGACACTAAGAAAAACATCTCTTTAAGGCAGAAGCAAATGTATATAGCTTCCAATATCACATTTTACAAAATGTCAAAATACTTCATAACATTTTCCTGAAAAAATTTGATCATACCCGAAGTACAAAAAACTTGCCTGTATTCAGGAGGATTTCCGGGCAAGAGCTCAGTGAAATCACCATTTAGACCATCCCAAGGATGGCCTAAAGTTTCACTCCACATGTTGACCTTTTCATTTTGACCTCCAACTTTGAGATGGTAATTATAAACCTTCACAAGTTTTGTTAAGTCGTCCGAATAGAGAGCCGATCTTTCTTCAGGAGGCAAATTAAAAAAACCAAATACAGCATTAATCATATCTTGACACAATTTGTCATCAATACCATGGTTAATGATTTGGAAAAATCCATACTCCTCACAAGCCTTTGATATATTGTTCACTATCGCCTGATGATTATTTTCATCTTTCAAGTCGATTATCGGAACGGATAAATTCTCTACTTGCAAGAGAAAAGGCCTCTTTTCTTCAGGGAGGATGAAATTTGGAGACATAATTAGAGGTATTTGGCCATTTTCCAACTTGAAAGATTTATTAGCTTCCATTTAGAAATGAGTTTTAGTTACAAAAAAGTATAAAAAATGAATCTATGGGCAAATTGGCTGAAGTTGTTGTATACCCTTCAATTATTCAAACACGAGATTTCTGCTTTGATTATTTTTTATATTAAATTTACATGGAGTGATTGACGCATTGTGTACAACAATTGATTTATATATTTCGTTCAAAGGTAATAGTGTAACAACCATTGACTTTGTATTAAAGTTAGCAATTTTGCCAACCAGTGTCTATGGAGCATTTGTTAAGCATTAATGGACGAGATTGAGGGACACTCGGGCATTGCAGCCCCTCCATTTCAAAAAAAAAAATAGATGAAAAAATAGATTTTTTCTATGTATTTTGATAAAAATATTTAAATTTTAGTTTTTCAGTCTATCATTCCGTAAAACAACTTTATATAAAGTATAATATATATATATATATATAGAAAATCAGCCCCTCCATTTCACAATGCTAGTTCCGTCACTGATGTAAGCCGGAAAGCTTCTTTTCCTAGTCCCTTCCTTTTAAATTCATCAAAGAATTCTGCAAAACAGTAACTTGCATAAATCAAACCCATATTTTTATTTTATATTTATTTTAGTTTATCGAGACAACAATTATTTTCTTCTAACTTTATTAAGTAAAAAGGATCACTTAAGTCTGAATTGATAGTAAAGAGTAACAATCAGTAACTAGTAGGAGTTGGGACTAATAACGGGAAAAGCTAAGGCCTGATTATGTGTTTCCTTAATAGTATTAATGAATAAAAAACTGAAAATAGTAATAATTGTTCCTAAACATGCGAATATTAAAAGGAGAGATATATTAAGCGTTTGGTTTCATCTTGTCAAAGCCGTTTCTATCATCAATATTTATAATACTGTAAAAGTGAAGAGGGATATAGCAACATAGAGTGAAAGAAAATATTTATAAAGGAAGAGAGAGAGGAAATAAGCCAATAAGTTGAGAGAAAACCGGGATAGTTTTGGTGTTATTCCTTCTCATCAAGATATTTATACAATCCAAATCCTCTACTAAACCTTTGTTTAATAATCTAAAATTAGGTCAAACTTATAACCAGACTAGGAAAAACATATAGTACTGCTAGGTTGTTTTTGCATAAATTAGTTTTGATTTATTAATGGCTTGAGTGGTTAACCCATGTTGTGAAATTGATAGTATATAGATGAATATAATTTAATTGATAAATCTTGGCTTAACCTTATTACTTATACAACTTATTACTTGCTTTCCATGCTAGGTGGTGTAATTAGTGGATTAATTCTGAGATAAATTAAATCAATATGTTTGTTTGGATGTGAACTTCTTCAGAAGTTTAATAGTAGGAGTTTATATTTGTCACTTTTATTAAGTTGATCGATCCTTAAATAAGTTACGGACAATATTACAGTACAACTAATGGTTTTCTAGTTTCAAAATGAACCATCACATATATATAGTTAGTCAAACATCAGAAACTTAGCTGCTTATACAATTATGTTCAAACGGGTATTAAATTGTGAGTTGCTCGATGATCTGGTTGTGTGACTCATTGCTTCATTTATTAACTGATTAGGAATACAAACTGAGTTTGCTACAACTTACTAGCTTCTAGTAAGTAAATGATTGTCCGGTACATGCCTTAGTTTCAATGTCGAAATAACATAACTACTGGATTTTTTGCATGAGATATGCTAGCTTAATGTTTATGTCCTTAATTGTAAACTTGTTTGGTTCCAGGAACATGCTATTATACTTATTACTTGCAGTTTTTTTAAGATAAATGTAAGCTCTTAAGCAATCTAGGTAAACACACACGACTACTAATGTTTTGCTTATCCAAACATGCCTTAGTCTCATCACTATGTAAACGAATAGGAAAATAAAACTAAGCGATAGTACAATAACTAAGGACATAGAACATTTTGATCAATACATGATTATTTAGTGATAAACCTGGTATTGAATTCTTATTGTCTGAGTATGTGCTTGCCACGATTTATATTTTGCAACGATTGAATGTTAACCTATTCCGGACATTATATATAATATGCGGTTTATATTAGTATTTTTATTAGGCGTAGTCCTCCTTTATATTACATCAGAACATAGGCTGCAATCTTTATAGAGTAACTAAATGGTTTGAGTTATCAAGAAAACGACACGAACCGTTTAACTATAACATCAGTAGCTTGTCTATATGTATGTATATATGTAATAGAATTTGTCCTTGTATAGTTTATAAATTTTACAACCTGGTAGACCTTAAGTTCTTTGAAAGTACATATGGTGCACTTCTTATTTTGCGTGTGGAAATAAATTATGTTGTAGCTTGTATAAGTGTCGCTCATCTCAAATTGTTTATTGGTGTTAAAAATAGTCGAATATTAAGTGTTATAGTTAGTGGGTCGGTACGGTATATTGACAAGTAGTTGGTAATTATATTTCCAGGTTTTTGGTGTCCCGGGCTATTTTCAATCCGGTAGTTAAGTGAGTTGTTTTCTTATTTGCTATTATAAATCCCATTGCATTTTTTAACATTACAGGCTCAAATATATTTTGAAAGTATCAAATTATATATGTATAGTTACAAAAGAGAAAATTGTTGTTACGTTGAGGAACATAAAGAAAAGTAAATGTTTATATGCGTCAATGGACGTATATGGTTATTTGAGAAAATGTTATTTATTTTGGCGATCTCTATGGTTTATATTTGGTATTAAATTTATAGAATAAAAGAGATTTGGGAAGTCTAAATCCAACGAATAAAAGAGATTCAGAAAGTCTGAATCCAACGAATAAAAGAGATCCAGGAAGTCTGGATCCAACGAATAAAAAAGTATCAGGAAGTCTGAACCCACCTAGGAGATTGGAAAGGCCAATCGAGTTTAATTTTTCATTATATTATCGTATTGATCACACCAAAAACTTGATATCTACCTTTGTCGTTTTATTAATCATTTGTTTTGGGAATTTTATTTAAAGATAAACAACATTGTTTTTTTTTGAAAGAAAAATAAAAGATGAGAAAAGCTACTTTCGACCCTATATTATATTGCAAAGTTTATCACTCACTAAGCTCTTTTAGCTTATCTCTCGTTTTTTTTTTCCAGGTTTACAGGTTCTAAAGAGTCAGAGTTAAGTTAGTTGAGGACCAGACCGACCATCTAGGATTTCTTCTATTTCCGCTGCCAATAAATTTTAAGATGATGATTTCGATTCCTGTTTCTTAATATACAGGACCTTATTTGAATAAGTTGTTATCGAGAGTATGAGTTTCATTTTAATTTGTTTGTTGAGATATTCAGAAATAAGAACTAATGTTTGAATTTATTATTTTAGAGTCTAAATTGTTTATTTAATTATTTTTAATTTATAGGCATTCGTCTAGCACATGTCAAGACACGTGTTAGTCGGCCGTGTAGCACCCTTAGCATCTGGGTCGTTACATTTGTTTTATCTTCGATAATTTCCTTAATTGGATACTGCCCTATGATGAACACTTATGTATCTACCATTACTCAGTACCAATCCAACAGAACGAGATCCATTAAGCATTTTGTACTTGAAGATTTAAAGTATACGACAATTAATTAACAAGACTAAAAATGTACAGAGAATTATAATTAAACACTTAATTCAAACATCTTAGTCACATATAGGGGTGTCAAAAATACCCAATACCAGAAAACCGCATCGTAAATACCCAAAAACCGTAAGAACCGACCCGTCACAGAACCGTTTTTGGGTCTACCCAACCCGACCCCGTTGGTCCTTGGGGCGGTTATGGTTCTCAACTCTATACCGCGGACCCGACCCGTAGAACCGACCCGTAAAACCGACCCGCATACCCGAATTGTAGAACCGCAATATATACCCATATTTTAAAAATATATATGCATATTATTATTATGATTACCACATTGTTAATCAATATGAAACAAAAATATTTATACTCCCTTATTACTTTGTTTATTTTTTACAAGTAAGTTAAAAAATAACTTGAAAAAATAAATTCATTATCAATATGTAAAAATACCATTTAGAAAAGAACATATAGAAAAATATAATAAATTTTACGAATTTTGGGTATTTTGGTTAAATACCCGCACCGAGAACCGTTACAGCCGTTACAAATACGGGTATGGGTCGGGTAAAATAAGTACAAAAAGTTATATAGAACCGACCCGACCCGACCCGTAGATGACGAGAGAACCGCTAAAACCGTTAACCAAAAACCCAAAAACCGTTGGATCGGATCGGATAAAGTCGGATCGGATAAAATTGACAACCCTAGTCACGCATGAGCTGAAAAGTTATACAAATGAACTAAGCAGTACATATATCATAAGTCAAATTATTAGGTCTCTGAATATATCATCTATTCTACTATATGTAAGACGCATCCAATTTTATATCAAGGTAACCAACTTGAACTCTCACATCTATTTTATCATTTTACTGTATCTTACACCTGATAAACAGATGAACTACCAATTATCGCAAAATACTCAATGAAATGCTCACAGTTGCAGTATTCGCTAATAGAACAAATAATCGAACCTGAATTTGATCGCGCCAAGATTGATAACAAGTGCATTTGAGATTGGATCAACATCAACCAAGTGACCATCTTTGATAATGTCAGCACCGGCCCCTGGACAGCTGGATCACACGGACCAATTGAGGCGCCAGCCCAATGTTTTTTTTTAAATATTTAAAATTATACTGCATTTAATTGTAACGTGCGAGAATCGAACCATGTAACTCTTACAATCAAAGCAAACACTCTACTGTATTAGCTAGACTCTCTATTTGTCAGTTTTTTTGTACATAAGTAACACGATTAGTTTATGGAGCTATAAAAAAAGAGATTATTATGAGTAATAATGGAAATATTTTTAAAAAAATTAATGTTTGTAAATCAATTAATTTGTTTTTTTTTTCTATATTACCTTAATTGATTCTTTTGATTTTATTTAGTGTTTATTTTACCTTTTAGTTATTATTTTTAGCAAGAAGGAAAAACAATTGAGGCACACAAAAAAAATCTCGCTGAGGCGCCTATAACCTTTGGACTGGCACTGTATGAAGGCCATATACATCTTGTCGCTCATCCGAACACACTAGATAACCAGTTCAATAAGGTTGATTCAAATTTAATGGATATGAATATTGGTGAATTGGGATGTCATTTTTGTGTGGTATGTGAACTGGGACAGTCGTGTTGATATATGGGCTAATGAAAGAAGTATCAAGTGAAAGAGTCGAGAATGAAATTATGTTCTATTCGAACCACGTGTGGTCATGCTATTTACCCGGGAAGCAGCGTCGCTGACTCAGAGTCAGGGTGACTCTGAGTCAGAAATTGTGCTAAAAACGCTCAATTTTATTTTAATTGTTTTTTATTTTTAAAGTCAAAATTATGTAAAACTTACAAATATGAAAATAAACAACAAACAACACTTTGTATCTATATATTATTATATTTGCATATACATATTTATAATATGTATGTATACTACATATATAATATTCAAAATTTTCAAATAATAGTTATAACTTGATTTTATGAAATTGAAAAAAAAAAAAACTCATATAATATTAATTTTAAAAAATTAAAGGCAATTAAAATATAAAATTAAGCGTTTTTAGCATAATCTCTGACTCGGAATCACCCTGACTCTGAGTCAGGGACGTTGCTTCCATTTACCCGTTTGTTTACTCAAATAGTGGAAAGGAAATCTCAATGAAGATATGACACGTTTTTTTGTATGATTTTAAAAAGGAAGTAATGAAGGAAATCGATATGGATGATTTTCCGTATGGTCGTTTAAGCATGTCAATTGGTTTAGAAAATTTTCTTCTTCCAAATGGGACATGAAAATGAGAATAATGCGAATAGGAATTAAGAGGATTGGATATGGTGTGGAATAAAGTAAGAAGACGGTGCCTCTTTGTAACAGTCAGCTTATTTGACTGTTTATAGAACAGTTATATTAACCACCGTTAGATTAAATAATGGATTGTTACATAATTTTTTTCAATAACTAATTTATTTTTTCTATTTTCAACAAATTATAATTTGATAAATTAAAAACAAATTGTACAACACACTAAAAACTCAAATAAAAATATAGAACCCTAAGAAGGCCTAAACTAAACTTAAATATTAATCAAAATTTAATTATTTTTTTATACATTTGACACATTTTTATGCTAACGGCTTGTGAACCAGTCATATAGCCTAACTGTTCCCTAGTAATTCCCGTGAAGTCTTAGTTATTTTACATTTGCTTATATATGTGTTTTATAATGAAACCCCAAACTATTAATTTTATTTTTTTTGTTATTCATTTTTTTGTCACTTTTTTATAAAATGTTTGTGGTATTTCATGATTTTTAAACTTTTTCCTATTTTTTTGTTATTCATTTTTTTTGTCTTTTTTATAAAATGTTTTTGGTATTTCATTTGTTTTTAAACTTTTTTCTATTTTTTGTATTTTCTATATTTTTTTTGTTGATTTATTTGAATTTTTAGTATATTTTTCGTGGATTTTTATATGTAATACTTTTTTATTGCTTTCTAGTTAGAGAAATGATGTGTTTTGAAATTTTTAGTTGAATGAGGGTAAAAAATACGTTTAGTACACCAAAATATGTTTCTGTTAACGATTTGTTTACCTATCTTTCAAGTTTTCTAATTTTGATATCACACAATAAGAAACTTTACAATTTAGGTAACACTGTCTAAATAATCACGAAATCATATCACATGACAGTACCTGCTTGATAAACTTGAACTTGAGAGATTATTTTTATCATTATGCACCAAATAGTATAAATTTTATACATATATATATAAATGTATTATGAGAGATAGACTTATATATATATATATTTATTTATTTACTCGTCAGAACTAAGAAATATTTCGAACCATTTACTTAACACTGACATACTAGTTACGTACTGACGACGTATCAGACGCTTAAGACCATGGAAAAAATACATTGGAAAAAAAAAACGGTACGTATTTTGGCATACCCGGTATCGAGTACGGAAGTTTTTAATTTTCAACGTACTGATGGTAGCTAATTTCGCACTTATAACCACACTAATCACGTTATCAATCATATGTGAAAGAGAGCAAAACAGATTTACACCAAACATATTTTAATGTTAATTTTTTTGTTATATTTATGTTCGACCCCTATATGAGTGTGACAGATAGTGTGAAAATAGTGTACATGTCATTATATCGTTTTTTTTTATCAAGGAGGGACACCAGACTCACCCTATTGGGGAGTTATCGTAATACCTCCACCATTTTTGTGCTTGGAATTGCTTCGTTGGTTAGTTTTTTTTTATACAACCCATGATGTGGGCATACTAGCGGGTATATTGTAGCAATTTATTTTGCTATGGTGTGAAGCCTCCCATAAGAGCGATATGTGCTAAGATGGTATCAAGAAATAGCGAATAATAGTTATGATAAAATACGAGCAGGTCTTTTTTGTATCTCATTTTCTAGAGAGTAAAGGTGGTGTTGCTTGTGTACATTTACATGCTAGAAAACATTAAGAAGGGAGATGGGGGAATCTGACTGTGTAAAACACAGTCAGAAAAACTGTGTTTAGGTGGACCGTCTGATTAAAGGATTAGACGATTCAGATCTAAACACAGTTTACCTGACAGTGTAAAACACAGTTAGGGGCACCTCTTCCTTAAGAAATGATGTGAATTAACTGGCTTTCAAGCTGCAAATTGAAGACATTAGGATAAAACTGGTCACTGAGATTGGAATTTTTGTAGTTTGTCTTTCTCCCATTGGATAATAAGATGACTAATCGTGTAACGACCCGTTCCTCCGACCATACCGTCACCATCTGCTTACTACCACCAATACTGTCCGTTTTGCCTCGATTTCGTTCTCGCTTCTCGGACCGCACGGCTTTAAAAAACATTGGTGATAGTAAGGAGGGTTTACTTAGCTTATATAACATATAACTACTCACAATACTTTCTCTTTACACCGGATTTTTCTACAAAAATCCGTGTTCTTACAAGTCGACAACTCATATAATTAGTCAGATGGTTTAATTTCTCCCCATTACTGGAAATAAGAACTTACAGAAGTATCTGCAAAACACGTCAATTGAACAATTGTAAGGAGGATCAGACCAAGTTAAATCATGTTTGAGAAAGTAATACTAATTTCTTTCAATTATACTTATATAAAACAATTGCTAAGGCTGTAATGCATAGTGGAATTGTCAAAGTTTTAAGTGAAGCGAAGAAGATACTAAAGCCGCAAATTTCCCAGTTCTCATGCTTTTGGTATGGATGTAAACTTTATTTCTGTCATTGCTAGCATATTTTGCGATTTAAATTTTATACAATTTACTTCTTATATTGTATATCTCCAGTCACCTACAAATCTTAACAAGCAGCGTCGGAGCATTTATGCAGAAAATTAAAATTTTAGAAGCTATTAGCTATATATCTTGAAATGGTTGTACACCGCGGCTCAAAACAAACTACCCTCTTAAAGAAAAGTAACAACAGTAATCTTGAAATCTTAAACGTGAAGATAAACCCTAAAGGACGGAAATGAAGTTGACTGAAGACGTTAATTCCGAATCTTCGATGATAGGAATTTGTTGGCTGAGATTGAGAAGAACAATATAGTTAAGACTCGGTAGTTGATACGCACTCGCGGCAGTCAAGTATTAGGTAAGTTGTGGATTGTGATCTAGATACTGTAAGAGTGTGAGTGAAAGTATTTATTGTTAGTTACGTAATTGGTTCGTCTAATTTTCTGTCTTATTACCAGATCACCATATGCTAATGTCATTGAAAATAAGGAATGCCACTTTCATAGAAGAATCGTGATAATCTTTATTTGAGTCAAGAGGAGAGTTATTTGCGAAACGTTACATTGAGATAAATAGTGGAATAAACACATCATAGGAGCTTTAGAATAAACGTTACATTGTGTTGGTTCATCTGTTTATCAGTTCAACTAGCTCAAATGTTTCTCACTTTTTTCAAAATTGCCGAGTGGACTATATATGGACATTAACTAAAGACACTAAAAATAACTTCTCTTTAAGATAGAGAAGCACATATAGATATAGCTACCAAAATCTCAATTTAAAAAATGTCAAAATACTTTGTAACATTTTCCAGACAAATTTTTGTCTTGAAAGACATATATCCGAAGATACAAAAACTTACCTGTATTCAGGAGGATTTCCAGGCAAGAGCTCGGTGAAATCGTCATTTAGTCCATCCCAAGGATGGCCTAAACTTTCACTCCACATGTTGACCTTTTCATTTTCACCTCCAACTTTGAGATGGTAATTATAAACCTTCACACGCTTTGTTAAGTCGTCTGAATAGAGAGCCGATCTATCTTCAGGAGGCAAATTGAAAAATCTAAATACAGCATTAATCATATCTTGGCATAATTTGTCATCAATACCATGGTTAATGATTTGGAAAAATCCATACTCCTCACAAGCCTTTGATATATTTTTCACTATCTCATGGTGATTATTGTCATATTTCAAATCAATTATCGGAACGGATAAATTATCTACTTGCGAGAGAAAGGGCCTCTTTTCTTCAGGGAGGATGAAAATTGGAGACAATGTTAGAGGTATTTGGGCATTTCCCAACTTGAAAGATTTATTAGCTTCCATTTGAAAATGAGTTTGGGTTACAAAGATTTTAGGAGATGTGACTGGGGATTAAATAAAAATGAATGTGTGAACCAGAATTCATTTGAACAATTGGTTGAAGTTACTGTATACACTTCAATCATTGAAACATGATATTTATGCAACCAACCGTATCAGTTTTTCTACCATGCTTCTCAAATTTAAGGTGAAAATATCACTTTATTAGTTTTAGGGTAATAATATACGTTTTAACAATATTTCATTTTCTTCTCTGTTAAATCCCTAATCCAATTTAATACTAATTAATATTATAATTTAATAACTATGTTTGAAATATATGTGATGTAGAAGAAATGAGTGTATTAAAAAAATAATATAATGATTTTGAGCGAATGGTATTCCTCTTGTATGTGAGGTAACAAGAACACCTTCCTATTTCGAATCATGTCGTCTGCGAAGTTTCGCGTTTTACCTCAAGCGTTTTACCTGCAAATGAGGGATCAATAAAAAAAAACAATAAAAAACAACACCTCCTTCCTTTTATAGGGTGACCCAAGTGATACTGATGCACAAGTTTTCTCAACGCCCCCTCTCCCATTTTTCAAAAAAAAAAATTTTAAGGGAAAAAAAAGTTAACCAAAAATATCAATTTAGTCTTTTCATATTAAAAATTTAAAATTCAATATTCTGTGTCGGCCACTGTGGATAGGTGGGGTCCAAATCTTCTACCCCATTTCTCTATTCCCTTCCGTGTCCCCTTGCTTATTTTATCCAAAAAAAATTTCTAAAAAACTTGAAAAAAATTATACAATTACTATAATACATGTATCAATACATTCCAATAATTATTTTTAAAAGAAAATCCATACAAAATTTATTTTGGAATAAATGTATAAATTAGTGTAAATTAAATAAACAATGAATATTAAAAAAATTGTTTAAAACAATATTATGTTCAAATGTTTTAAAATTTGAATACAATATAATATAAAATTTTATAAAATTGCAGTATAAGTTGTGAAAATTTAAAATTTAAGTGAAAATAAGTAAAGGGGATTTAGACTCAGATAGGTGTGACAAAAATAATTAGAACCAATTAATTAAAGTAACACCTGTGTAGAAAAAGTAATGGAATTGAAATACGATGATCAAACAATTTAATCTAGTGAAAAAAAAGAAGGATATTTGAGTAATTTTATTATTAAAGAAATTGAAGGCGACTCCTTTGTGCCTACATTCCCCTTACATATATGCAAACCCAGGGAGAACTTGTCACGTGACGTCACCTAATCAAAATAATAGTCTAAACAAATTCAATTCATTTAAAATTTGTCTTCTATTTACGCATGGCTTCTCATAATAATTTGGTTACAACTAATTCATATTTAACATAGTAACATTACTCCTCCACCAATTTATATATGCTTTTATATTTGTACCAATTTAGTAGGAATATATTTGTAAGTCCTTTGACTACACCATTATCCATGACACCTATTCGATCGTTTTGACAAAAAAAATGAAATATGTATGGTGTCTAGTCGTAATAATTGCACATGACATGATCTCTCGTCAATTACCAGGTTTTATTTTATCCGTCAACTTATTCGAGTCGGATAAAACAACACCAAGAACTGACGATTCAAATCCCGTTCACCATTTGCTAGACGTTTTTATTGGTACAAAATCCCTGGTTTTTTTTTATGGATGCATGAGCCCAATGCATGCTTGTGGATCTCTTTTTATTAATGGTTTGTCAGTAATACTGATAAAATGATACTTTTGTTAGTTACAACGAAAAAACGGACTAAGTAGTACCCACTTAAAATACATATTCGTTTTAGTACGGTATTTATTTTATTTTAGGTTCATGTACCCATTTTAAAAAATATTAATTGACATTCATTACTATTTTCAGAAAACAAGATCTATTTATGTTAAACCCATCATAATTTTTCGCTCTCTCTTTTCCCCATTTTCCGCCTCTATCTTGTAAAACTATATATTATATTGTGTTTTTTGTATTAGATTGTCTATTAAACCGTCATTAATGTATAAGAGTATCATTTTTGTATTTGACTTTTTTTGTTTGTTTTAACTTTTTTCTTTTTTTTTGTCATTGCCGGCCAATGCGGTCAACGTCTGAATTTAAAAGTCAACGCCAATGACTGATCAATTGTACTTGTCAAATTTTTGTTAGTGATTGGTAAATGTTACCTATTTGATATATATTTTTTAAAGTGTTACATTTAATCAAATTTCACTGAGTTACAACTACATTTTATTAAAAAAATTACTAGCGCATGTTAAAAGTACTATCTTATTAATATGAGTCGTTGTTAGCTGAGTGTTTAAACGGAACAGTGAGAGAGAATAAGAATAGAAAAATTTATTGTCTCATAAATTATACGTATCTATGTATATAGACCTAATTATAAACGTCGTGTCACTCGAAATACGATACTCTACACGAGTTTTTTGTTTTCTGAAAGTCTATTATATCTATTACAATACATCAATATCTCGCTTTTACATATAGGTAAATCTGGAATATCCAGATATGTAGACATCGTATACTTCGTTTGGAAAACGAAATTGAAAATGAACATAATATTTAAAGCAAGATGCGATTTAAACTTACGAAAGCACAACAGTATATCACCGTTCACTAGAATAATGAAATCATGGAAAAGAGCCAGGAATGTTTAGTTTGTTTTGGTGTAATCGAGCAAAATAAGGATATGGCCTCGAGACTTCAAAAATATTGATCAACAAATTTACAAAGAAGAAAGAAATATTATTGCCTTAAAGAAAATGTTTTATTGGCACTAAGAAAATATACTAGTGCAGTTCGACAAACAAACGTGACATACTAACACTTAAATAAATACTTAATCACTAAGGAATCTATACGAAGCAAGGTGGTAAAATATACTTGGTTATAATTAATGAAGTTGAGGGGCAAAATGGTAGTTTGATAATTAAGCATAGAAAGGACATGACCCATATGTGCCAATTAAATTAATAATGGGCAGCTTTACGTTTCTGTTAGTTAATATAGAATCATTACATTTAATAAAACATTCTCACAAGTCAAGTTAAAAATTTCAAACGAGCTTAGCAAGTTTCGTCTATTAAGATGTAGAGAGAAAAATTGATATATATATATAAGTTTTTGGCCAAAATTGTAATCCTTAAAATAACATTTGGCTTTTATGTCTACGTATTGGTATTAAGTTCCCGGGATGAATGTCAACAAACATGACACTTAAATATCAAAATTGGAAATTAATAGTCTCATTAAATGTATCTATGTATTTATACATGTAATTATAAACGTGGTGTCACTCGAAAACGTTATTGTCTCGGGGTATACGATACTCTAACGAGTTTTTTTTTTTTAGAACTATATTATATTTGAAACAGTACATCACCTCACTCTCTACATTGGGTAATTTTGAGATATTTAGACAACCGGAGAGCGGGTATTTTGTCGGAAAAAATAAAATTAAGAATGAACATAACTTTATAATGGAGACTTAAAAAGCAAGATGGGAATATAACTTAGGAAAACACAACAATATGACGTCCCTTCACTATATTAATTATGAAATCATGGAAAAGTGCCAAAATATTTAGTTTGTGTTTGGTGTGATCGAGCAAAATAAGGATATGGCCTCGAGACTCCAAAAATTTTGATCAACAAATCTACAAAGAAGAAAGAAATATTATTGCCTTAAAAGAAAATGGTTTTATTGGCACAAAGAAAATAAACTAGTGCAGTTCGGAAAACAAACGTGACATACTAACAAGTAAATAAATAAGAAAGGAATTTATTATATATACGAATTAAGCTACAAATTAACGTGTGTGTCATGAGGTGGTAAAATAAAAATATATATACTAGATAGTAATAAAATAGAAAATGAATTAAGCATAGAAAGGGCATGACCCATGTGACAGTTAATGCGATATATATGCTGAGCCTTTCTGTTAAAGCTAGAATCATTATTCATTACATTTACATAAACACACATATATATATATATATAGTGAGAGAGAGAGAGAAAACAAAACAAAAAATGACAGAAGGTGTTTTCCCTGAAATTGAAGGGGGTGATGAACTGGGATGAGGAAGGGTTTGTTGTTTTCAATGATTTGTATCAAAGCTCAAAGATCTCTGTATTAGCCACTACTCCGTTCACAGTAACTTCATTGTTGGATCAGCTCGGGTTTTTGATCTTTCCAAATATAAATGTTAAGTACACGGTCCGTGGAGAACATGTTAAGGTGCTGAAGAATTGGATACTACGGGATTTGAATGCAATGGGTAATCGAGTTTTTCAAGCTTATGTTGATGTGTGATTGAAAGGCGAGGGGTTGATTAGGGCTACAAGTGACCCTGTTGTTGTTAATCCGGTCTATAATGAGGCATTACCCGACACCTTAACTCAAAACATAGCTCTTTCTCTTTTTGATAGTTTGGTCGCCATTGTTAATCCTGCTGCTGGTCTCGCCGAGGATGATGTTGAGGTTGGTAACATGGGTTGATTCCTACCTAGTTTGTGCATCACAGTACCTACTATATTCCGATTTACTTACTTACTGATCACTTAGTTTGGGGGTTTCCAATTACTTTTAAGTTTTAAATACTACTTTGTTTAATTAGGTTTACGTACGTCATTTTACTTACTTGCGGTACGCCTTTCGGGTATCTGACTACGGTACGTATATTAGTGGTTTTCGGGTATCTGATGATATGTTGAGGGTACTTCTATTAATGATGTGCTAGCTCGGTCGTGAGTCCGCGATCGATTCTACTATGTTTCGTTAATGTTGATCAGTTTGAGACGTTCGGATCGATTACTTAAGGTCATGTATATTTTTCTTTAGTTTTCTCCTGGTACAATATATATTAGTTGCGATGGGGGTGGGTATCTGCTGATATGTTGCGGGTACTTGTATTAGTCTCGGGGATGATGGATGATGCGTAGCTCGGTCGTGAGTCCGCAATCGATTCTACTATGTTCCGATATTGATCAGTTTGAGATGTTCCGATATCGATGGTACTTAATGAGCTAGTTTGAGTTTCTAATGCTAGTTGCTTTTGCTATGTCTTTGTTATAATTTGAAGTTAAATCAGTTTCATCTTAACTATCAGTACCTACTTAAGAATTTGTCTGATGATCAATGTGAGTCCTACTTAATTATTAGTAGCTATGAGTTTTCCTAGTTAATTTGCTACTTTAGTCTAATTACATTAGTAGGACTCACATTGATCATCAGACAAATTCTTAAGTAGGTACTAATAGTTAAGATGGAACTGATTTAACTCCAAATTATAACAAAGACATAGCAAAAGCAACTAGCATTATAAACTCAAACTAGCTCATTAAGTACCATCGATATCGGAACGTCTCAAACTGATCAATATTGGAACATAGTAGAATCGATTGCGGACTCACGACCGAGCTACGCATCATCCATCATCCCCGAGACTAATACAAGTACCCGCAACATATCATCAGATACCCACCCCCATCGCAACTAATATATATTGTACCAGAAGAAAACTAAAGAAAAACATGACCTTAAGTAATCGATCCGAACGTCTCAAACTGATCAACATTAACGGAACATAGTAGAATCGATCACGGACTCACGACCAAACTAGCACATCATTAATAGAAGTACCCTCAACATATCATCATATACCCGAAAACCACTAATATACGTACCGCAGTCAGATACCCGAAAGACGTACCGCAAGTAATTAAAAGGACGTACGTAAACTTAATTAAACAAAGTGGTATTTAAAACTTAAAAGTAATTGGAAAGCCCCAAACTAACTGATCGGAATATAGAAGGTACTGTGATGCACAAACTAGGTAGAAATTAACCCATGTTACCAACCTCAACATCATCATCGGCGAGACCAGCAGCAGGATTAACAATGGCGACCAAAGTATCAAAAAGAGAAAGAGCTAGGTTTTGAGTTAAGGTGTCGGGTAATGCGACATTATAGACTGGATCAACAATAACAGGGTCACTTGTAGCCCTAACCAACCCCTCGCCTTTCAACCACACATCAACATAAGCTTGAAAAAATCGATTACCCATTGCATTCAAATCCCGTATTATCCAATGCTTAAGCACCTTAACATGTTCGTCACCGACCGTGTACTTAATATTTATATTTGGAAAGATCGAAACCCCGTCCAAAAGGAATAACCAATCTAAGAAAACTACGAATCCTAATACCAAAAGGAAATAACGAATCTAATAGCCAAAAAGGAAATAGCAAGTAAATAACAACGAGGACTTAGCTGAAGGCCTAGTCGGCCGAATGGGCTCCACACGGCTAGTCCATGCCGTCGGCTAAGGTGTGAATTTAACAATGATGTCACGTCCGTTACTTAATTCTGTAATTCGACTTTGCAACTTCTGTTTTTTCTTGGTCTTTGTTTGATACTAATGGAATGCCATCTGAGTGTTCTCCACTCCAAACATCTGAATAATTATTTTCTACACCAAACTCTTCCATGTTATCATCTTGTTGAGTAAGGGGCTGGAAATTATTGTGCAAAGGGGCTGGAAATTATTGTGCAATGGCATTTTAGAAGGAATAAGGTCATTTTTTTGTTTATTTATAACAATTTGATTTTTCAAGCTTGACGAGCCCATTGTTCTGTTCTTGGTAGTTTTTTCTTCTTCCCATTTTTGCGCATCAATATCTATTCTTTTTTCTGTGTCTTCTAAAATAAAAAAATTCTTGACATTTATTTCAACATCTTACATACCCATTTGTCTTAAATTAGATGATAATTATTCTTTCTTAGGAAGTCACAAATTAAATGAAACTCTCCTAAAATAGAAAGAAAAAAATCAACATGATTACATTTGTACCCCTACTATATATACATATATTTGCTAGGACAATATGACGATAACTCACATCAACAAGACTTTTAAAGGTTTCATTTGTACATGACTTGCGTATCCAACTTTCTTGAAGAACAAGAAATAATATGGAATTAAGACAGTAAAAACCACAAATCAGTGGTTTATTACTCAGATTATATGTATACAATCGATATATTTGTGTATATATTGAGATCGTCATGGAGAGAAATAAACGAAAACAATTTTATTATATTATCAAAACTTAATTAATTACAACTGTATCGGTGGTATATATACCACAATAAAATACTTTCTGAATATTACAAAATAGTCCTGTAAAACTGAATAGTGACAGATTTAGTCTGAGTTTGTTATTGGGTAATGTAACTTTGCTGATGATGCTAATAAATCCTTGATAACCTGAAACATGACACAATTAGTCCACAATATGGATATATTAACATTCCTCCCTCAAGTTGGAGTGTGTAAGCTTAAAACACCCAACTTGAACACTAAATTATGAAACAAAGGGGCACTTAAAGCCTTAGTAAACATATCAACAACATTATTTGCAGAATAAACATGCATTAAATGTAAAATCTGCTTCACAATTTTCTCTCTAACAAAATGACAGTCTACTTTTATGTGTTTAGTGCGCTCATGCTGGATTGGATTATGAGCTAAAGTTAATTTTGACTTACTATCAGTATACAAAACCGCATAATGATCATGATTAATTAATACCAAAAAAATTTAATAACTGTTTTAACTATATAATTTCACAACCGGTAGATGCAACTACCCTATATTCAGATTCAACTGAACTCCTTGAAATAATATCCTGCTTTTTTACTTTCCCATGAAATTGAAGTCTCCCAAAATTATGCAAAAACCAGTTACAGATTTCCTAGTATCTACAGATGCAGCTCAATCAGAATCACTAAATGCTTTTAAATAGTTTTGTTTTCTAAACTATATTTTTTATTTTCGCCATTTTTTCTCTATGTAAACTATATTTTTTTGGTTTCTAAGAATGTCGGTTAGTCTGCTAAAAAGAAAAGCAGATCGCATGAGTCCATGACAGGATCAAGTGGTGTTTTATTTTTTTAGAAAGCACTATAATTTTAAGTTTTTACTTTCACTCCCAAGTAATTTTGATTTCTTTTGCAATTGACACTTGTATCTTAGATTGGTTCACTTTTAGCCTAATTTTGTTATAGTGTTTCCCCCCATATTTTTATTTTTCATTTGATAAAATAAAAATGTGGGGTTTCCCCATTATTAAATTGTAAAAACTTGTGGGTTTCATCGGTTTCACTAGCTTGACCCAATTTTCCGATCAAATTGAAAATTATTACTCCATTCTTACTTAAATAGTTCTCACTTACGAAAATACGTACAATCTATACTAGCGATTTTCTTGTATGTAAATTGCATGTAATTTTCTAACCATGGAGTATGTTATAAAATTTTCAAAAAAATCATTTTCGGAATCTAGATATGACAATACAAGAAAACAGACTCAAAGATGTTCAATTGTTATTCTGAAGCTGAAATGCTCGTGGTTAATTGGTAAGAGAGACATTAACATAAGCTGTTACGAATTTAGCCACAGCCACTACAACGTCATATTAATTCAGAAAATTTGTTGAACTTATGTTTATTGCAAGGGGGCCTTCGCAGACTCTTTGAATGTTTCAATGATTGGTTTATGATTCAGCTCCAATAATAATTGTTGTTATCGAAATGAACAAATGTACGAAACATATTGGACTTTATTTAGACAAGGTCAATTTAAACCATGGAATCATATTTATGCAAGGATACATTAATTCTTTATCAAATGATCAATTACACATGCGATGTGGGTAACCTTGAGCACTTTAGGATTTTTAATCTTAAACAAGACTAAAGATAATAAATAAAAAAATCGTTAATCCTGAAAAATGGAAAGAAATTAGCAATATCTTGGAAAATTACTAAACATCACTGTTTATTTTCGCATCATTAGATCCACCTGTCCACACGCTTATATGATGCGTCATCAGTTATCCTGAATAAAACGTGGTGAAACCTTCACAAAAACTCCAAGGTAATAAACAACTAAAACGGGATCGATTTGGCATCGATTTCACATTAATAGTTATGCAACTTACTCCTTTGGACGACTCCAACAGTTTTTCCACATATATTCTTTGAGAGAAATTAAACTTGGAACAAGATTAATAGTATAATAACATCCATGAAACCTATCTCGTTCATTTTCTTCCTGCGACAGATGCAATATATCAATAACTGTTGCTTTTTTAGGGCTGTAATAAAGTAGCCGAAAACATGAATATCCAATCACCATATCCCCACTGTTCAACAATATAACTTTATTGATCTTGATAGTATCCAAACAGCTAAACAGATGTTTTGAACCACTCATGGATGCGAAATTAATGTCGATGGTGAATTCTTTAGTCCAAGATTCTTTCACGCCATAGTTCTTCATCACAAAAACTTCATAACAAGACTTATCAAGAATATAGCCTACGCACAATAATCCGCTCAGTAAAGCAACAACTTGACAAGATATTCTCTTTCGGGTTTCTTCTATAAAGAAGTGGGTGGGAGGTGGTATATATAAATATTGCTCGGTTTCAAAGTTAAAAGAGCAAATCATACCTGAGACCTCCCGACGGTCACTGAGATAGGGAAGATTTCCATTTAAGAACGAGCAGTCCAAAAAAGTACTATAATGTACGGGAGGTGGGACATAATCAATCTCTCTCCAGTAGTTAGTCCCAACTGTATGTATCTCTGTGACACTGGATAAATAGGAACTGAATTTGATAACTTTGTATATCTTAGTATTGGGGCAGAAACCTAAAAAGATGGAATACGCTTTATCATCCGACAATGGAAGAACCACAAATTCACCAAGAACAGGATTGCAAACACAAAACCTCATAGAATCTGGTCTTTGATAATTTAGAAATATCAACCCATTACATGAACCTAAAAGAATACTCGAGCTCATTTGGAATTCTTGAAAATCAGTAAATGGGCAATCAAACATCCATGGGCAGGAGAGTTTTCCAAGATCATTGATCATGTCGAAAAAGAGAAAGTTGTGGGAGGGTTTATCTATGTTTTGGATAAGAAACCCTCGATTACTATTACTATTAGACGCTTGAGTGAGATGAAGTTGAGCAAAACTCGGTTCATTGAGGATTTTCTTAAAAGTTTTGCATACAGACATGCAGTTTAATATGGTCTCTATGGGGAGCATTGAGAGTATGTCAACTGTTATAGGTTCAGGCAACCGAAATATGCTATCATCCATGATTCTTCGTTTATCTGTTTGACTCTTTTGATGATTGTTAGGACCAGATTTCTGGTCTAAATATTGTTTATTGTCTATTGGTTTTTACTAAATAAATCCTAACTGTTGTTAAGAACTAAGACAGTATTGACAGGTTTCAAGCTATGTTGTAATCTCAGTTACAACCTACTAAGTTAGTAGTATTAGGTTTCAAGTACCAGTTGCAACCTCAGTTACAACCTGTGTTGACAGGTTTCAAGTAAGTTGCAACCACTAGTTCCAACCTGCTGTTAAGCAGGATTCTGTCTTGTTCTATAAATCTGCATAACTATTCTTTAATAATAATTATGTGTTTTAAAGTATGCAGGATATATTCTCATATGATCTTAACATGGTTAATATGCGTATATTGAGAATATCAAAGTGTTAAGGAAAGATGTTTTCTAAAAGAAATAAAGAGATTAGTCTATAAGGTTATGTTTCCTTTTAATATATAAATCTCTATTCTTATGCTTGTCCTTATCACTTGTTTCAATCTTTTGATCCTTATAATATTCAGTAAAGATATGTTTAAAGATTGATTGATATGTGGAGTTAAATGTTTCATATGTATATGAAAAGATATTATCTTTAAGAGATCATATCTTTATATGTTTCCTTTCAAAGGAAAAGATTAACTCCTACTTTCAAGTGTGTTACTAAACAGGTATTAATCAAAGATGATTAGAGTCAATCCATGCTGAAGAATCTCGTGATACTTGGAGAGATTGAAGCTAATCAACCAAGTCAAAAGCAATCAAAAGATATTGAAGATAGAAGATTGTTTTTACTTGTTTATATACTTAGTAACTTAAGCTTGTAAAAGTTGTGTGTTCTAAATTATAAAGAACTTATTTTCAAGAGAGAATACACGTGAGCTTCAAAAAGAAAACAATGGTGGGATGCCATTGATTTATATTTGATAGTTATAGAGTAGGAGCAATATAGTGATAGGCAGAAAAACCTAGAGGGAGTCTAAGTTTTTCATTAAGACTTGAGTCATATATTGTAAGCTTTTTATAATATCATAATCTGAGTAAGTGCCCCGGAGACGTAGCCTAGTTAGGTGAACTCCGTTGTTAAATGTGCGTGTGAATTATTTTCAAGTACATTTAATTTTAAAACAGTTCTGTCCATTAATACACCTGGTTCCAACTGCAGTTCCAGCCTCACTTGGAACCTTATACACTTGGTTCCAACTGCAGTTCCAACCCCACTTGGAACCTTAATGCAAAACTGCATCTAGAACAGCGGATAGGAATTTCAATTGCTATCAGAGCTTTACACTAGACCTTACTTAGTGTGGATCCTGTGTTCTAGTAAAAATGGACTTAATGAGGGAAGGAAACGCTTTCAACAAACCTCCATTGCTTGAAGGAGGAGTAAACTATGGAGTATGGAAGATCAGAATGAGGTCTTTCATCAAACAGCAGAATGAACATGCATGGAAAACTGTGATGTATGGATGGGAGGCTCCAACTAGCATTGATAGTGAAGGAGAACTGGTTTTTATACCTGAAGACAGATGGTCTGCTGATGAAGACAGAAAATCAAGTGCCAACTCAACAGCCATAAACTTGATTTTTGCTGGTGTAACTCTCAGTGTATTCAGGTATATCTCTCACTGTGAAACTGCCAAAGAGGCATGGGATATTTTGCAAGTTACTTTTGAAGGAACTACCAAAGTAAAAGCTTTCAAACTTCAGCAGTTAACTACTCAATTTGAAAACCTTAGAATGGAGGAAGATGAAAACATTGAACAATTTAATGGTAGAATCTGCCACATTGCTCATCAAGCTGGAACCTTAGGTGAAAAATACAGTGATGCTAAACTTGTTAAGAAAACTCTTAGATCACTTCCAGAAAGGTTTGAAATAAAAGTTACTGCTATTGAAGAATCAACAGACTTAGATAATCTTAAACTTGAAGAACTTATAGGAAATCTAAGCACTCATGAGCTGAAATTTTTTAAACCAAAAAGACCAGAAAAGGGAATAGCATTTCAGGCTAAGAAATCTGAACCTAATGTCTGTGATAAAATAAGTGATGAAGAACAGCTAGCTTTCTTTGCTAAAAAGGTTTTCAAAAAGTTTTACAAGAGAAAAGAGGATGATACTGGTTCTTCTAAAAACTTTCAGAAAAGGGATAACCAATTTAAGACAGAATCCAGGTTCAATAATAACTCTACTGGTAAGTGGAATTCTAAAGAGAAGGATAACAAAGATTATAAGCCTAAAGAGATTCAGTGTAGAGAATGTAGAGGCTTTGGTCATATTCAGGCTGAGTGTGCTAATACTTTAAAAAGGAACAAAAATGCCTATATATCCACTCATAGTGATAGTGATTCTGAGAGCAACAGTGATGAAGAGGATGAGTCTAATTTTGTTAACTTTATGGGAATAATCACTGAAAAAGAACCTACTTATGAAAGTGACTGTGAACATGTTTCAACTGAAGTTACAACCACTCTTAAAACCTACAGCAGTGATGAGGAAGAACCTTCTGATGAAGACATTTCCCAGCAATATCTTGTTCTTTATGAAAAGTATAAATGTCTGAGTAAACAAACCTTGATCATAAGCAAACTTAATGTTAATCTAAAAGATGAGGTTAAAAGTCTTACTGAGAAGATGAACTTACAACTGGCTGAACTTACTGAAACTAAAAAGAAAATAAAACTGATGAATGTTTCTGCTTCAGAAAAATTAGATGACATGCTGTCATATTCTAGAGGTTCTAAAGATATCAGTGGTCTAGGTTACTATGGTGGTAAAAGTACAGGAAAAACTACCTTTATTGAAGCTGTTGCTAGAGCTAAAACTCATAATTTTGACAATAAGGTTAGAAGTTCAGTTGCAACCAGATTTGCAACCAGGAACAAAACTCAAGTTTTTGTAGAGAAGGTTAGAAGCTCAGCTATAACCAAAGTTGCAACCATGAATAAACTGAATAGCTTTAGGTATAAAAATAACTTTAGGATGAAGCTGTGTAATTTCTGCAAGAAACCTGGTCATTCTGAAATCCAGTGTTATTTAAAAAGAAACAGGAAGTATATTTCTCAGAAAACTTGGTTGGCTTCTGTTAATAAAAATCTGAACTGGGTCTGGAAAGTTAAAGAAAAAGCTACCTTAATTGCTAACAACAAAGCTGTCATTAACTCCTTGAATGCTGTTACCTCTAATGATTGGTATTTTGATAGTGGTTGCTCTAAGCACATGACAGGTACTGCAAGTCTCTTAAAAAATGTCACCATTCTCACTGGAAACACTGTTGTGTTTGGAGGTGGAGATACAGGGAAAATTGTTGGTAAAGGTACCTTAAACAAACCTGGAATGCCTGTTATTGAGGATGTTTTTCTTGTAGATGGTCTAAAAGCTAACCTTATAAGTATCAGTCAACTTTGTGATAACAAAATGATTGTTAAATTTGACAAAGAAAGGTGTCTTATTACTAATCTTAACAATGATTTAATCATGACTGGAGTTAGATCAACCAACAGCTGCTATGTGTTTGAAAAAGCTGAAAAAGAATTGCCTCAAAGTAGGTGTAATCAAGCCATTACTAATAATGTGGATATTTGGCATAAAAGGCTTGGGCATGTGAATTACAAAACTCTTGATAAGCTTGTTAAAAATGAATTGATAAGAGGAATTCCTAAACTAAGTGCTAAAACTCAAAGTGTTTGTGGTGACTGTGCTATAGGTAAACAAACCAAAAGTATTCACAAAAGTATAAGTCAAATCTACACTAAGAGAGTCCTAGAACTTCTTCATATTGACTTGATGGGGCCTATGCAAACTGCTAGTATAGGTGGTAAGAAGTACATTCTGGTAGTTGTTGATGACTTCTCTAGATACTCTTGGGTAGTGTTCTTAAAAGATAAGACTGAAACTTTTGAACTGTTCAAAACTTTGTGCTTAAAACTTCAACTTGAAAAAGGTTCAACCAGTGGTAATATTGCTAGGGTTAGAAGTGATCATGGAACAGAATTTGAGAACAGTAAGTTTAGAGAATTCTGCAACTCCTTAGGTATTAGTCATGAGTTCTCTGCTCCTAAGACTCCACAGCAAAATGGCATAGTTGAAAGGAAAAATAGAACCATTCAGGAAATGGCTAGAGTCATGCTTAACTCTAAGAAACTTGCCAACAGATTTTGGGCTGAAGCTGTTAATACTGCCTGTCATATAGTTAATAGAGTTTATATTACTAAAGGCACTTCCATGACAGCTTATGAAATATGGAAAGGTAGAAAACCCAATGTTAAGTATTTTCAAGTCTTTGGGTGTGTCTGTTACATTCTCAGAGATAGAGAGCATCTTGGTAAATTTGACTCTAAAAGTGATAAAGGGATCTTTCTTGGTTATGCTCAAAATAGTAGAGCATTCAGAGTCTTCAATCAAAGAACCAACTGTGTTATGGAATCTTATAATGTGTTATTTGATGACCTAAAAACTGTTGATGAGATTACAGGTGATAATGAACAGCCTGAGATTGCAGAAAAAGACAAAGAAGAAACTCAACAAACTAGGAGTCCCATAGTGGTTGGAAGTCCAGTTGCAACTGAAGTTACAACTGAAGTTGGAACTGAGGTTGGAACTGAAGTTGAAACTCAGGATTCAACAGAATCAGAAGAAGATGGATCTGCTATGCCAACAACAAGCAAGCCACGCTATGTAAGGACTCAGAAAAATCACTCTCTTGACAATGTCATAGGAGAAGTTGCTTCAGGTATGAAAACCAGAGGTAAAAGAAATAATGTTGTTCACTTTGCTTGTTATATTTCTCAGTTAGAACCTAAGAATATAAAAGAAGCTTTAGAAGATAGTGAATGGATTATAGCTATGCAAGATGAGTTGCATCAATTTGAGAGAAATGATGTATGGACTTTAGTACCCAGACCTTCTAATAAAAATGTTATAGGGACTAAATGGATTTTTAGAAATAAAAGTGATGAGGATGGAGTTATTATCAGAAATAAAGCTAGGTTGGTAGCTCAGGGTTATACACAAATTGAGGGAATTGATTTTGATGAAACCTTTGCTCCAGTAGCTAGAATTGAATCCATTAGAATGCTACTGTCTCTTGCATGTCTGTATGATTTTAAACTGTTTCAACTTGACATAAAGAGTGCTTTTCTAAATGGTGTGATTAATGAAGAAGTTTATGTCTGTCAACCTAAGGGATTTGAGGATCCTAACTTTCCTGAACATGTCTATTTGTTGAAAAAGGCATTGTATGGCCTAAAACAAGCTCCTAGAGCTTGGTATGATAGATTAACCAAGTACTTGATTGAAAAAGGCTTTAACAGAGGAGGAGTTGATAAAACTTTGTTTACTAAGAAAACCACAAAGGACATAATAATTGCTCAAATCTATGTTGATGACATTGTCTTTGGCTCTACTTCTAATAAAAGGATAGAAGAATTCATTTCTGATATGAAGAATGAATTTGAAATGAGTGGTGGAGGTGAACTAACTTACTTTCTAGGATTGCAAGTTAAACAGAATGAGAAAGGCATTTTTCTGTGCCAAAGTAAGTATGCAGACAATCTTGTTAAAAAGTTTGGTCTGAGTGAGAGTAAAGAGAAGAGAACCCCTATGAGTACTACCCTTAAACTGTCCAAAAATGATAAAGGTAAAAATGTCTGTCCAAGTCTTTATAGATCCATGATTGGAAGTTTGCTGTATTTAACTGCTAGTAGACCAGACCTTTGCCTAAGTGTAGGAGTTTGTGCCAGATATCAGGCAAATCCTTTAGAACCTCATCTTCTAGCTGTCAAAAGAATTCTAAGGTATGTAAAAGGAACACTTCACCTAGGCCTATGGTATTCTAAAGATACAAACCATTTTCTAAGTGGCTACTGTGATGCAGATTGGGCAGGAAACATAGATGATAGAAAGAGTACTTCTGGTGGTTGTTTTTATTTTGGAAACAACCTTGTTTCTTGGTTCAGTAAAAAGCAAAATTGCATATCTTTATCTACTGCTGAGGCAGAATATGTCGCAGCTGGAAGTGGATGCACTCAACTTATTTGGATGAAACAGATGTTAACTGATTATAATGTCAAACAAGAAATATTAACTTTGTTTTGTGATAACAAAAGTGCTATAGATTTAGCTAAAAATCCAGTTCAACATTCCAGAACCAAACACATTGATCTAAGGCATCATTTTATTAGAGAACTAGTTGAAGAAAAGAGCTTAATTTTAGAACATGTTTCAACTGAGAGACAATTAGCAGATATTTTCACAAAGCCCCTTGATACAAACAAATTTGAATCATTAAGAAGTGACATAGGGGTATGTCATTATCAATCTAATTGAATACTTTTGCTAAATATGTCTGTGTTGAGTACCTTTAATAATTTTTATTTCTAAGGTTAAAGTCTTATTTTGAGCTATGATGTTTTTGTTTTGAAAAAGCCGCTTTTTGGTGTCTCAAAAACAGATGTGAGGTAACTTGTCCTTAAAAACCTCTCTGGTAATAGAGTTGCAAGCACAAAGTGCAAATTTTTTTTGCTGGTTGCAAGTTCAGTTGCAACCTCAGTTGGAACCTCATACTCTCAATAACTGGTTAGAAGTTCAGTTACAACTCCAGTTGAAACCTCGTGTTAAAAATACTGGTTGCAAGCTCAGTTGCAACATCAGTTGAAACCTAAGTCTATTCTATAACTGCCAAGACAAAGTCTTGTTATTTTTGACATCACTTATACTCTTTCCTTGCTGAGGTCATCCAACTAGTTTTTGTGTAGAAATAAAAACGGATTTGCTCAATTTAAGCTCCTAAAATTTAATCTTTATTAGAGTTATTCTTTGATAAACATATTTTCTTGAGTAAATTGCTAGGTTTCTTTTGTTCTCCTAAAAGTTAGATATCTGTTTAAGTGTTCTTTATCTTGAATCAAGTCAAATTTCCTTAATAAGCTTCAACTTTTGAATTTTCAAATTTTGGATGAATCTGTTTTGAAAAAGGAATGTTTATCTGTTTAATTGGCTGAATTTATCTTAATGCCAACTGTTTCTTTCGTGATCATAGTATGATTTATTTTCCAAAATTCTGTTGATAAAATACTTCCTATTTTTAAGCCAAAATCTGTCTCTTAATTGATTTGCATGTATCTATTTCCAATTTCAAAAAGATATGGTCTGTAATGCTATTTATACAAACATCTTTTTAGTATCCAAAATCAATTATTTTTTTTCAGAATAACTCTCTCTCTCTCCTCTGTAAAACCCTAGGCCTGCTGTAGAAACCCACTGCAAGGTTCTAAGTAAGGTTCTAACCCCAGTTGCAACCATGTCATCAAACCCTTCTAAAAACCCCAACCTGAACATTGATGATGATTGCACTCTACGAGATTTCATGAATAAATCTCCAACAAGTCAAGGATCAAAAGCTAAGGTAAGTGAGACTTCCTCATCTCAGAAAAAGCGCACTAAGAAAAGAGCTAGGAAAACTGTAGAGGATCATCCAACTCCAACTGTTTTCTCTTATAAGTCTAAGTTTCATGAGAATGATCCTAGGTTTTGGAGTAGGACCTCGTATAGAAGGTTTAGGTCTTTTACTGGTAGGGAGATTCACAGTGAAAGAAGACTTAATCTGGTTAGCTATCCACATATTCAAGTACATATTGAGAAACTGCTGTCAGCTGTTGGCCTAGATAGAACTATTTCTTATCCTCATTCTTATTACCCTGCTGTAATTAAAGAATTCTATGCCAATCTTAGTAATACTGTGTTTGTTAAGGGTGATCCTGCCTATGGCAGAGTGTTTTTAAGGGGTGTGACTCTGGATTTCACCCCTAAGTTGATCAATGATTATCTGTGTTGTCCTAGTCCTACTGAAGTTGATAATGTTGAACCAGACTTAGAAATACTAGCTTTAATTCTAACTGGCAAGAACAATAGGTTTGATGGTCACTCCATTAAAACCTCCTCCTTCACCTTGTGTGCATCTGTGTTGCACAAAATAGCTAGGTTCAATTGGAATCCCACTAAGCAGCCATCCAAAGTCAATAAGGAAATGGCCATATTTCTCTATAGGATCATGTCCTCTTTGCCAATTGATTTTGGTACTCATGTTTTTCATTTGATTAAAGAATTCAGTGCTGATACCTCATCCTCAATTTTGCTCCCCTTTCCTTGTCTAATCACTGGGGTGATTATGGCTCAAGTCCTACCTATGACTGGATCCAAGCCTATTAGCACAGCCACAGAACCAATCTCAGATTGTCCCTCTGCTATTTATATCTCTGCAAAACTGCTCAAAGAAGGGCATGTCAATGACATATCTGGAGAAAAGGGCAAAGAAAAAGAAGAAGAGACATCTACTGCTCCCTCAGACAAGAAGAAAGGAGTAAAGTGGTACTTACTCCAAAAGCTGGCTTATAATCAAGAAAGGAGAGCTGAATTGGATGCTGATGATTATCAAATCAATAAGCTGCTGGTGGATATTATTGAGAGTGAGGATGATGGTGATAGTGATGATTGTTTCTCTATAAGCAGTGAAGAAAAAGATGAAGAGGTGGTTAGAGACTATCCTCTCAGAGAAAGAGCTCCCCATTCTAATATACCTCGTGACTGATTACAATGGTTGCTGACAAATAGGGGGAGTGAAGTTTATGTTGAAGTTTATTTTTTTTGTATTTCAATTTCAAGACTCAATGCTGCTGGTTTGAATTACTTTTGTTTATTGCTGTACTAAGACATTGATGTGCCATGTTTTTGGCCTTTAAATTTCTGCAATTTCCATTTTGATGTCTTTGAAATTAAACTTATGAATGGATAAATTCTGTGCGTATGAAGTGCCTGCAATTCTAACATACAGGGGGAGCTTAAACAGATGACTCTTTAGTATTGTTAATATACTATTTAAAGACTGTGCTGATATTGAATTTGCAGGTGGTTGGGATGATTTATAAACTTAATTGATTTGTCAAAACCAATGACAAAGGGGGAGATTGTTAGGACCAGATTTCTGGTCTAAATATTGTTTATTGTCTATTGGTTTTTACTAAATAAATCCTAACTGTTGTTAAGAACTAAGACAGTATTGACAGGTTTCAAGCTATGTTGTAACCTCAGTTACAACCTACTAAGTTAGTAGTATTAGGTTTCAAGTACCAGTTGCAACCTCAGTTACAACCTGTGTTGACAGGTTTCAAGTAAGTTGCAACCACTAGTTCCAACCTGCTGTTAAGCAGGATTCTGTCTTGTTCTATAAATCTGCATAACTATTCTTTAATAATAATTATGTGTTTTAAAGTATGCAGGATATATTCTCATATGATCTTAACATGGTTAATATGCGTATATTGAGAATATCAAAGTGTTAAGGAAAGATGTTTTCTAAAAGAAATAAAGAGATTAGTCTATAAGGTTATGTTTCCTTTTAATATATAAATCTCTATTCTTATGCTTGTCCTTATCACTTGTTTCAATCTTTTGATCCTTATAATATTCAGTAAAGATATGTTTAAAGATTGATTGATATGTGGAGTTAAATGTTTCATATGTATATGAAAAGATATTATCTTTAAGAGATCATATCTTTATATGTTTCCTTTCAAAGGAAAAGATTAACTCCTACTTTCAAGTGTGTTACTAAACAGGTATTAATCAAAGATGATTAGAGTCAATCCATGCTGAAGAATCTCGTGATACTTGGAGAGATTGAAGCTAATCAACCAAGTCAAAAGCAATCAAAAGATATTGAAGATAGAAGATTGTTTTTACTTGTTTATATACTTAGTAACTTAAGCTTGTAAAAGTTGTGTGTTCTAAATTATAAAGAACTTATTTTCAAGAGAGAATACACGTGAGCTTCAAAAAGAAAACAATGGTGGGATGCCATTGATTTATATTTGATAGTTATAGAGTAGGAGCAATATAGTGATAGGCAGAAAAACCTAGAGGGAGTCTAAGTTTTTCAAACTATACTGCATCGACAATAAGGTCACATGATTATTGTTGTCCACAGAAATGCAGTATTTTCCAAACTTTTAGCCCTATCATTAAGTTGATGGCTCATGATCCGGATTATCCTGAAAAGTCTAGGCGACTTGATAATACCGAAGAGTAAGAATCGAAATTTCGATATGAATTACTTGAGTTTGGAAATTGAACATCCTGTCGATTATGTTCAGACCCAAATTGACTCACGGAAAGTTTGATGATGCGACTGCAAATGATTGCACGCACTTCTTGGTCTTGTGCACAAAGATTTATATTTCCGTGTGGGGTTATGCTATTTTGCTGCATTGGTCCGTTATGAGGCCCATAGACACTCAAACACCATATGCGTACCAGCTGGTTACTGGTTATGAGTCAGAAGTCTCATATTAACGCGTGTTTAGAGTGATTAATTAATATTTTGATTGATCCGCTATAACGTTCAAAATATGGACCTCTGAAGGGGACATAAGTCGATTATGAATCCCCTGCCTATCATTTGATAGAGTAACCTTGGCAAGCGATCTCTTTACCGCATGATATGCGAAAGTGACATCGCTAAGACTGTTCTCCCCGTCGTTAGGGGGATATTTGCACGTTACCGTTGATAAGGAACGACGTGAAGTAACGTGGCATAACCCACTCAGTCTTAGCTTGATCCCCAAAACTGCACTTAGTGATAAGTAAGTGCATAGACTCTCTTAAGTCTAACTAAATGCCAGACGCATTTAATGACTTTATGAGATGTCACGAGATCATTTATACCTGCTGCAAAATGCTTGCAAGGATAGACGTCCCTATCGGACGCCGTGTTCCTGTCGTAACACGTTGCTTTGGCCGAACCCGCCAAGCAAAGGACGCTGCCGTCGGCCGTCAGTCAGTCATCCTTCCTAAGATATGAGGAATTTGACCGGTTCTTAATTCGTTCAGCCCCAGAGGTGGTGAACTGAAACTCGTTTGTCGCACGAGATTATAAAGGATCTAGGAGATGTGTGATTTCTCCTCATCCTAAGAATATCGAAATATCTATCGATCATGATATCTTAGACGATATTGAAGCGAAACGAGACTGTCATCGATTACTTGTTCCTATATTCGGTGACGACTGATAATATAAGCAAATTATGACAGAGAACCATGTATCGTTGCCTGAAGTCAACGTAGAATAGACTGGACTAATGGAAACTTGCAACCCAAGTAGAATCCTTAGCGAAAGTGTGTTCGGACCTGTAGCTCTAACATCACCAATGTTAAACGAGTTCGTTTATTTGGTTATTCGTAAGGAAAAGTGATGAGAATAATGAGATTGTAGAATGCTCGCCTAGTAGCGCAAGTCTTCTCTCACATCTTGGAATTGATTACGAGATGGTTGATTTCCTTGTAATGGACGTTATAACGGTCCCCTACTTTATCAGTTTAGTAGTTTTCCAAAAACTGATTCTGCAGCATGTGATTGTGGTAACTGTTTTATCTCTATGAGAATTTAGACAAAGAGATATAGATGAAGGTCCCTGTGTGACTTCATAATGCTTGAATCAAGTAGTTCCTGACCACGGAACACGATCTCAATTAAATGAGACGTTCACTATATGGATTAATATAATCCGAGCGGATGTGGTATACCCGTCTAAGTGAGTACTTGATCAGCTTGGGATACTTGAACAAGTATTATGCCCTTGCGTGTTTTATTATGCGATTCATTTTTGGATTTACCTTCGAGATGAAGGATCTTGGGAAGACACGGTAGTGACTCGGCCGGATGATCGAGTCCCGTAAAAATTGAATCTAAGTACATGATTCATACTACACCCAGAAGGTATTATGACATTTTAGTCATCATGACGCTAAGTCGTCAGATTCTCCTATGATCGTTCGATCACTAAACATTGATATAGACCCAGTCCGTCCCTGATGAGATGATGAAGAGATATTGAACCATCACGTTCATATCTAAGTATAATAAGCGCATCGTTGTACTTGGTCTAATGTACTAGGACGAACATCTTGTCTGCTGTGAATGGTATAGCTCGACACAGCATCGTGCTAACATGCTGCCATCGAAATGGCATAAAAGACATTTTCCCATTTACTTAAGGTAACTGTGGATGAGGGCTTGTCTTATCCCATTTTGCGTCATCGAGTGTACCTACCCCCTTCGGTACTCGAATTAACGCAATCCTTTTTCGGTTATACCGATGCTGGTTACTTATCAGACCCGCATAAGGGATATTCCTAACATGGTCTATCTTTACCATTAGGAATAAGGCAATATGTTGGAGGTCTTGGAATGACTCCAAATGAATCACTCTGATCTACTCGTGCTCTATGAGACGACTAGAGAGTGTATATGGCTTCGAGCTCGTACTCTTTATTCGAATATGAAATCCTTGCACCCAGTCGTGTACAAGTGAGGGGAAGCATCCAGGTGAATGCTTATTGTACTAATTACTACTTAGTCGAAATCATCGCACCCTGTCGTGTGCAAGTGAGGGGGAGCATCCAGTCGCATGTTCGTGTAGGTTTTTTCCCACTGGGTTTTCTTTGGCAAGGTTTTTAGCGAGACACGTTCCCATCATATCTCACTTAAGATTGCCGAAATTAGGGGGAGTATCCTGTTGTATACTTCTTACCACTGTGTACTTTTTTGTCCTTCGACTAGAGATTTTTTCCCACTGGGTTTACTCTAGCAAGGTTTTGATGAGGGACCTGTTTTGTGCTTGATCCCTACTACTACCATTGTTGCACTTTTTCTCCTTCGATCAGAGATTTTCCCATTGGGTTTGCTCTGACAAGGTTTTGATGAGGCACACTGTTTTGTGGTTAGTTACTTACATGATATTTCCTCCTATATCATTCGGCTACACAGTTTCTCCTAGGTACCGGTTTTGTCCCACAATGGATTTTCCGTCCCTAAGGTTTTTATGTGTTTAACACTGCGAATGAACTCGACTCAGATCGACTGCATGAAGACGAAGAATTCAAGACGTCCAAAGGGGAGTGTTGTAAGATATTATTGGACTCTTGAGCTTGTAATTTATGGGCTCATGTGGACTTGTAACCCTACCCCTCTATCTATATAAAGAGGGTTAGGGGTCTTGTATTTCACATTCATTCATATACATTCTGATTAATAAAATACCTACTGTTCACTCTCTCTATATCTATACATATCTCTATATATATTTATAACGACCTAATATGTCACACAACAAATATTTTGTTTTCCATTCTTGATCCTTTATTATAGGCAATACATAGTATAATATGTGACTTGTTGAATAATTAGAACCGTCTATCCTATTTTACCTATTTTCTTTTCCAAATTATTAAGAACTACAATTTTTATATGCAACTGCTTATACAAGGTCCGTTTCGGATTTTTTTAATTTAATTTTTGGATTTTAAATTTTAAAAATCTGTGAGTGTTTGGCAAATCAGATTATTCAGCTTCTGAAAATCTGATTTTTAAGCCGAAAATGCTAAAAAAATCCAAACTTTTAAAATCTAACTTTTTAGTAGGTGTGGTATTTTTTACCGACTTGTGCCAACCGACCGCTTTTCGAGCCGAACCAATCAAGTTGGTATCAAAAGTTTGGTATACCGACATTACGGTACGGTACACGATCTTTGAAAGTCGGTTCGGTTTCGGTATTCGTTTAGTAAGTTTGGTATGGTACCGATTCAAACCGAAATATTAAAATATACTATATACACAAATAAAATAAAATACTTATATACACTTAATTATTAACGTTTTTATAATATATTTATATTACTTTTTCTAGTGAATACTTATAATATTTTTATTTATTTATAAATTTTACTAGAAATGCCTAGTAGTATTTACTCTTTTATAGCAAATAAAAAAGAAATATAACAATAATATAAATAAATATATATTTTTAATCTACTATTTTTAAAAATTTATACTATGTTTTTTTTTCCAAAACGCATCATTTTTCTATCATTACTTGTAAACTCTAAATTTTTCTATAAAACCGAACCGAACCAACTGAATAGTTTGGTATACCGAAAGTTCGGTATACCAAATTTTTTGGTTCGGTAATGGTATAAAAATTCTCAAACCAAACTAGTTTGGTACGGTATTGGTATGTAGTAAAAAAGTTCGGTACTGAACCGGTGTCATCCCTACTTTTTAGTAGATTTTCAAAACAAATTTTAAAAATATGATTTTGGACCAAAAAATTTGTTACCAAAAATAACGTAGGTGTTAAAGACACGTATGGCTCTCTAAAAGAAATTTAAGAGGTGAGTTTTGTTTTTTTTTCTATGTATTTTATTTTTCATATCATTGGCATATTTATCATAGTTAACAAATACCTTACTATTTCGTGAACTCTTTTAAAAACTTAAGTTTTCCACAACTCCATTTTTAATTAACTTAACTCTATTTATGAAAACGCTTTTATTCAACCTTGAGACATATTTTATCTCTTTAGAAATAAAAAAGCTAAAAAATATATTAAAATTCAAAATAATTAACAAAATAAATCAGAAAATTTAAAAAAAAAAAAATATATATAAAAACAAAATTTTCAAAAAACATCACAAAATTAAAAAACAGTCAAAATTATCAAAAAATCAAAAAAAAAAGTCAAAATTTAAAACCAAATATAATGATAAAAAAAAATGTGCATAAAAAAGTGCACAAATTTAACAAAAGTGCATAAAATTGATATAAGTGTATAAAATTCAATAAATTGCATAAAATTCAATAAACTGCATAATAAGGTGCATAAAATTCACAAGAGCGCATAATAATTTGTATAAATTTTACTAAAGTGCATAATTTTCTCTAAAAAGTGCAAAATTAATTTTTACTAAAACTGCATAATTTTCACCTAAAAGTGCATAATTTTCACTAAAAATGCATAATTTTCACTAAAAGTGAATAATAACTAAGAGTGCATACGATTTTATAAAAGTGCATAATTCTTTACTACAAGTACAAAACGTTAATATTAAAGTTCATAATTTTTACTAAAAATCCATAATTAAGTTAAAAGTGCTGTCAAAAAGTAACATTTTTTCCAAAAGTCACTTTCAACCTTATAAGGATAACGTATTATAAGGATCATCCCGCTTTCCCTTCTCTCTATGCCAGCGTCGTCGTCGTCGCTGGCCTTGTCTGTATATGCCGTCTCAATCCTCCACTAGAGCTCGGTCACCTTGTTAGTAGTAAAAATGTTATAGAGAAGAGGTCTAGAGAGAGACAAGAGAGAGTTGGATATATAAAGAGGGACGAGACAGGCATAAGAGATAGAGAGACGAGATAGGTACAAGATAGGTACAGAGATCGTGTTTGCGCCAAAAATGAAAGAAAGAGATGGGTTGTTGAACGAGGGAAAAAAAGAATTATTAGGGCTTTTATATTGTGAGTTATTGGACAATGTAATGTTTTAGAAGTGTTCTTATCATTCTATTATAATAAGTCAATGCAAAATAAATGATTCTGTCCAATTTTGTCCAATTTTTCCTAAAATACCCCCATTCTTTTTTACTAATTACTCATTTACATTTATTCAATTCAAAATATAAAAAACGCACAAAAATCATTATCTTTTCAAAACAATTATAATCATATACCAAACAAAATCGTTTTACTTGTATTTTGTATAACAATAACATTATATTACTCATGACTTATAATTTAATATATTCATTCAGTCAATATACTTTTTAAAAATTTATTTATCCAGATCATATATATATATATATATATATATATATATATATATATATATATATATATATCACTTGTCGCACACGTGGATAACGATTACTGCTGTACAATAAGTCTAAAAATTGGTATGAATTGGGCATTTTCTATTTATCATAAGAATAAAAAAAAGAATGTGTTCATAGAAAACTCTATCAAGTGAATTCAACAAAAATAACGTAAACAACGATTAAATAATAAATCTCTGCACATTGTCGTTCCATTTGTTTAAATGTGTTATTGAACTCTTTCGAAACTCTTCACAAATTTCTTCTTGGATCACCCCATGCAACTCTTCCCGCACCTCTTTCCGTACCGCTTCATATAGCTCTTCCCGTAGCTTTCTTCGTACCTCTTCTCTCACCACTACTCGAATTTCTTCTCGCTTGTTTTCCATGTCACATGTGACAACCCGTTAATTTAGTTTGACCAAAATTTTATAAAAATTAATATTTATTTTGAGCTTTATCTTAACATGGGAGACCTATTGTGTAATTTCCTCAAATGAATGAGATAAGAATGAAGAAACTCTGCTTTCCAGGAGGCCATTCGGTCATATTTCTATCTCTCTCATTTTTTTTAATCCGTTCTAGAGGAATAGAGATGGGTCTGTTATAATTCTAAGTCATCACTGGTTCGTTATGGAGAAAATAAAACAACATACTAGCTGAATATTTGGTGGGTTTTATGGCAAAACTATATCAATATAGAATCAAACTTTCCTTGGTGATGGTGCTGTTTCTTTTTGCTTGGGAACATTCAGCAGTTCGAAGTGAAACCTGTTTATAAATTTTGATCAAGTAATAATGAGTTCATGCTTCAATTTTATAAACCAATTGGATATGGGATATAACGATTTGGTGTATAAAGATGTTAATTAGGGCTGGTCTGGGGATGATTTATCTTTTATTAATTATTTTCCTTGCTTAAAGTTACAAGTTCTCATTCGATTGTGTATCATTGCTCGTTGTTGAAAACTGATAAGGACCTTGTATATTTTGTGAGAATGGGTTTTGTATTGCACGAATATAAGTTGTGAACGAGTATAAATTTATGAATGAGCGGGTCATGAAATAGGAGTTGATTTGGTCTACTGGGGACATGCATGGTTCAATAAACTTTCGACAATTTTTTACGTATAAAATTTGTCGGTAATCAGGTATGGAGACTTTCTTGGTACTATTAGTTTTTAAATTGTATTGTGCTTTGTTGATGTTGTTTTTTTACCTTAGAAAGTATAATGGTTGGATATTGAACTATGGGTTATTTAAATTTCACTTGCTGCAATTAATATATACGTTAAATAGCTGTTGAGCCGACTCATAGTAGAGTATTGGTGCTGCCGAGAATAGTTTATATTGTTTTATTACCCTGTTGAGCCGACCCCCGATATAGAGTCGTATTGTTTTTATTACCCTATCGAGTCGACTCCCGATATAGAGTCCCGGTGCTCTCGATAAAGTATACTATTATTCGTTTAATTGTCGTATTGAGTTTACTTGCTAATAAGTCAAGTATCGATATTCAGAAGTATGATATTGATTATATATTTCTAGTTCTTACATGTTTAAATACAATATCGTTAATCAAAATAAGGCAATATTTTGAAAATATGTAAAAATGCTTTTATGGAGATTTTAGGCTAGCAACCAAATGTTTTTATGTGTTTTTGATTTGGCTTTGAATACAAGCCATATTTTTGGATTATAAATATCGACGCAATATAAAAAAAAATGGTCTTCGGGAGCAATTTGCACGAAATTGTGGTCTACACCTGTTGCTACATGGAAGTGAGTCTTATTTTGTCACTTCTGTGTTATAACTTGTTGTTCGCTAATAAAATATTGTATATGATCCGACCGATGGAACATATATACGTGTATTTCTCAATTCTTTTTAGAGGATATCTTTAATTTGAGTTTTCTTGGAATGGGAAATCAAGTCATTTTATTTAATATTTTTTATATCTTACGTCTCAAGTTTTGAACATAAATTTGGGGTATTATATCACAAGCATGTACAAACACGACCATGTCCATCACATCGATGTACTCTCTAATCCTTGTTCTCGAATTTCAGGTGCGTGGTAAGCTTCTTGAACAACTTGTAACCTATCATGCATACAATCGCTTCAATCGCGGATTGATCAACTGGTGAACCATTTTTTTTGCATAAGTTAATTAGTAAATTTCTAACCTCTCCTGCTCTTTTCCATTTCTTCTAACCTATTCATCGGAGATCTGGAGCCACATCACTACTTCCCCATCAACGTTGCAGTTGACACATTGGCATGGCAGTCGACGATTTTATTTCATCAGTTTATTTCGGTTTCAATTGTAAGAGATGTTGCAGTGACGGTGACGTGGTAGTTGACACGTTTGATGGAAGGGGTGCGGGGATTCTAGACTGTTGATCGAGCTCCTCGATGAGTTACGTGGAGGTTAGCTGATTTGGTTTGTTTGGTGTCGTAAGAAGTTGTTGTTGTTGTTTGGTGCGGGTGTTTGATGTAGACTAAATGGTTATGTTGTTGTTTGGGGATGCCGGCAGTAGTTGTTTTTATTGTTCGATGTTGCCTGGGGATCTCGGCAGTCGTTGTTGTTAATGTTTAGTGTTAATTTGGGAAATTTTGGGCATAGTTAGTATTGTTTAACTATGTACATAAAACATCGATTTGGTTTTATTGCATCGTATGCCCTTTTAGTGAAAATTATGCACTTTAAACGAAAATTATGCACTTTCAGTGAAATTATGCACTTTAAAATCAACTTTATGTATTTTTAACTAAATATTCTGACATTTTAGTGAAAATTATGCCCTTTAAAATCAACATTATGCACTTTTAACTAAATATTATGCGCTTTTAGTGAAAATTATGCACTTTAAATCAACGTAATTATGCACTTTTAACTAAATATTATGCAACTTTAGTAAAAATTATACACTTTAAAATCAATGTTATGCACTTTTAACTAAATATTATGCACGTTTTGTGAAAATTATGCACTTTTACTGAAAATTACACACTTTAAAATCAACGTTATGCACTTTTAGCTAAATATTATGCAATTTTAGTGAAAATTGCACTTTTAGCTAAATATTACATGTAGTTATTGAAACTACACATGGCCTAAAATTAATTTCAGATAAAACTATGAGGCTTATAACATCAATAGCTGTCTTGGTGTATACACAAGTAAAGCACCTCTTGGTCTCATGTCTCATATATATTCCGGCTTAGTATTAGTTTTATTAATAAAATACCTAATATTAACATTAATACTTCTCAAGTATTTATAAACTATGTATGTCCTCAATCGGGAAACATCTTTAACTTACCTACATTACTGACCAAATGAAAAGGGGTGAAAAATAGGCTAAATACCAATTTAGTACGAATTTTAGAACATGTTTATCAGTGTCTTTAGTTTGTGCACTTGTTTACATAAGACTCGGAGTTTATAATGCCAACTTACTACGTATTTTGAAACTTGTTTATAAAAAAAGTTGTGTGACCATGTATTCACTTATCCTATTTGATTTGAGTGTGATCTTGTGCCCCTTGATCGCAAGTGATCATCTTGTGTTCTCTGATTTTGTGTGATCACGCAACGTGATCATATGTGATCATTCATGGGTCCGTTGATCCTGAGTGATCATGTGTCTTATGATCTTATGTCATCGTGTGTAAAAGTTTCGTTCAACGGTGCTTGTGCTTGTAAAAGTTACAATAAGATATTCTTTTTATTTGTGTCATTAGTGAGGGATGGGAATTTTGATGATTTAACATGCAGTCTAAGTTGGGATTGAAATTATAGTAATGCTATAAGAAAGAAAAGTAAAAAAGAAAGTATATTGTTGCGGCCTCCACCTGGTGGGTGGAGGATGGCCGCGGTGGCTCTCCTTTCCACCAAGCCTCCTGCCCCTATTCGCACCATTTCTCCCTTTTCTCATCTTTTTCATTCTTCTCCTCTCGATCAGCCAGTCACCGCCGCCTCCCTCTATTTTCATATTTTCTCACCTTCTTCTCATCCATATATTGAATATGTTTTTCCGTTCTTCTTATCTCTTTTTTTACGCCTCTTCAATCTCCTCCTCTTCTATTCTTTAATCTTCTCCACCCATGAAAGCCCCTTTCCTATCTTATTCCCACTCCTCTCCCCATTGATGGCTCATTTAGTTCGATTTTAGATAGGATATGTATCTTTTCTAATTATAACATTTTTGGCCTTGCGCAGCTTTGATGGTTTCGTGTCAATAGTTTTTTTTTTCATTTGGATTTGCGTGTATGGGTAGCCGATGTTTTTTTTTTTAAATCTTAATCAACATATAATTATATCGGATTATGAGTATGTCGGCACCCGATGAAACTTTAACGGGCTGACAAAGTAATTGTCTATACAACTTCCCCTAGCTAAATAATGGCCAACGATTTCGTTAGTTAAGTGACGTTATTCATTTATGGCCAACGATCTCGTTATTATTTCAAACTCAAGACAATCCTTGCAAGTAGGGGTGGGCAAAAAATCCGTAAACCCGCCCCGTAACCCAATCCGTGCGGATTGGGGCGGATTGGGGCGGGTTGGGTGTCAAAAAAAGTTAAATCCGCCCCGCCCCAATCCATAAAAAAATTTGTGGGTTGGGTTAGGGTTGGGGTTTCCAAACCGCGGGTTAATCCACCTCAACCCGTTTCAATCCGCATATATATATATATATATATATATATATATAATATATATATATAAATATAAATATAAATTTTCTCAAGATCTTTTTTAATAAGAGCTTCTATATTATAATAGTATTGATTTAAGAAAAATTATATATATAGACAAAAAATATTTGCATTGTCCAAACTTAAGATTAATGATTCGATTGATATATTGTCTTATAAATTCAATGTATTATCTCGTATTTATAAAAAGAATGAATTTTTAATCTGGGTCTAGCTAGTATGAGTGGTTAATTTATTTTTAAAAACTTTATTTGTAATTGAAGTATAGCCAAATACGAAGTTATATAAAGTTATTACGAAATATGTATCTATTGAACTTGTGGATTCAATTAGCTATTGAACTTTATTTTGATTATGTTGATGAAGAATAATTTGTTTTGTTTTGTTTTGTTTTAGCTTTGTTACTTGTTCCGAACATTCTAAACGTATTTTGGTTGACTTTTAGTTTATATTTCTATTTGAAAGATTTATTTTTTTAAAAATATTTAGGTAAATTATGCGAAATAATGAAAAATTAATGACTAAAATGAAAATTCAAGAAACAACCCGCACCCAATCCGCCCCGCTTGATAATGGGTTGGGTTGGGTTGGGTTGGGGTTTTAATTATAATGGGTTGGGTTGGGTTGGGTTGGGATTTGAATTTCACTAATCCGCCCCAATCCGTCCCGCTATTTATTTTACGGGGCGGGTTAGGATTGCGACCAATCCGCCCCAATCCGCCCCGTGCCCACCCCTACTTGCAAGTGTCTTTGATAAAGCCATAACTTTGGTCGGTGGCGTTAGGTTTTTCAACGATAATACAATAAATAAAGGACGATAATTATTGAACACTTCTCAGATATTTGTTATTGCTCGGCAAATAGGATTGATCGGTTTACAATTTTATCACTATACTTATGCTCGGATTCGCAATTTGATCTTGATCTTGGTCTTTCTCTTCTCTTCGATGCTCGGTTCTTTATCTTGCTCGGTTTGATAATTGATGTGATAGGTTCTGACAACTTTTTATTTTTTCTCTCCTTCTCTCTATATTTTTGGGATATATTTTTTGGTCCTTCTTTTAAGGGGGGTAGTTGGCTATTTATAGACAATTATGCCTCATAAGATGTTGACAAATGTCGTCATCTTAGGAGACACCTCATGGCCTTTTCCATTGTAGACCTTTACTACTGGGCTGGACTCTTATAGATGATGGCATGTTAGGAAAGCTCTTTTAGACCATGGGTTTTTGGGTTCTAGCTTTGGGTACCCTCTAATAATGGGTGGGTCGAATAATACCCGAATATACATATTCGGGTCCAATTTTTATGTTCTATCAAGTGCTCCCTGACTTCCTCGGCGTGGTCTCCATGTCGAGGGAGTCATGATCGGTCTGTCGAGGGCGTTACTTCGGTCTTGCTGTCCCCAATGTTTCATCGAAAAGTGTAACAGATTTATGACTGTTTCCTGGGGGCCATTTGAGGACATTTAAGAAGTCCTATCTTGATATCTTTCTTCAAGGAAAACCCTTTGACTTTTCCAACGTTTATCTTCTATAAAAAGAAAGTGCCCTACCCATAATTATATATTCCTTCACCACTTCTCTTGTGATATAATGGCATCCCCCTAGGGTTCTACTGGAGATAATTCTTCAGATTACGTTGCTTATTTGGAGAATGAAGTTAAGAAAGCTCGTGCCGTGAAGAGGAAGCTGGCGGTCGTGACAAAAAGGTTGTCAGATATGGACGCGGCTCACCACGTGACGATGGCTGATAGGGATTGGGCCTTTGAACGTATAAAGAGGCTTGAGGCTTTGCTGGCTACGCAAAAAGCAGCAAAGAGGGCCTATAAGCTTGCCTTCAAGGAGTTGCATGCTCGGTCCAAACCGGGGCCGGATGACGTTGAAGAAGGCTCTTCCTCGGAATAACTTAGCTTTTGTAATTTCCTTGTATTAGTTGTCATCACCAAGTTGTAATAGAATTATTGAAAATATTAATAAAATAGTTCCTATTTTCCTTCTTGTCTGTTTATTTCCTTAATACCTCGTTGGATGACTAAACTGAATTTGGAACTGTTGTAAATTAGCCATAAATGTCCTTGGGAAGTTCAAGAGGGCTAGTATTTCTTCGAGATGACCTTTGATCTACCCCTCGTTTCTTCCTATAAAAAGGGGTTGTGCATGTCTTTTTCGCATATTTCATTCTTCTTTTAACGACCAAATGGCTTCTCCTCGTGAAACTAGTGGCGACAACCTTACTAAGTATGTTGCTCTCCTAGAGGAGGAAATAAGAAAAGCGCGTATTCTTGAGAGGAGGGTTGCCTCCTTGACCATGGAAGCTCATCGGGCTGTTGAAATGGATGAGCGATTGGACGCCATGGAGAGTGAGTACCAGAGGTCTTTGATTGACAACATTTGGGCATGTGCTCGGATCAAAGAGCTCGAGGCCTCTAGAGACAGGCACATTGCTTCCAAGAGGGCTTACAAATTGGCCCTCAAGGAAGTGTATGCTCGGTCTAAGAAGAGGCCGGATGATGAAGCAGGCCTTTCTTCGAAATAACTTTTTTCTTTTTATTGTATTTTCTTTATGTTGACTGGCCCTTCTGTAATGAAGTTTTAATCAATCAATAAAAATTCTTCTTTTTCTTGTTCTTATCTGAATTATTCTCCTAATGCAATTTATTTTGACTGCGCATGCTTGTGGCTTCATTAATGACTTTTCTTGGGCCTTGTGCTTGACCTTATCCACTGGGCTTTCTCGAGCCCTGTGTAAAGAATCTTACTTAATGTACTTGAGATGGTTGCACTTCCCTATAAAGACACGTGTGCAACTGCTGTTTCCATAATTATTATCTAAAAATAATGGCACGAATCCAAAAGTCTCTTTTGAACAGTCGCGTCTCTTTTAATGCACACGCTTCTTTTAATCCTTTCTGACCAACGGTTGTGCTTCTTCATCTCAATCCCTTCTCCATTTATCTATAAATACCCCTTTTGAGGTTTGTTTTTCTTCATAACATCTTCATACCACTTCCTTCTACATATATATTATTGTTGTGTACTTTTCCATGGCTTCCCCCTTTTCCAGTTCTGCCTTGACCTTATAAGTGGAAGCATTCCAGGACTCTTATGGCAATGCCTTGAAGTTTTTGAGAGATGCTGAGGTGGAGTTAGAAGTAATGTGTGGTCATCATAAGGAGATGGTGAGGGAGTTGACTTGGTTGAAGACCGAGCTAGATTACTGCAGGCATGCTAATCAATCTTTGATTGATGAGAACACGGTTATGAGGAGGAATCTCTCGCTTCAAGATGCTGAAATATCTGCGGGGCCCTCTCATCGATACCGATCAACCTCCCCCTAATCTTTCCCTTTTTCTTTGTTTTTTTTATTTTTTTATTTTTCTTCATTTCTTCATCTTTTTCTTTTTTCTTCTGTGCCTCCATCTTTTTCTTCTTCGTTTTCTTGCACTCTTCTTCTTTTCTGTTTAATACTTTGTTCTCTCTATTTGAGTAGGACTCTTTTTTTTTTCTTTTTCTTTTTCTTATGTTTCTTTTCTTCGTATTTCTCTTTTCTTCTTTATGCTCATCTTCCTCTTTTTTTTTATGCTTCTTTCCTTCGCCTCCTTTTTTGTGTTTCTTGCTCGTTGGGCTCGTCGATATAGTCGATCTTCTTTTGTCGTTGTCCTCTGATGTAATAGATTTTCTTTTGATGTTGGCCTTTGATGTAATTGTTTTGTCCTCTGATGTAATTGTTTTGTCCTCTGATGTAATGAAATTTCTTTTGATGTTGTCCTCTGATGTAATGAACAGCGATGTATCCCATCTTCATTAATGAAAATTGTCTTTGCCCCTTTATATTGCACTTCTTTTTATGTTGCAATTGTGGTTTGTCGTTTTTCTGGAATGTGGATCTTTGAATATCTTGTATCTTTATTTCCTGCCGTACTGTAGTGTCAGATCATCGCAGACATGTCCCCAGCATCACCAAACATAGATGCATGCTCCCAAGTAATGTCAGATAATATGCATGTTCCCAAGTATTTGTCAGACGAATATGTATGTTCCCAAGTAATGTCAGATAATACCATACTATCTTTGCTCTATAAGTAATCCTCATCTTTTCTTTAGTAGTTATCATTTTTCACAAACTCTTATTGTTTGCTTCTCCCTCATCCCCTATTTCCTTCTGTACTATAACAACTTCCCAGAATGTCTGAGCCCGTAGTGAGATATCATGCTCAGATGAAGGGCTTGGATGCTGAAGTATTTCGGGTCCGTCATCGAATGGCCAGGCTCGAGAAGGAGTATGGTATTTTGGCCTTGAGTCTGTTCGACTCTCATCCCGAGGAGACACTGAAGTGGACCGAGATTTCGGCCTTGAGTCGTCAGCTCGATAGTATGACGCCGAGGAGATCTGGGACCATGCTCAGGATGAGTTTGATAACTCTCCTCAAGGCCTAGCCAGCATGACAGTTAGGAATGCTCGGCTAGAGGAGCGCATCATGGCCCTTACTAGGGAGAACTCTGACCTTTCCATGGAGAGGGAGTGTTTGGTTGCCATGAATGACTCGTACCAAGGTACGCTAAACTGCTCTGCTCGGTTGGCTTTCTCTCGGTCTGGTAGTTCGGTTTTCCCACCCATTGATCCTTAATTAGATTGGGCTAGTTTTCTGATGTATTTCCCATTTTGTAATTTGTATTCTCTTTTCTGTATTTGAACAGTTTTACCTTTTCGTATTTCGTGCCTTTTTGTATATTGAACCGTTTGCAACGCCTCGTTCTTGGCGCCTTTTCGTACTTTGTGCCTTTTGTTTCCTTATAAATGCTCCATATTGTTTGCATTTCACTATTCATTCTTCCTTTCTCTCTCTAATTTTATAATTCCTGTGTTTCCCCATTGACTTGCTTTTATCTAAGATGGCTCCCATCACTAGGTCCGCTGCAAAAAAGAAAACCCTTCTCGAAGATGAGCCTACTTTTATGTTGCCCCGTCCCCCCGGTTTTGATGACTTGACTCCTCTTCAATTGAAAGAAATCGAGATGTCGTGGCTGAAAGCCGATCTTAAGTGTGCTCAGGCTGAAGCGAAGAGGTTTAAAAAGTATTGGGACGAGGAGGGTACTGCTCGTTTTGAAGCTGAGCAGAAATGCAAGTCTCAGTCTTATTCTTTGCAACATGCTGAGATGGCTATTTCTCGTTTGATCAAGGAGAGGGATCATCTGAAAGAGCTCTTGGCCGAGGACTGTGGTGGTTCTAGGGCTCAAAAATAGCAACTATTGTTTCTACAATATGTTGTTACATTCACGGCAGAACTTCATGGTACTTCCCGCTTGATTAAGGAAAAACTGAAGATCTGAAGATGCCGAGAGTGGTTTTTTTTTTTTTTTTATAATGTATTGTATTTCTTTTTGGCTTGGTTTGCTTTGATTGAACTCGTTGTAATCGTTTGTTTTCCCCCTTGTGGATGAATAAAAGCACTCGTTGTAATCTGTTGTTTTCCCCCTTGTGGATGAATAAAAGCACTTCGCTATATTCTTTTGTTATGTTATATTCTTTCCTCGGTTATTATCCCCCCGGAGAGCGTTGATAGATTTGAGGCTGAAATGTCATCGATTTAGGAACGGTCTTCGTTTATCTTGTTCGGTGTCCTTGTTGTGAATAATAGTCTTGGTGTTGGTGTCATTGTTCGGTGTGCATCCTCGGTGACAATGAGCGTCCCATAGTGCTCGTATCAATATTGATAGTGTATGCTATAAGCTTTTCGTGGTAGGTTCCACTGGCCGTTTATTTAGGTGTAATGATGTGAACTGCATTGGTTAGTGGGATAGTGTTTCTGACGTGGCAAGATCTGAAGCGTTGATCTGTTGAAAATAGCAACGGTTGTGGACTTTTCTGTGGTTGAAAAAGGTAAACCTCTGTCACACGAAAGGACGGTTATTATTTTATTCCTTTCTGTGGCTCCACTCCTTTTAAATGTGCTAAGTAATTCTTTTTGTTTTTATCTCATAATTTGCTGAAAAAATATCTCTTAGTGTCTCTCTCTAGGGTTTGTTCTTCCCGCCAAAAGTTTTTCTGCCTCTCTATCTAGAGTTTCTCCTGACTGCTGATATACTCGCTGATGCTCGCTCCTACTTGCCATTTAATCATGACTGTAAGTGTTTTCGTATTTTGTGGGGTTTTCTGTATACCCCTGTGCTTAGGGTCTGTATTTGATTTGTTGGTGTGGTCATGTATGTTGGCGTTGATATAGGGTCGTATTTGCCTATATATGTCGATCTAGGTTGGTGATTAGTGATTTTTCTTCATGAATAGGATTTTCGTTTGATGGGTTGGGGATGAACTTAGGGTTTCTGGTAATTGGGGGGAACTCTCTTCATATGATTTGTTTTTGGTTAGCATATTGATGAAGTTTTTGATGATGTTTGGATAGGAAATTCTGACCCAATGCCTGGCTCAAGTTGGCCCATTTGTGGAAGAGGATTTTAAGAGGCACGCCGGGATAGCCGCCGACATACATATTCGGCTGCCTGTCTCCGATGACGAGGTCATGGGGGTTGTACCTACCGGGGAGGTAGCTGTTCGCTCCTCGGCATTCTTTACTGGGGGTCTCAGACTTCCTTTCACTGAATGGATGACTTTGTTTTTTGAGGCATGCCAGATTTCTCCGGCCCAATTGGCACTGAATGGCTACCATACTTTGAACGGTATTCAAAGGTTGTCGGGGATAAATGTCGAACTGAAAGATGTATTCGGGGTCTACAGTTTGAGTTTTGATCGCCGTAGCTCTTATTTAAAGACATTGCGCTCCTTTTCTCGGCTAATCATCGGCCTGCCAGATACCAACAAGGAGCATAACCTTGGTATCGTGATTGCTTCCGGAGAATGGGGTTGTGCTGGGCAACAGATTCCTGGACCTGCTACCACCGCCCCCGATATTCCAGACCTCGGCGCCCCCAATGTCGAAGCGCTCTTAGCTCTTTGGAAGTGGTGGGGGCCTGGACCGACTAAGGATCCAGCAAACCGTACTGCTGCCATGCTGTTAGGTTATCCGGCAGGGCCAGTGACCAAGGGTAATCCTGTGCCCGAGATTCCCCTAGAGCCTGAGGAGGAATTCCTCAAAATTGTCAAGGCTCGAAGCGCTGCTCGGGGAGGGAGAAGGCTTGTTCGTCCTAAGCGCTGATCAGCAGATCCCGTTGCTGGGACCCCGAAGAAGGCTAAGGTGTCGGGGACATCGGTTAGTGAGGAGGTTCGTGATGCCATGACGGATGTGGTGTTGGTTGCTTCTCCCCAGGGTGATTCCACCGAGGAGGCTTCTGCGCATGTCGATGTACGTGTATTAGTTTTGTGAACTGTCTTTTAATTTCCTTTTTCCCCTCTTTATTTGTTATCGTGTTTCAGCTATTGACTTCTTCATTGGTTACCCTTGCCCTTGCCCGGTCAATGGGTATTGTTGTGTTTCAGGGGTCGTTCGATAATATATTCGGACATCTCAACCTCATGGTGAACATGGGTGTGGATCCGATGAGCCTGCCTGTCATTTCGCCCATCCAAACTGAAGATGTGAGTGATCGCAGGACCCCTGAGACTGTTCCTACGGAAGAGGAGGTGAGGGAGGAAGTGGAGGTGGTAGCCGGTGAAGAGATTACCGGGGAGGTTGAGGCGGGAGGCGAGGATGAGGTTCCTGGGAGCCCGGAAAAGGTGGTGGCTGACGGGGTCTCGATGACCCGTTACATTGATCGGTGTAGGGGCGAATTGCTGGAGGAACCCCGAGCCTTAAAGATGGGGTACACTTCTCTTAAGCCCCTTGTCTTCAAGGATGCAGAGGAAATGGCTGCTCGTCCTATGCTGTCGGTCATTGAGCAGGCCAACAATGATGTGCTTCGGGTATGTTTCGCACGTCTTTTGTTATATAGTTTTGTACGCCTTTAGTTGGCTGATGTCGGATGTTTCTGATTACATGCTTTCGTGGGTACCGTGGTACTGAGGGATCAGTTGATGGCGCTTGAGGCTGAGAAAGAGAAGCTGATGGCCGAAAACCAAGTAATGGCTGAGGAGAAAGCTCAGATGGCTAAGTTAGCCGCTGATTATGACAAATTGGTGGGAGATAACTTATGCCTGACCGAGGAGGTGGACAGGTTGGGGGTCGAAAAGGAGCGTATGGTCGAGAAATACGACCTATTAGAGGCTGATAATGTGCTCATGGCGGAGGATGTGGAGGCTGAAAGGTCCGAGGTTGCTTCTCTTAAAGCAGCGCAAGCGGAGGAGCGGACAAAGTTTATGAAGATTGCAAACTTATCCGTCTTTTGTGCTCATGTTCGTGCCCTCAATTTTGTGAAGGTACCTCTGTCGGACCGGACATGGTCGGAGTTGGTTTATCCCTGTCCTCAAGGTGCACCACATAAGCCTCAGGATTGGGCCAATATTCGGGATGAGGAGCTCCCACGGCTACCTGGGCACACGACTTCGACAGCACTCCGGCCCCATTCCGGGTCGGCTCCGTCTACTCCTCGGTCTGCAACTGCTGCTACTCCCCCACTCGCATCCTCTCAGGTGGAGCATTGACTCTATACTTGTATATTTTTATTTTTGTAGCTTAGTGTAGGGTCTTTTGGTACCCGGATTGTGGGCCTCTTTTGTATCTATAAGGATATTCTTTTGTGAAGTGATAATATATGTGCTCCGTTTTCTTTCTGTTTGGCTTTCCTGGTTAATCTCGCTGTCTGTTGGTTGTCGTAATCTTTTGAAGGACAAAAAAAATCTTGCCATGTACCTGTTAATTCCCTTGCCATGGTGGTCTGGACCTCTCCTAGTCATAGTGTAGATGATACTATTACATGTGGTCCCGAAAGGCCTAAGGCGTTCCTAACTTCTGAATTGAAATCCGCTCGTCGCGAAATTGAGGGTCTGAATATTCATATTTCAAACTTGTCGACTCGGTTACGTGATTTGGGAGAGAAGTTCAGCACTTCGGCGCTCTCGTGATGAAGCCCGAGGCCGGGTGACGAGCTTAAACTTGGTTTTATGGGCCGTTTTCGAAGACGCGGACCTGTTACTATCCTTCGTCAAAGCGTATTGGGCCCGAGGTCGCACACTAGAGGTGTACGATCATGCAAAAGGGAGGCATGGTGTTGCCCGGGCAGAGCGTATGGTTGATGCTATGGCCGGGGTAACTTAGACCACGGCTGCCTTGAACCGATTGGACGCGACCGTGAAGGATCGTTTGGGGACGCAAAAGGTCTCGCTGCGAGATATTCATTTCACTGATGCCGTAGATACCTCGGCGTCTTTCGAGGGCTTATCAGACTGAGTTTTGAGAGTAGCTTGCATTTTGAGTTTCGTCAGGCTTGTATAAAAATATTATTTATTTGGATTTTGCTGTGTCGGTCTTTCAGTTGTATTGACGTTGCTGTCTTTTTCCCTCCTTTCTTCATAGGCATTTGCTACTTTGGTGCATCAGACTGGTTCTCCGCCCCCTGTGAATCCGGGGCAAGGACTGACCAGTGCTGCCCGGTTTGGGGATTCGTCTGATGTGGAAGATGAAACTCGTGCCCGTTTACCTCATATCCTGATGGGAAAGAATGAGAAGCTGCAAGTCCAGTGTGCTCGGCTTAAGAAAAAATTACGAGCTCAATCTGCGTCATTCCGGGCTTATGTGGGACGCGCCGAGCATGTTTATGAGGTGCAAGAGCGTCGTCTAGACCGGTATTGGCGTTTAAAGGATAAGTGGTTTGGCAAGTTAAAGCTGCTGGTATCCCAAGCCAACATGTTGGTAAAGTATTTCCGTCTATCCCGAACCAGGTTCGATGTTTCTGCGGCTATGACCGAAGTTCGTCAGCTTCCCTTCGATGATGCTCGCCTTAAGTCCGCTTCGGATGCTCATGAGATCGCGAAAGGGGCCGAGTTCTCTGCTCGACTCGAGACGCTGAAATGCGTTGGTGCTCACACGACCAACTTTAATGCCCTCATTTTTTAGCAGCGTTTTGATGGGCGAGGAGACCGATGGGGATACGGTGACGGATGACGAAGAGGTTTTGCTCGGTCAATTACCGTCGTGCTCATCATGTAGTAGCTCTTCTTAGCTCAATTTCTTTATTGTTCTTTGTACCTTATTGCCTCCGTAATGCGGGCGAGGACTATTTGCTTTGTTTATTTATTCCTGTATCGGATATTCTCATTGTCCTACTGATATTTCATTGATTGGATTGATTTTCCTTTGTTGAGTTCTTCGTTTGGTACTTTATCGCCTCCGTAATGTGGGCTCAAACTATCCTTTTCCCTTGTTTGTCCCATGCTCATTGAATGAATTGGTACCTGCATAGGTGCCTCCAGTTACGTTGGAGGACTTTAGTATTTTTATATGTCTCCGGTTACGTTGGAGGACTTTAGGAATTTCATATGCCCCCGGTTACGTTGGAGGACTTTAGTGTTCCTAGGCATCTCATCGGTCATGCCGTTTAGGAACTTCATGTGCCTCCGGTTCCGTTGGAGGACTTTAGTGTTCCTAGGCATCTCATCGGTCATACCGTTTAGGAACTTCATATGCCTCCGGTTACGTTGGAGGACTTTAGTATTTTTATATGCCTCCGGTTACGTTGGAGGACTTCAGGAATTTCATATGCCCCCGGTTACGTTGGAGGACTTTAGTGTTCCTAGGCATCTCATCGGTCATGCCGTTTAGGAACTTCATGTGCCTCCAGTTACGTTGGAGGACTTTAGTATTTCTATATGCCTCCGGTTATGTTGGAGGACTTTAGGAATTTCATATGCCTCCGGTTACGTTGGAGGACTTTAGTGTTCCTAGGCATCTCATCGGTCATGCCGTTTAGGAACTTCATGTGCCTCCGGTTACGTTGGAGGACTTTAGTGTTCCTAGGCATCTCATCGGTCATGCCGTTTAGGAACTTCATATGCCTCCAGTTACGTTGGAGGACTTTAGTATTTCTATATGCCTCCGGTTACGTTGGAGGACTTTAGGAATTTCATATTCCTCCGGTTACGTTGGAGGACTTTAGGAATTTCATATGCCTCCGGTTACGTTGGAGGACTTTAGGAATTTCATATGCCTCCGGTTACGTTGGAGGACTTTAGGAATTTCATATGCCTCAGGTTACGTTGGAGGACTTTAGTGTATCTCTTAGTCATGATAAATAGCAAAATATCTTATTGATTCAAAAGACAATGTCATGACAAAGCAGAGGTAAGTTGTGACCTGTAATGGAAGCCAGTTTACACGTAGTACTTCTTGAGATTAGCCACGTTCCAAGAATTCTTTTCTCCTCGGATGTTGTCAAACAGGACGCTTTGATCTTGTAGGATACTGGGCTTGTTCTTTTGACGATTTCGTACGGGCCTTCCCAGGTGGGGCTAAGTTTGCCATGTATCTCGTTTCTGGTATAGACCGTTACCCGCCGTAGCACCAGTTCTCCTACCATGAATTCCTTGGTTCCTTTCACCCTCTTGTCATAGGTTTGCTTGACACTTTGTTGGTACTTTGCTAGGGTAAGGGCTGCTATCTCTCGTTTCTCGTCTATCATGTCGAGTTCCTCCCTCATTCTTTGTTCATTGTTTCCCTGCTCGACTAACGCTGTTCGGAGTGTGGGTAGCCCGATTTCCGTTGGTATGACGGCCTCGACGCCGTATGCTAAGCTGAACGGGGTTTCCTTGGTACCCGTCTTCGGCGTAGTTCGGCACGACCATAAGACGTTGAGCAGTCGCTCAAGCCATCTCCCCTTTGCTTGTGCCAAGGTCGTCTTTATACCATCTAATACGGTTCGGTTTGACACCTCTGCTTGGCTGTTACCTTGTGGGTATGTTGGAGTTGAATAGAACTTTCGGATACCGAGTTCTTTGTACCAAAGCTGTAGCTTGGCGTCCTTGAACTGGGTGCTGTTGTCCGCGACAATGGCGTATGGTATACCGAACCTAGTGATGATATGTTCCCAGATGAATTGTTTAACATTGCTGGCTTTAATTTCTCGGAGAGGTTTAGCCTCGACCCATTTGGTGAAGTAGTCCGTCGCTACGATCAAATATTCAACGCTACCGGGTGCTTTGGGAAGCTTCCCGACTATATCAATTGTCCATTGTGCGAATGGCCATGGTGCCGATACCGGGGTCATCATAGATGATGGGAGTCGAGGTATTTTGGCGAATCGTTGGCATTTGTCGCATCTTTGGACATAAACATCTGCATCTCGCTTGATATAAGGCCACCAATATCCTTGAGTGATTGTCTTGTTGGCAAGGGACCGCCCTTTGATGTGTGCTCCGCAGGATCCTTCGTGGATCTCTTCTAAGACTGGTTGTTGAAGTTCGGTCCGGACACACAGAAGGTGGGGTCCTCGGTAACTGTATTTGTACAGTTTGTCGTCCTCGGATAGCCAGAACCGTGGGGCCTTTTTTGTGATTTTCAAAGCTTTGATATTGTCTGCCAGGAGCGTCCCGTTTCACAGATAGTGAATCATGTCGTCCATCCACCCTAGCTCGTATTGTATTGACATTACTCGGTCTATTCTTTTGGTTATGCTCGGGGTTTCCAAAAGTTCCACTGTGATCGACCGAGGGTTGGTTAATGTTAATGTCGAGGCTAGGGTTGCCAATGCGTCGGCATGTGCGTTTTCGGTGCGGTTGATTCTTATTAATTCGCATTGTTCGAACGTGACCATTATGCTCTGGACTTTCTCTTGGTAGAGGATCATTCGTTCGTCCTTGGCTGGGTATTCACCAATGGCATGGTTGACGATTAGCATGGAGTCGGAGCTAGCAATTAAGTGGGAACATCCGAGGGACCTTGCAATAAGCATGCCGTTTATCATGGCTTCGTATTCTGCCTCATTGTTAGTAGCTCGGAAGCCCAGCTTGATGCTTTTCTCGATGATTGCGCCTTCGCTGGACTTAAGGACGATGCCTGCTCCCGATCCGTCTTTGGTTGCCGATCCATCGACATGTATTTGCCAGTGTGATTGGGGGGATATGGCTAAGGGCTCGTCATATCCTTCGGTGAACTCTGCGACGAAATCGGCCAAGACTTGTCCCTTTATGACATGTCGGGGTGCGAATTCGATATGAAATTGGGATAGCTCGACCCCCCATGCCGCAACCCGACCGCTGATATCCGTCCGTTGAAGGGACTCCTTGATGTGGAACTTCGTGTAAACTTGGACTTTGTGAGCTATAAAGTAGTGCGGCAGTTTCCTAGTAGCGATGACCAATGCCAAGCATAACTTTTCTAATGGTAGGTAGCGCGTTTCAGCCTCAACCAAAGTTTTGCTGACGAAGTAGATGGGGAATTGTTCTCGACCTTCTTCTCTTAGGATAACTGCGCTCACAGCTGTTGTGGAAACTGATATGTAGCATGCCAAAATATCTCCTTTGTTCGGCCTTACTAGCAGTGGCAGCGTCCTTAGATAATCTTTGAGGTTGTTGAATGAAGCTTCACACGCCGGGTCCCATACGAACTTTTTATCCTTCTTGAGGGTCTCAAAAAATGGTCGTCCCTTATCTGCGGATCGACTGATGAATCTTCTTAGGGCGGCCATCATCCCCGTGAGCTCTTGTACCTGCTTCTTATTTTTGAGTGCTGCTAGGTTTCACAGTGTTGTTATCTGGTCGGGATTAGCCTCTATCCCTCTCTAGCTGACCATATGTCCCAAAAATTTCCCTTTGCTGATACCGAATGCGCATTTGCTAGCGTTGAGCTTTAGTTTGTGCTCGCCCAGTGTTTGGAAGACGTCTTTGATGTCCGGGAGATGGGAAGTGGCTCTTTCGCTCTTGACGACCATGTCGTCTATGTACACCTCCATTGTCTTCCCAATATGCTTTTGACATACTTTCGTTATCATCCTTTGGTATGTCGCTCCTGAATTTCGTAGGCCGAACGGCATCACCGTATAGCAATAGTTTCCCAAAGGCGATATGAACGACGTCTTTTCTTGATCTTCGGGGGCGAGGGGGATTTGGTGATACCCCGAGTATGCGTCGAGGAAGGTCATCCGTTCTGCTCCTGCTGTGGCGTCCACCAATTGATCAATCCTTGGAAGGGGAAAAGGGTCCCTCGGGCAGGCTTTATTCAGATTGGTGAAGTCTATACAGACTCTGTCCTTCCCATTCTTCTTGGGGACGACGACCGGATTGGACAACCATTTCGGGTAGAACACTTCCCGTATAGCTCCGGCTTCCAACAACTTCCGGACTTCAGCAATTATTGCCGCTCTGTGCTGGACGGACACCTTTCGGCTCCTTTGAGCTATTGGCTTACAATCATCGTTTACACTTAGGTGGTGGCATACTGTTTCTAGGTCTAGACCGGGCATGTCTTTGGGGCTCCAAGCAAATTTGTCAATGTTGCTGAAGAGGAAAAATTCCAGCTCCTTTGACTCTTCTTCGGGTAGGCTATCGCCAATAAGGAAGTAATGTTCCTCGTCCATTCCCGGGATATATACTTTCCGGAGCGTTTCTCCTACTTGTTCATCAACAACCCTCTCAGCTCGGGCTATTTGGCCGAGCATCTTTCTCATGCTTGTCGGTTGTTCGACGACCACCAGTTGTCTTTTCAGAGAAGCAGTGATGTCCTCACAGCGTCGTGAGTCCTCTTGACATCCCCGGGCTGTCTCTATCTCCCCTCAACCGTTTGGGTATTTCACCTTCTGGTGGTATGTCGAGGGTATGGCAGGCATAGCGTGTAGCCATGGTCGGCCTAGGATCGCATTGTGGCCCGAATTATCATTGACCACCAAAAATTCTACGGGAACGGACACGGTTCCTGTTGTGACACTCAAGACGATCTTCCCCAACGGTTTGGTAGTCTCGGAGATGAACCCTATCAGGGTTACGTCGGTGGGCTGTAGATCTTGCAGTTTGAGCTCCAGCTTGTCGAAGAGCTCTTTGTACATGATATCACAAGAGGCTCTTTGGTCGACGAACACTCTGCCGACTGTGTCGATGCCTATTTTGACACGGAAGTTAATAGCGTCCCCGTGGGGGTAGATGACGCCTTCCTCGTCAAGCTCCGAGAAAGAAATAGGTGGGTGTCGCTGCGGCATGCATTGTCGCTTGGATGACGAGGCCTGTGACGCCTTGGCTACTTGTCCAAAGTGCGCCAGTTGCCGCTGTTGTGATCTTTCCCCTCCCGAGGTCTTGGGTCTTGACAGATGCACGACATTGATTGTTTTGTCTTCTCGATTGTCAGTTCCCTCGATGGCTAGCTGCTTGCCTTTGTTCCTAGCGCCTTTGATGAATTTGTTGAGGAATCCCGCGTCCCCCCACGTGTTCATCTTCCACCACAGATTTCGACAGTGCTCGGTGAGGTGGCCGTGATCCTCGTGATAGGCGCAGAAGAGCTTGGTATCTCTGGAGTCAGGGGAGGAATGGATTGGTTCGGGTCGGGAATACCAGCTTTCTCTACATATATCCTTTAGGATATCTTCGGCAGACAGGTTGAAAGTGTATCTCAACTCGACTGGCTCATAACTCTTCCGGCGTCCCCTTTCTGGGCCATGACCTTGCTGAGGTGGTTTTGGCGGCATTGGGTAGGCGATTTGGAGTGGCTTGGGCTCGAGTTCTCGGGGTCGGTATTCCCTTCTCTGGACCTCGGGAGCCTTGTCCCTTCTGGTCGGGTGGACTGGCTCCCCCTGATTGTTCTTGGCTCTTTTGCGGTCCACCTGCGCTTCCCGGACCGTCTCTCTTCTTGGTGGAGCTCGGTTGAGGAGTCGCATCTCTTCGCTCTTATCGGTAAGCTGGGTGCAATAGGCCAGAAGGGCGTCAGTGGTCGGAAAGTTCTTGCCGATGAATTTTCTTCTCGCCCAATAGCCGCTGGGGATAGAGTTGATGAAGTTCTGGATGGCTATGTTGTTGGCGTACTGTGGGATCTGGTTTGCCATGTCAATGAAGCGTATGCAGTAGTCATGGAGCCTCTCATTGGGCAACATAGCCATTTTCAGAAGGGTTTCAATGTTGACCTTCTTTTTCCTATGAGCGGCGTATCGGGTGGAGTATGCACGGAGGAGCTTCGCCCAGCTTCGTATGGATCCCCGTGGTAGATTATGATACCACGACGACGCTTCCTGACCCAAGCCGTTCTTGAAAATTTTGCACATCAGTGCACTGTCATCACTCCACAGCTCCATCCTCGTTTTGTAGTGTTATAGGTGATCGATGGGGCAGCTCCTTCCATCATAGAGCCTGAATTCGGGGATGACAAACCCCACAGGATTTCGGTACCGAGTTATCTGCTCGGTACATGGAGTCTCTTGGCATACGTCCCAAGCCTGTTGAAACGCTTCATCCGGTGCTGGGTAGTGTGGGGTGTATCCCCCATAGGGGTGTTGTGGATAGTATCCGACTATGACCCTGTGGTCGGTGTACCTTCCGACATTCGGATTTCTATCGAGGTCAGGTACAGGAGGCGCACCTTGGTGACCGTAGAGCATCGGGGTTATCCCCGGGACGGGTTCCCCTTGTCGGGGTATCCTCGTATCATGAGGTCGGCCTGTCACTGCCATCGCTGCTCAGTAAGCGGAATATTCCGCTTCGTGTCGGGGGTCGATATGCGGATCGACCGGTAGGACGGGTGGTATTATGACACCGGCTGCTGCCATGGCCGACATGCATGCCGCCAGCTGGGCCTGTAGCTGGACATTGCGATTTTCGGCGGCCCGTGCCAGTGCGGCCGTAGTCCTATCTTGGTGAACAGAGGTTTGTACTTCCACCGTATACGGTGTAATTATCCGCGGTGGGAGGGTTGGATATTGGACTATCTGTTCTAGTACGGGGTCGTCGGGCATGCCATATTGGCGGACTTCATTCGTTTGAAAACAAACCCGTTGGGGACTGGAGTTGACCGAGGCTGCTGTCAGAGGGGCCATTGAGCTCAGCCCTGCGTTGTTTGGGCGGCGATTGTCCGGCAAGGGTGTCCTTGCACGCCTTGTCACGGACGGCGCTCGTTCTGCCTCGGTGTATGTAGGGTTTTCGTCGATATGACCGTCGGCTTGTGGGGGTTGATCGGTTTGTTGTTCTGTTTGGATGTTAGAGATGGTAGGTCGAGATCCGACCTGGAGTGCTTCGTAGCGGTCTCTGATGTTGAGGAGATGCGCTAACACGTCTTTGTGGACTGGGATTTCCTGGTTAATCGACGTGCCTACTTCCTCTGGGCGGGTTTCTTTGTTGGTGTTTGCCATTTGTTGCTCGTCTGGTAGAGTGTTGATGTTCTATTTCGAAGCTAGTTGGGAACTAGATGATTCCCGGAGACGGCGTCATTTGATAAAGTCATAACTTTGGTCGGTGTCGTTAGGCTTTTCAACGATAATACAATAAATAAAGGACGATAATTATTGAACACTTCTCAAATATTTGTTATTGCTCGGCAAATAGGATTGATCGGTTTACAATTTTATCACTATACTTATGCTCGGATTCGCAATTTGATCTTGATCTTGGTCTTTCTCTTCTCTTCGGTGCTCGATTCTTTATCTTGCTCGGTTTGATAATTGATGTGATAGGTTCTGACAAGTTTTTATCTTTTCTCTCCTTCTCTCTATATTTTTGGGATATATTTTTTTGTCCTTCTTTTAAGGGGGGTAGTTGGCTATTTATAGACAATTATACCTCATAAGATGTTGGCAAATGTGGTCATCTTAGAAGACACCTCATGCGCTTTTCCATTGTGGACCTTTACTACTGGGCTGTACCCTTATAGATGATGGCCTGTTAGAAAAGCTCTTTTAGATCATGGGTTTTTGGGTTCTAGCTTTGGTTACCCTCTAATAATGGGTGGATGTAATAATACCCGAATATATCAGTCTTTTTTTCAAACTAATAACGATCTTGTTACTAATAATGGCCAACGATCTCGTTACTAATAATGGCCAAAGATCTCGTTATTATTTTAAAAAGAGACTAGAAAACATTATTCAGCCTTCATTTTACTCAAATTATTTTACTTTGTCACAAAAAAAAAAACAATTTCTTAATTTTTCTTAGCCTTTTAAACTCAATTTACCCTCTTATTAAGGTATAAAACATCTTTTTTGTTAATCATTCTTCTTTTATTTTTATAGCTTACATATTTTATAATAAAATGCTGCCTACAATAAAATATTTAATTGACGATTTAAATAACAATTTTCTTATTATAATTTTTAATTTTCTTTTAATGCGTAACAAAAAGTATGGTTTTAGTTATAGTTAAAATAATTTGTTTAACGAAAACTTAGCGTTTAAGGATAAATCCATTTATATAGGAACCTAAGAGGGGCAAAAAGCATGTCATAGAATTTGACCGATCTTCCTTTTTCGGTCGCTATTTTGCCTCCGTTTTTTGGTAGTGTATGTATATTATATGTTCTATAGTACAAAAAGCTACAACAAAGGTGTATTATATGTTTATAGTGGCTTAAAGTGCTTTCATTCTTGCCCTGCAAATTTTAGTTTATAAGTAGTAAACACCTTCAATGAAGTTGAATTTTTATCAAGGGTAATGTATGGATAAACAAGTTGATTGTAAATTTTTTACATCTTCAAGAAGAAAGACAAAGTTTTTGTTTTTTTTTTAAACTATTGAAATGCAAGGACATCAAGTTTTTGTTAACTTAAACTCATCCAAACACTTGGGCCTAGTTTGGTTGGGGTAGTATTGTGGTGGGATTAGGGTAGATATGATTAGAAATACTGTCGGACACACAAATACCGTGTTTGGTATGAAAAATGCAGACGGGACTATCAGTAACATAAGATTAGAAATTATGAGAAATTGGGGTATTTGGAGTAATAGGGGGGTGTGGTATTGAAAAATGTGGGTATTTGGAGTAAAGAGAGTGTGATATATATATACTAGTAATCGTAGCCCACGTGTTACGTGTGCGATACGTAATGGCGTAAATTCGATCTCGACAAATAAAGTTGATATTTTCTTAAAAAATTAATATCGAAAAAATAAATATAATAAATTAACGATGATATGTAAAGAGTAATATAGTTTTTTACTTATAAAAAGAATACACATGGTAATTTTGTTTGGAATATCAATGTGTGGAAAATAAGATGTATTTAACTTATTTATGTATTTGAATTGAATGATGACATTTAAAAGTAATTATAATATTAGAGTGAGGGTATTTTTGGAAAATTTGGGTAAAATTTGGCAGCCCCAACTCTCTTGGGTTGACTTATATTAATAGTATGATATATATATATATATATATTAAAATCATATATATATATGTGTGTATTTTGCAAGTTTATTTATTATGGATATAAATGTAAATTTGTAAAATAGTACAATTTCAATAAAAATCAAACAAACATTTCATTGATATTTCATGTCTATACTGTTAATCCGGCCTTCATTTGTTATCACGTCATCGAAAATATTTCTAGTCACATTACTACTAATACCGCAAATCAGACCTAAAAAATGGTTAAAGTAATAAACATGGATCAGTGCACTACCACTTTGAAAGAGAAAACAGAAACATTGTTTAGTGCTCTTAATTTAATATTAGGAATCAGTACTTCCATAAAACATGAAGAAAAGGTTCCAACAATGTTTGTTCACCAACTTTTCACATCAAAATACATTAAAAGGATGCTCTTCCCACTCTATATTTCACTAATCTCGTCTCCCAACACCACAATCATCGTCACCAAGAAAAAGAAATAGTGAGTTTAAGTGAACGAAAGGGAGCGATGGCTGTCGATCATCACCTACGAGATCACACCGACGAGGAGGAAGAGGAAGACTACATAGACATGGAAGTAAGCTCAATTTCCAACTTATTTTTCTATCCCAAAAGCACCTCTCCTAAACACACAAACGAATTCGAGTTCCAAATGTTCTCGAGTTTTTTAGATAATGAAACTACTTCTCCCGCCGACGAGCTCTTCTACAAAGGGAAGTTACTCCCTCTTCACCTCCCACCGCGCCTACAAATGTTCGAAAAACTCCTTCAAAACTCATCTCCTTACCATAATACTACACAATCTTTTGAAGATGAACACTTTAACACCTCATTTACAACTACAGCTTATGCCACACCTGCAGATAACACCCCTTACGACTCGTGTAATATTTCTCCCTGTGAGTCCCCGAAAGTGAGTAAAGAACTTAGACCGGATGAGTATACTGTAGGTTTCAAATGTGAGAATACAAAGAAGTCATGGGCCAAAAAGCTAAAGCTTGGCTTAAAATTGAAAGCTTCGCATGCTTATCTCAAATCTTTCTTTTACAAATCTAATGGATCAGATTCATCACCTACGGGAGAAAATTGGAATGAGCTAGCACCAAAAACTGCAAAAGCCTCCCCTATTAAAACCCCATTTGGGCAAATTCATAGAGAAAAGTATCAAAAGTCAAGTATTGTCTCGAAAAGTTTTAAAACAGATAAAACAGTACGTATTTTTCACCACAGAAGGTCGTTTTCTGGGGCAATTAGGCGGTTTTCAAAAACTAAGTCGTCGTCGTCACTTGAGTCTTCTTCTACTTCTTCGAGCATTGCTAATACAAACAGACTAAGTGATTCATTTGAGTGCTCTATTCAAGGTGCAATAGCCCATTGTAAGAGGTCTCAAGAGGAATTTCGATTAAGGAAAACTGTCAGTGAGGTTGGTTTATACACCTTATCGACCTCTGGCTTATTAGCATGTGAGATTCAAGACAGGCCTGTACTTTGTAGAGGTTAAGTGAAGGTTTCGATTAAAAAACATGTATTGAACTAGTAACAATCTTGACTAGTTTTTCGGTCTATGGTGCTATTCATTTCTGTCAGGTTAATGAACATCATTTCATCGAGATTATTCAGTAGTCTGAGTGCTTCTTGTATTTGAAAGAGAGAAATGTTATTCCATTTTCTGATATGGTTAGTAGAATTTAACAAGATTAAAACCTTCAAAGATGGTTTTCCCCAAAGATGAAATTGTTAAGTTCATACTAAGAAAACTTTTATTTAGTTTTTTTTATAGTTTTGGTAATCGATCACTTATTAGAACTTCTTGCGACTGAAAAGTCATAATTCCTAGGCTCGTCATCTTGCATTTTCAAATTAGAATTAAAAATTGCTAAACAAAACTATCCCTTCACAAGAAAGTACAACAATAATCGACCAGAAAATCATTTTATTCCTCCCAAGTTCTCAACCACACTTCACAACGTATCTTTGCGAGTTAAACAGACGTTTTTGCAGAGAAGTCAATAACAAAGGATAAACGTACAACACGGAATATTTTTTGCTTCTAAACACCTAAACAATCGTTAGCAGTACACATATTTTTAGATATCACCTCATAATTGACTACTTAACAAAAAATACTGGACATATCTGGTTCTTCATAATCCATTTTATGCTGATGACTTGTTTGAATTCTCTAAGTAACTTCTTTTTTATACGTCTTTCGATCCTCAAAGAAAATTTAAGCATGCATCCACGATGTTATCCAAAATGATTCTAGTATAAAATTGAAATGACTCATAAATTAAACAGGGTTCAATGTTGATATATTATAAAGTGCTGACCTTAAGAGGAAATATTAAAAATTAGCCCATAATCCAAAATGCAGCCACTCATAGAATATTCATTTTGTATAGGCTCAAGTATCTTATAAAATGATATTCTACATTTAGAAGAACATATTTAGTATAACACAAAACCAAGTATGCACCTCCCAACCACTATTGTAAATAAGTTAGAAATCTACCATGACGTATCTTGAACTTTCTTCTATTTAATCACAAGATGAAGCTTTTTTCCATTTATAATTACTTTTGATGCAGGTCATCGTCAATAATATTAACTTGGGTTTTTTGGTCAAATGGTTCTTGTGAGCTGATTTTCACTTTTGATGGGTATTTATTTTATTAAAAACCGCTACAAATAAATTAATAAGCTATTTTTTTTTATAACATTCACTTTTGATAAACATAAGTGAACTAATTTTCAGAAAGTATATTGAACAGTAGGAGTTTGCCATATATACGAAAAAATTCTCAGTTGGATTTAGTAGCAAGAAGGTCTAATTAAGAATTGTCACTAGTGCCGGGATTTGCCTCTATCGAATTCTATTGCGCATAAACGATACGAAGACAACAAAACGAAGGCATTTACATGACAAACAAGTTGAACCATAAAGTTAATAAAAGTAGCATAGTTAGGTGAAGTTAACATCATATATTCCTTCTAATGAAAGATATTATGACTCATATCATCATAACTGTGATTACAATTACCCACCTTCCTCACTCTTTTTAGAACATTTGAAGGACACCTGCTTATATTAATTCCTACTACATTAGAATAACCTCACTTAAAGCTTTAACAAAAATAAATGAAATCACTTTAAAGCATAATGATTTCAGGTGGGCAATACCCAAGTTAAACCACCAAATGCAGACAAAAAGCCAGCCTCCTAGATATATAAATGCCTAGCTGTTACTTAATTTTTGTTATTGGAGTGTGGGAAAAACCTTAAACTAATTGAACATGTCAGCCAAATTATTGACAAGATTTTACCAAAAGAAATCAATGATAGAGACTAATTTGAGGATGTCAAGCACTAAGTACAACTAGTTTGCATAAAACAAGATGTATTTCCCCCCACTTGCCTTTAATGCAATCTAACAAAGGCTGCTGCAGCAAATAAAAGTCAAGCTGGCTTTTCATGAGATGAAAGGATTCTTATAATTTAACTCATTTTAACACTATCACACGTAACATATGTAAACATAACTAAATGTACCTGCTTGTAAAAATTAATAAAAAAAAACATACTATTTTCCATATTATGAACATCGAAAAACCGGATTTTTTTACTTTTTTTTACCATTTTTTCTTCATTTTTTTAATCTTGATTTCTTGATTAAAATGTATTTGATTTCTATTTTTTTATTTTTCGCTCAATTTCGACTTTCTTTTTCGAACTCCAAAAAAAACCCACAACAGTAATGTCATGTGCAGTCATGTGTCGAAAGTTTCAGCGTTTCAAAATTCACTAAAAAATAAATAAAATAGAAACTAAAAAGATACATAAGTTAAATTTAAAAAATCAAGATATAACAAGTAAAACGATTAAGACACTAAGGTAAAAAAAATATTTTTAAAACCCTAAAAAAACCAAACGTACATTAAATAATATATATATATAAACAATTAAATATCTATTACACAATTTTAGCATACTTACTTCAATTAAAATACAAACCACTAAAAATTATTTTATAAATTATTTTTTACACTTACCACTACTCTAATTATTATTATTTTAAAAAAAAATTAAGACGTGTGTTATGTGTTAACATGATAAGTTGGTTTAAAATGTATTTTATAATCACTTTCATATATTAATTTTGTAAGTATTACTTATATATTATCAGCACATATAAAATCATGATATGTTATTGCACTAACAATATATAATTTTGAGAGGGATTATCAGAATACCGTATGTATAAATTATTATGAAAAACACTAATAAAAAAAAATCGAAATTGTGGGGTTGTCGTGGCAACCCCTGGTCACATGGGTGTGCCGCCCCTGTAAGTAGCTTGGAAAATAAGAATGATCTTTTTGAGCATGATAGCGTTACGAGATAGAAACGAGCGATACAATGATATGAATATTCGATGTGCATTTTTGAGTATCGTTGAGTACTAAGTCTTTGACCGATCAAATACTGCCCGGATGCAGGAAAGCTAGGGTATCTTATACATCTGGCGAAATTTGAATATCTTGTGTAAGATATGAATCAATTTTTATGGTTTATAATATGTACATGTAATTAAGGAAGTCAATACGTTGTGATATAGTGCTGTAATATAAATGTAGGAGGGGTGCTAATCGGGAGTGCTGTAAATTCAACAAAATGTAGGAGGGGTGCTAATCCCTTATTTTATAAATTTAAATGTAAAATATACTATGTCTGTTGGGTTTTTTCATAATATAAGGCTGACTGTAGTCGTGCCAACCCCCTCCTATATATATACTACTCCCTGGTCTAACCCTCTGATATGTTTATATTTAAGCTTTTGGGCAAATTCGTAAAAACTTACTCTCTCCGTTTCCATTTAATTGTTCACTACGAAACTACGTGCAATTTTGACCGACTTATAACTTGTATCAAAATTGTCGGAATGAATTTTTTTAAAAGTTGATCATATAGTTCAAATGTTAAATTTTATGATGAGATTTTAAAAAAATTTATTTCGACAATTTTGATACAAGTTATAAGCCGATCAAAATTACACGTAGTTTCGTATTGAACAATTAAATGGGAACGGAGGAAGTACATACTAAGAGAAGTATTGACGATTAAAAACTTAGGAGTTAAAAATATGGATCGAACAAAAGAGAAGTTGTTCAAATGCGACATCACTTGGGCACTTGGAAGAAAACACAGCCCGTCTCGATGCCTCTCCAACACTTTGGTGCCATCTCCCCTATATTCTCCAGATGCATGAATCTGAATTTATATTTTTGAGAAATTTAATTTTTGACACAATTAACAAATTAAAACATATTTTATTATAAGATGTAAACTAATAATTATCTTATTGTACCCTGAATTTGAAAAGCTAGTTTCCCTATTTTATCAATATCGAATGTGATGAACTATATTATGCTAATAGAACATCACAGAATCAGAGTTGTTTCTAGAACACAAAACGTACGGTATATTTTTGTTTTTCTCTTAGGTACATAGTAAGCTCAGTGGCTAATCCAAAAAGAATATAAAGAAGAAGCGACACTAATTATACCACAAGATCCGAAGCCAATTAGGGACATCAACAAGATGAACTAGTAATTCTTATATATCCGGGGTTATCTCGATATCTATCTTGGCAATAGGATCAACATAACTGTTCTTCTCCCTCGGAATATAAGCAACATTATCTCACTATGACGTTACAATCTGGGTGATTAATGTTCTAGTATTCTTCACTAACATTTCACACCTCTACTGAGCCGGACGCCACCAAAATCTGCCTAATCACTCTTTCCGGAAAAGTTAATCTCTTAATAAACAGTCCACAGTTATAGTTATAAGTTCATCTAATGCGAGACAAATTGACCTGGATATATTTCTTGGCATCTATATATCTCATAGGATCGCGGCACCACTATTCCATTGTTATTGCATACCTTCTTTGAGTCAGATTGTAAAAGGACACTCGTCAATTATACTTTCTTCGAAGAGATTTCTACCCTTTACAAAATAGTTCACAGTTCTGCCATAACTACCTATAGTAGCAACAATACATAGCTACGTTTTTATTGAAGATCTGTAAAACGGTCAATCTTGTGGAATTCCAATTTGGGGTATTAAAGTATTGGACATTTCATTAGCAATACATGCCTTTTCCTAGTTACAACTTCAAAATAACATATGTCTATTGTTTCTTGTAAGAATATTATATGCCTTACAAAATTGCTCATAATTCCACAACTCTTCATTATCAATTGTTCACTGTTGAATCACGGCTTTAGAGCTTATTAATGTGGATCAGATAGCAGATATTATTGAGTTTTGTTGACGAAATTGGTTGGTTATCTTCCAGTCGAATGAATAACTTTGAATGTGGCTTCGAGACATTGGTCTTCACAAACACCCGCTTCGTGGTTTGGAGTGATTATTGCGGATCTTCTTTAGTTTTGTGGATACTCTTGGTTGAAGATCTTCAAATTTCATGCATAACTTTGAAAGTTGTGTTGCTTGCTCTCTACGGATTAGAAGCTTGAAAATGTTTATAGAGAAAGTGGCGCCCCCTCTAATTATAGAGTTTGAGGCGAGTTACAAATATTTGCAACCTCTAAGTTTAGGTCTATTATAAAAAAGGCACATAGTTTAACCAAAATAATTAAAATTTCTCTTTATGTTTAAGACGTTACAAATGAGTATAATAATTTAATCAACTCTTTGTTTGAATCCTATTTAACGATTTTCAGAAAAATAAAGACTTTTTTAAATAAAGTATAAAGATAAATAACAATAATTCATTTTCTATAGAAATTATTAGTACTTCTTTACTAATTGAACCGAGAGATTATTAATCAATTTTAATTTGTTTTAAGAAACACTTGGCATATTTTTAGTGGTCGCAAATTTTACTTGTCAAAAAAATGTCCCGCTCAGACTTTTTTGGTTACATTTTTTTCTCTAAATAAACGAGTCTCATAATTTGTTTGGAATGAGTCACTCTTCAATTTCTTCTAGTTTGGCAAAAAAGATAATTTCTTTTAAGTAGTATTCTTTTTCTTAATACACAAACCTTGTACATATAAGTGGTAACAAGAATTTTTATTTTATTTTATTTTATTTTACTATGGACATCCATAACATAGTACAAATTAAGACGTGGGTTGGAATTTTTTATTTTTTAATAAGAAATTAAATTTTGACCAAATCTTACTAAAAACCAATTAAACTTGTAACAAAAGTAATTAGATTGCACATGATGACTTGTATTTAAATGCTTGCTAGGCAGATGACAAAAAAGTGAGCAAATAAAAAATAATGTACATATATTTTGGTTTTTTAACTAAATTTTGCTTCTGTTCAGTCCTAACATCGTTTATTCAGCGGAACCATATGTAGTGTATCTGTCAACGAACAACGACTCAACTACATAGATGCAAATAAAAATAGCGTAAACATCTTGGTTGTATTAGTATATGTACTTTGTATATTTTGTCAGAAACCGTAAGAGGTTAAGAAAACAAGTTTAAATACGATAAGAAGTCAACTTCTAGTCTTCTACAGTAAGTATAAAATCCCGTATTTTATTTTATTATATTTAGCTACTAATAATTAATAGTTTGGATTGTTTGGATATATCTTGGTAACATGATGGGATTGTTTGATATTTAGAAATTATTAATGGACCAAGTTAGTAATAAAGAGCATTAGTAAAGGAAATAAGAGTTTTAGAGAAAAAAAACGTGTAAGATTAAAAGCTTGTCTTTATGACTTAAGTTGTAACTTACAAAGCTAGATATAACTATGTTTTCGAAACCGCCCATTTCTCTTCCCCTACCTTACATATAAACATATAGAGGGATATACAGAGGGAGAAATAGAGAACACGTAATAGAGAGAGACAGACCGCTTGGTTTCGTACATGTATTTGTATACGAATATAGCTACATATGGATATAGGAGAGAAGAACCTATATTGGAGAGAGAGAGATCAGTCGGGAGATCAATTCTTGTCATGTTATCTTCATCAAGGTGAATATAAATAATCCTAGCATAGTCGGCTCTTATGTATATGTTACCTTTTATCCCAGCTGTAAGAATTCGTATGGTTTAATTTAGTTAGGATTGATTACAATTTATAGTGTTAAAGTTGGAGTTTTCAACGTTTCAAAAAAAAAAAAAAGTTGGAGTTTTCAAAGATTATTTGATGGATTTTAAATGTTAGTTATCAGAGGATACATAAGGATTAATCATCTATCATGTTTGTTAGTTAAATTAAAATTGTACCAAGAAACTGAGATGATGGGTGGATACTGTTTATGGGTGGTTTGGGAGTTTACTTACTACTAAAATTGAGTAGGAATAGGAATAAAGGGTTTATTTCTCAAAGATTGTAAAATTGTTGCATTAAAATTTAGTATTTGTATAGATGTTCATACGCAGCCCAGAAAGTAGTTTACGTGATTCCATGTGTGTTACTAAACCTGTTGAACTTGTTGAAAGATCTTGACTGAGTCTATGACACCGAGTTAGAACATAGGTTGGAATTAGCCAAACAAGTAAGGTAAAATTAATTCGCTGCACACTTGTATTGACAATAAGTTACTGTATATATTTACAGGTTATGATGTTCTTGGTAGCTTCCTTTAATAATAGGAATATTCGGGTTAAGGACAATCCGAATCAGGTGAGTGGGTTTTGTCTTTCTACTACAAGTATCCCATTGCATTTTTACGATAAAATATTTGTAGATTTCCATTGATTATTCACAAAACAGTATTATTATATAATTATATTTATATTAAATGTTGAAAGAAAGAAAGAAAGAAAGGTAATTTTATGAAGAGAAAGTTTATATTAAAGACAGTTTTATTTTGGTGCGCTTATGATTTTGTATTGGTATCATGAGAGAGAAGTCCAACGGAGATTCCTCCAACCCCATCAGTGGGGTGACGTTGGCAACTAAACAAATGAGTTTAGTTCTCAACAGTTGACTTAGCAATTGTACATAGGTTCGTCAACCGGAACGTTTTAAGGAATAGACTCAGCCGTCATGTTGTGGTGACCTTGATTACGTAGTGCACGTATGGTTTATACACCTGAGAAAAAGATCGACGATAAAGAGATTAAGTAAGTCAATCGAGCTTGTTACCGTAACATAATACTTTCATATTTGCGAACATCGTGATAAGAAAGAAGAAAGAGATTATTTGTATTTCATTCAATTTGTTCAAGGGATTTCTAAAGAATTGCATTGGTAATTTTACTTAAAATAAATCATTTAATTTGAAAGAAAAGATAAGAAAAAATCTTATTTATGTCGCTTATATTATATTGTAAGTCATTCTCTCTCATTGAGCTCGTTTAGCTCACCCCTCCCTTTTAAAATGTTTTCAGGTTAGAGTTGATATCGAGTCAGTTTGGGGACCAGACAGACCTCTGAGATTATGTGTTAATTCCGTTGCGATTACATTTTATTTTAGCTTGTAAGAGATTAAGTTCTTGTAATGAACGTAATTTTCGAGATTATATTTAATGAAAGTTTTGATAGAATTTGAGTCGATTTAATGAGTAATTTAGTGAGATTTTTATAGTTGTTCTATTTAGGCTTTGTTTAGCACGTGCCGCCACACGTGTCATTCAGCCGTGTGACACCCATCGGGTCTGGGATGTTACAAGCACACTCGTGCACGACTCGTGACAAAGTTTGTTCGTTCATGACTAGGATTATAGCGGTTGAGTTAAATCTATCGATGATTGGTCGTCAGAGACGAAGCGTGTTTTCTCAAAAGTTGGTGTTCTTGGTTCTTTATTCAATGAAGAATATCTTTATGTATTATCACGCTGGTAATTTCTACTTCGAACTTCCAGAAAACTCCACCACATCCACCAAAGTAAGATTCTTCACACTTGCCAGCCTTATGGCTTGCGGTCATGTTTTGTGTCTTCCATTTTGTGTGTTTGGAGGCTATTTATAAGGGTTTGAGTACTACTGTGTATGTGTCGACTCCAGGCTCACCAACAGCTTGATTTACTCAACATTATCTAAAAATTGGATAGCTAAGTAATTTGGAACGCACATCGGCCAAAGCAACTTACTTGTTACTCGAAATGTCTGAATATGTTAGAAATTATGGAGTTGAATCATTTGGCAAGGAATAGGGTCGAGAGTTGGTTCATTCCGGCAATTCAATTATTTGGAATGTATTTTCATACTTTCATTTGTAAACAAACAAAACAAACTCAATTAAGTTCTTCTGTCATGCGTCCAGGAATGATGAATAACACGATCGTTTGGCTGCCTTTCGACAAGTTTTTCACTGTAACAATGCTATCTCTGTAAATTAATAATGTTAGAACTATAGAATTTTTTTAATTTAGAGAGTTATCAATTAATCGATAAATTAATAATTATTATTTTAAAGTGGTTTTATTGATTGACCGATTAATGTTCACCAAGCGACAATAACAAATTATTTTCGACACTGTAAAATTCGTTCGGTCAATGAAGTTTCAATTAACAAATGAAACCACTATTGAGAAATGAGAAAGATATTTATAAACTTGAAAAATGATTGATGGTCTCGGTTATCTCAGTAAAACGGATGTCAATGAGTTGTTGGATTAAACAGGTCAAAATGATACATGTTCAGAGTCTAATAACTTAAAAGAAATTATGAATATTGTATAAGCTAACAATAAACAGGAAAAACTTAAAAATAATACTTGAAGATAATACCGCACATTTGGAACTAGTCACGTGAAAGTAAACATTTATCCCGTCTATAACTTTTTTTGGTACAGTTCGACAAGACTATATCAAACATTTTGGATATAATTAGAAAAATTAGGAATGAGATTCAACTATATTTAAATTTTAATAAAAAAAACAAACGAATATAGAATCATACTTCACTAAATCGTCCTACAAATGTTTGTCATTTTGAAAAATTATTAATTTATGATTTTGTCGGGACCAATATTTATATAACGATTTTCAGAAAATTTATTATCTTATTAATTTATCGAAATTGCTGATTTTTTACACTGGCTCAAGCCGAGATCGGAAAAAATTATTGTTTTATAAAGTTTATTAATTTACCGAGTATTAATTTAGAGGTATTTTGGCGGCATAGATTTGCGAGACAATTTGTGTATTTTCAAATAACTTATTGCAAATTTGGGCGACAAAATAATTGATCTTTAGCACTTGAAGAAGAGAAGAACATGAGCTCATATATCAACATGAATATTCTAATGCATTGGCTTGTATTCCGTCACTTCCGAAGGATTCCAAAGAAAATAATGCTCCAAATTTTGATAGATGGTGGTATATATAGGGTTCATGGCCAACATATTATAGGAGGTCTTGCCTTGTGATTCAACTATCTTGTCATTCTTCCTTTACCAACAATGCTCGCTTGAGAAGTCGTCACCCTCTAATGAGATGTTGGTCACGAACCCTATCCCACCATTTATCAAAATCCGGAGTAGTACTTTCTGTGGTGTTTTTGGAAGTGACGGAATACAAACTGATGTATTGGAGAGTTCATGTTGGCTTAAGAACCAATGTTTTATCAGTTCTTCCAAGTGTCGAAGAGCGAATATTTCTCGCCCAAATTCTAAGGAGTTCTTTAAAGATACCCAAATCGTCACGAAAATCTATGTGGATTATAAGGCTTGATCAAATCAAATGCGCTCTGACTCCAAAAACTTAGCAAATATGGTCAAATGACATCAAAGGATTGCGTTTTCACTATTAATTGGACGCATAACAGAAGAAATTAGTTGAGTTTTCTTTTTACCAACGAAACTGCATTCCAAATAATTGAATTGTCGGAATGAATCAACTCTCGAGCCTCTTCACCAAACGATGTAGATCCAACTTCTCCTAAATATTCTGACATTTTCGGGTCACATAGCTTTTGTCGATGTGCGTTCCAAAGTAGTGGTCATCCCAGTTGCAAGATAATGTTGAGGAAAGCAAGCTGTTAGTGAGCTTGGAGTTGGCGTATGCGCAATAATACTCAAACCTTTGTAAATAGCTTCCAAATTAGACACAAACCATGACCACAAGCCAGCATGATAACGCATCAAGATACATTTCATCGAACAAAGGAGTAGAGACATATTTCATAGTTGTGTTCTCCGTTAGTCTGGTTACCAGAAAAATTATCATTACATATTACGTTTTGGCCAAGCTAAAAATGACGATAAAATTATAATATTTTTACCTTAGGGGTAAGCTTATATTATATGTCACTTTCGATCATGAGTACTACAATGTTTTGATTTGTCGTGGATAATATGAAAATCTATTTTCCGGAATCAAAACCAGTGGATTTGGGTGATGGAATGGGCTCTTAATTACACTACAACCACTCATTTCCTCACCTTATAAGTTGACCTTTCTTTTTGGTTTTTCTACGAATATGAACTAATTAAAGCATTTAATACATTACAAATAAAAGAAAAATATTACGTTTATTCCATATAGGATGCAGTAAAGTTTGGTGGTCGATGGAAAAAACAATATGATTAGTGCCCCATAATTAGTATTTACTTAGCAAAACTCCATAAAATACTTGAATCCTGACTGGTACATATTTTTCAAAAAGAATTGTATGTCCGTAATTTGTAGGGAAAATGATTGGTTAGTACATAGAAACATATTAATTTCCAAAACTCTGAATTATCAATTCTTGTTTAAAATTTGATACATATAATATAGTATCATGTAACACATCAAAGTTAAAAACAAAACGTAGAATAAAGTATATAGATTTATGTTGCATATGTATAGTACAAGTATATGTACTAAACTTTAAAATTGTTTTAAACTCTAAATTTTTAATAATTAAGTACTAGTTATATGTACATTTTCATCATTTTCTCTAATTTGTAATTGAATTTTATGTTCATAAATGTGGTGACATAAATTTCTCTAATACTCTTTATAGTAGTATCAAAATCTATCGTCAACTATTGTACATTAAGATACCGAATCGAATATATATAACCTTGGAGCAAAGTTCCACAAATATTATTCATGAGAGTAAGAGTGTCAGAATCAGACAATCATTTGTTCTAAAAAGTTATCAAAAAAAGGAAGATAAACAGGAATTGAAGGGTGCATGATAATTTGTTATACAGAAAATATATATGATACAAAAATCAATAAGTTTAACTTGAAATTTTGTCATATTTGTAACCCTTTTTTTAGTTCTGCTAGAACAAAATTTTCAAACAAAAATCTCACGAATATTTTGTAAATGAGTTTTTTTTTTATATAAAAGAGCGAAGGATAACCGGCTTTTGCCAAGTGAGAAAAGGACATGAACAAAACCAAGTGTCACATAGTCTGGACTGAATTCTATTTGAGCCCCAAAGTTTTAATTGACACATTGCAAGTTCTTAGCTTATGAGAAACTTATGGTTTTGATCCCCTACTTTGAATTTAATAATAAGTTTTCTACTCATTGACATATATTATGTACTTGTTTCTCATCATGTTCTATAACAGCATTTCGTTCCCATTTAGTGTTAGTTAACGGTATGTAATATTCATATCTGAAGTCAGTTTACTAAAGTGAACGCAGGAAAACATAAATTGGGGAGTATATTATGATAGCTAAATATTTGTTCAATTAAGTGTATGCTCACTAAAATATTGATAAGTTTACAAAATAAGGACAGTTTTTGAAGTGCATGCGATTGCCCACATAAGAATTTACTAAATAGAAAACAAGTTTTTGTGACCAAAGTAAAATCAAGCTCAGAATGTCACTTTGGGGTAATTTTTCGTCTAGTATAGCTCGAATCTTACATGCGCCATAATTTGGATTGTAAAGTATACAAACACTAGCTCCGAGTCGGCCTCTTTACTCATAAGTCATAGAACTCGTTAGGCGTTTTTTTAACTTTGTCCGAAAAAAATTATATGATGCTATAAAAAAATCTAATTTTTTTACAAAAAACTGAACTATTTTGTAATAAAACAAAAAAATGTGTTTTACATTACACAAATAGACTGTCAAATAATGTAGGTTCTTCGTGTATTGTTTTATAAACGACTTTGTTCTGTAAAAAATACTTTTTTTAAAAAAAATCACGCGTATTCAGGGACCGGTGCCTAAGCTATCTGGCTCATTTGGCTTATGTCAATACCGACCCTGACTAGCTCTACATACCTCGAAATGACTCGTTCAACACCCAAAGGTAAAGTATAGACGGAATAGGGCCGCATACATACCGTCACTTGAAGTCTTGAAATGATTCACTTTACAAAAGTCATAACTCATAAAACATTGATACAATATTGAAAGCATGAGTACGAAACATAAATTGTTCAAACTTGTGCACACCAATATTGTAACTAATCCATGAAGGGTGAAAAAAATCAAGGAAAATGAAAGCTCCACCATTCCTCATCATCCATTCCTTGGCCAAGAATCTAACTTGAATAATCCCATATTCTCTCCCATTCTCTCTCTCTCTTTACACTCTCTCTAGCTAGTCATGTCTTCCTACTATCTCTTCTTTCCCAAACCAACAATAAAACCAAACTCTTTCCACTTATCTCACTCCCTTACTTCTCTTTTATCAAAAAACTTTCCCATATCCAATCCATTCCATCCCTTGCCCACTTCCAAGTTATCACTTTCAATCCCAAGTTTCCAAAAACATTCCATTTTCACTCCAAAATGCACGGCCTTATCCTCGTTCGATGGTGAAAACACTGCCAAACTAGAGCAAGAAGAGCCTCAAGGGATGCCACAAGCATTCAACATTTCCTCTCGCACCGCTTCGGCTATATCTATATGCATAGCTCTAGCGGCATTAACCCTTCCCTTGTTCATGGGATCGTTGGCGGTGGGAATGGGCTTGAAGATAAGGTTTTTGTCTTACTTGACGCTGCTTTTCGGGTTCTACATGGCTTGGAATATTGGGGCGAATGACGTGGCGAATGCGATGGGGACTTCGGTGGGGTCGGGGGCGTTGTCATTGAGGCAGGCTGTGGTTACAGCAGCGGTTTTGGAGTTTTCGGGGGCGCTTTTGATGGGGAGAAACGTTACGAGTACTATGCAGAAAGGGATACTTGTGGCTGGTGTTTTTCAAGGGAAAGATACTTTGCTTTTTGCTGGGTTGTTGTCGTCTCTAGCGGCTGCAGGGACTTGGCTTCAGGTTTTAGGAATTTCTCTCTACCTTTCTACAGTATTTGGTTTGTAGAGCTATTTTGGGCTTATTTGTAAATTTAAGTTAGATTGTTTGGTTTCCTTTTTTATTCATTGTAGAGTAGCATGTACTATCTGTTTGGCCAGCTTAAAAAATGAATTTTTTATTTTCATGAACCTGAAATTTAGTCTGCCGAAACAAATGCCAACATTTCATGTTTTGGAAGAATGTTTGATATTTTGTTTGTGTAATTAATAGATAACTCAATAATGTTATCAAGTGGTTTAATATTATTAGAAAGAAGTTGCTGATGGACAGTAGTGAATCGATAATTCTGGGACTAACAGTCTAGCCGTGGCAATCTAGTCCGAGTGTGAAGCATTGCATGTTTTTGCGAGGGCGTAATGCTGAATTAAGGACTCAAACAAATAAAATATCACTTTATGATTAGTTTAACAAATTCAAGCAATTTTATGTCATGGAATCCTTAAATCTATAAAGTTAATGAATCCATGGAATACAGTCAAGAACTGGTAAAAACGGGGATTGAAATTTTGGCCTTTACAGTTTACTACGAGGGATAAAACTCGCATCGTTTCATTTTTTTGCAAGCATGTATTGCAGATTTCAGGAATTCAATTATTTCATCACAAGCCAAAACGGTCTGAATAAGTGTATGCCTTCTAACTCTGTTATTTATGTGGAATCATACTTGATTCGAATAGGGGTTGCTACTTCTAGCTTATGACCCTCCAAAACAAAACTTCTAGCTTATAATAGGATATAAGCTTAGCTCATGTTTGTATGACTAACCTATAAGCTTACTTTCCCCGTTTTCTGCATTTCAACTGCAGTTTTTCGTATCTTCTGAAAAGTGATATTGTTTCCATGATATATATATATGGCTAAGCGGCCACAATTTATCTTTATTTTCAATTATACAAGATTTATACCTCACTATCCTAACTAAACTGAAAACTTGATAAATTGCAGGACATGTGCTTAACACTCGTTTTAAGTTTGAATATTTTTGTTTTAGATGACCCAAGGTAGTTCTTACAAGTTACTTAAGGTTTATATGATCAGGAACGGGAGCAGATTACTATTGCCATTGGCTCATATTACATTGCCTTTTTGCCTTGTAACACAAATATACTGCATAACAACTACCGACTGCATTATACTTGTGCTTTTCACAAATAAAGAAGTAGTCACTCACCTTGAAGATTGTAATCGCAATCCCTCAAGTGTAAAATAACAATAAAAAGATGACAAGTTTTGACATTGTTAAATTCCTTGCCATTGTCTATCCTAAGGACATCTGGTCCGAGTTTTGTATCTATAGCACATTATTCCTGAAATATTTTCCGTGTGGTTCGTCTAATATAGTCTATAGCCATACACCTATAAATGTACATCATGATAATTTCATAGGCTAATAATTTGTGTCCAGGTGGCATCGTATTACGGGTGGCCAGTATCGACAACACACTGTATCGTGGGGTCCATGGTGGGCTTTGGTTTGGTGTATGGAGGAACAGGAGCAGTATTCTGGAGCTCATTAGCAAGGGTAGCATCGTCATGGGTTATATCGCCTTTACTGGGAGCCTTGGTCTCATTTCTCGTCTACAAATGCATTCGCAGGGTATGCATATTACATTATTACGCCTTACACTCGATCTAAAAACCTAATATCAAAGACAAGCTTGGCTGGCAAACAAACTGTGGCTTAAGCTCAATTAGTTAATTGTGATGCATATAGTTATCACTTATCAAGTTCATATATACCATAATTACCATTTACTTGGTTGCAGCTATTAAGCTCAAATTCTTTTGCTTTAGTGCTCAAATTCTTGGTTTTTGTCCTTGATAGAAGCTAGAAGCTGCAACCAACCAGCCCATAGTTATGACTTGGGTCAACAGAATGTACTAACTAATTAAAATTTAGCTGTCATTACTGGCAAAGACGGGAAAGATATTGAGCAGAAAAATTTCGTCTTCTGTATTTCTCTATTAGTTAATGGCAAATGGGCAAAAAGGGCGCTTAGTTTACGATTGTGCCCCAAGAGTTGACGAGTTTAAAACTTTTAACTGGTAAAAATGACATAATTAAGGCATTTAGATCTGCTCTCACATATACATGTGTTTCCTAATTTCCCTTTATTTTTACATAGTTTGTTTACAGTGCTCCTAATCCGGGACAAGCAGCCGCCACGGCAGCACCAATTGCAGTTTTTGTGGGAATAACCGCAATTTCATTCGCCGCCTTTCCTCTCAGCCAAACCTTATCCCTAGCCATAGCCCAAGCCTTAGCATGTGGCTCTGTTGGCGCATTTCTCGTCCACAAATTAATCCATGACCAACTCGGACACCTCCTCAGTGCCTCCACCACGTCAGCTACTCAAACTCAACAAGAAAGTGACACAAAAAATATTGGCTTCCTAACCGATATTGCAGGACCCACAGGTAATGGTGTTCTAAGTTCAGTTCATTTTTAATAAATCGCAAAACGAACCAATTAAAAATGTTAATTAAGATGATGATTCCCATACTTGCACTGTTGGTCATCATTGTTTGAATAAGCTACACCAGTGTAAACATAGTTTCTATAATATTGAACAATAGTGTTAATATGTGTTACGATAGTGATTACTTTCATAAATGTTGTTCGGGATGGGGACCACTCGTGTAACCTAATCAAAAAGTGGAGATTATCGTAAATTCGTAATGTACTCAAACTATGAGGACCGATTGTCAAGTAGTACCGGAACCAAATTGACCAAAAAGGGAAAAATAATAATTAGAAACCGGGTCACACTGATGTGCAGCCCAGTGATTGTGGTTCAATTCAGACTACAAGGACAAAAATAGATTATAACTGAAGTATTAAGACCATTAGTGTTGTAATTGAAAACTATGGTAATCAAATTGAAATTTGGTACAAAGTATGAAAACTATTGCTATACTTCGCTCAATTAAGGTATATGCGGTTTGGTTCCGTTTGGATAGGTTTGGACAACATGATTATCAAAATTGAACCAAACTAACAACTATTATCAGTTTAGTTGGCTCGTTTTAATTGTTTTGAAGCTCAATCAACATCAAAATCAAAACATTGTATTCATAACTCAACAAACTGATTCTCAACTACAAAAAATTACCGAAAAAGTTAAAAAAAAAAAAAACATGTATTTTGATTGAAACCTTCAAAAATTAGCATTCGCCCCCTCCCCCTATTACGTAAAAAAATACTCATATACAGTATGAAAAAAAATGATATCGAATTTCGGCCCCTTCATTTAAAAATCCTGGTTCCATCAGTGTATAAGTTTTAATGCGTACAAGCACAAGATAAATCATGCTTAGAAGTTACAAATACACACCTGATCAAAATACATGATGCCACCCAACTAGAAGTGGTCTATGAATGATAATTGGTTTCGTGTAATTCAGTTTTAATTATGTTGTTCAAACCTAGTCGAACAGAACCAAACTGTTTAACATTTAATTGTGTGAGAACTAACAGTAATCATACTTTGAATCAAGTTTCAATTTAATTCCCATAGTTTCAATTGCAACGCTAACAATCCCTTAGTTGGTACGTTTTGAATCTCCAACTACGCCAAAAACAAATAATAAATCATGCTTACAAGTTGCAACAATTTACATGATTAAAAAACAGGCACCCAGCTAGAAGTGGTCTACGGCGTCTTCGGCTACATGCAAGTTTTATCCGCATGCTTCATGTCGTTTGCACACGGTGGTAACGACGTATCTAATGCGATAGGCCCACTTGCAGCCGCTCTAGCAATCCTACAGGGCGGCTCAGGCGGTGCAGATATAGTAATCCCAATAGACGTTCTTGCATGGGGAGGGTTCGGTATAGTTGCTGGGCTCATGATGTGGGGATATAGAGTTATAGCCACTATTGGGAAAAAGATCACTGAGTTGACCCCTACTCGTGGCTTTGCAGCCGAGTTTGCAGCTGCCTCGGTGGTGCTTTTTGCGTCGAAGCTAGGGTTGCCTATCTCGGCGACTCATACGTTGGTGGGGGCTGTGATGGGTGTAGGGTTTGCTAGAGGGTTAAACAGTGTTAGGGCCGAGACGGTGAGAGAGATTGTGGCGTCTTGGGCTGTGACTATACCAGTTGGGGGGGTTTTAGCTGTTTTATACACTTGGATCTTGACTAAGTTGTTGAAATTTGTATTTTGAATTGTATATTGGGATAACCCCATAGGAGGATGATATTTGATGCAAGTGGTTTTGTTTGAAATCACACTATTTTTTGATGTTTTTTTTGTTTATAACATTGAGGCTGGTTTCGTCAGGTCGAGACTGCTGGATTTAAAACTGAGCTTGATCATATTGAAATGAAGTCCACAACATTATATATTTGTTTCCGGGGGCTTCTTTGGACGTCTGGTTGCAATTTTGAAACGGAAAAGCAGGATATTTTTAAATTGAGAAAAAAAAAAGTTCATCCAGCTTAAGGCTTCTGGATTTTCCAGACAAAAGTACATGAAAATGTCAGCATTTAAGCGGCTCAACCAACCCGGTCACAGTAGAATGACAAATGAAATAACAGGCAAAGCAAGTTATTCAGCAAATAAGAATATCATTTAATCAAGAAAATTATAATTTAGAGCATAACCCAGGGTAAGAGTAGAACAACATAGTATGATCAGAGTACACCTTGAAAATTTATTAGAACAGACTACATTCTCAAACTTTATATTTCCACTTAACATTAAAAGTTAGATACCGAATAGAACGTAAAATGAGAAACAAACAATCTTACATAAAATTTTATTGAAACTTACATGCCTAAACTCATATTGGGTCATTTGGTACCTAATGCAGCTTCGACATTACAGATTCTGTAATAATTTATGTAAAGACCTTTTTCTTTGCACAGTGTTACTGCAGATGGATGAGCATACCCGTTTGGAAAGCACAGACGGAAACCATTATCATATATTCTATGGAGAGGTCTCTTCAATAGACATTAAGCTTGGTTCCCAATCTATTCTTCTACGAGAATTTTGTTTCCGGATTGGGGCAACAAATTGTTTCTTTCTCCTTTGGCTCTTCCTAGGAGAAATTTTGGAATTTTTTTCTGTTGGAACATAAATCTCCTTATCCGAACAAATTGACGAGTCTGTTAGCTCCTCTCCTTTGGACAATGCCATTTTAGCTTCGTATTTCTTTTTAAGTTTCTGAACAGTTGTTTGTGGGATTAAAAAGTACTTTTGACCTGGTAAAAGCACTTCTCCGGATGATAAAAGAGATGCATGAGGAAATTTAAACACTTCAGGCTTTGCTAAACACATCCCAGGATATTTAGTCATTAAGTTAGAAACCAATATTCCGCTTTGAGAAACCTCTTCACGCCCACCAGCATGGATTATCCTCACCATCATATCCCTTGAATACATGCCCGAGTTCATCGATAGGTTCGATATAAAAGAATTTCTTACCGGAGTGTGAGGAATATTTTCCCCACACAGAACTAACGGGCAAAACCAATAGCATCTCTTAACCATAGTTAACACCGGTATACTCCTCCAACTCAAGACGTTTTTCGTTGTTGTAGCTGGAGAGAATGTTTATCACATTTATAGATGTATATGTACACTGTATTGTAGTCCAATCTGTGAACGTTGTCATAGCCGGCTTAACGTAACTTTTGATGTTTCCAAGGTGATACAAGTGTTAATTCCAAAGCTATGAGGAAAGCAAAAGAACTCTAGAAAACTGTGTCCGAGCTCAATTGTTTTTGGGAATATTCTATGAATAGTAATCCCACATCAGTTGTTTTTATCCAAATTTCGGCTCTTTGTATGGTTCCATTCCAAAAGTATAATCCAATGTTGGCTTACTTTTCCAAAATTATGCAATAGAAAATTCAACTTGGCAGATAGTCAAAAATTGGTATCATTGAAACCTTGTTCCCCAAACAATGACGCACAAAACAACTAGACAACCACGTTTTCCGATTCTATTAACGCCAGAAAGAATAATAATTGAAGAAACAAACAAACAATCTTAGGCTTGACCTTTCAGATGCTTTGAGGTTACTTTAGAGGATTGTTATTTATGATTTGTTTGGTAACAGCTTTTCAGCAAACAAGCTGACTTCTAAGATTGAGAAAAAGTTGGGTTTGTCCGTCTTAAAGCTTCTAGTTTTTCAAGACCACAGAACTAGGAGCACAAACTTTTTAGCTGATAAACGAAATTTAGACAACTTTTAATCTATTTTTTTTTAAACTGAGTTTAAAAGCTGCAACCAAACAAGGCCTTAGTACTAGTTTTCTGCCTTCAGTGACTTATATAATGACGATCCCTATATCCACATTCTAGATAATTCATGCAAACATTTTCTTTTGATCTCTTAACAGTTGAAGTAAACCTTTAGATGACCTTTTTCTGCAGAAAAGACTCATTCCAAGAATACTTCTAAAAGACAATTTCACTGAAGCCCATTGTAGTAGCCATTTTCCCATTTCAGAAATATCTTTCCGATAATTCTGTATTCCAATGATGCATACACGTCCTCGAACTACTATCGTACTCCCATAATCCTGACAAAATTTGACGTTCCAATTTCTTTCTCCTACCACTAATCCAGTTATTATGAAGAATTAAACACCCTTTTTCTTCACAACCCTTTTTTACATTTTGGACCTCCCATAGACCATGATAAGCGCCATTTGGGAATAAATTTCTATCCAAGAAATGAATGGTTAGATTTGTCTTGGATTCAAAACATCGATCATCTCCCACACGATTAGATCCACCTTCACCGCATAACGTGTCGTAAAAACTAGGCTGCTCTGAGAGATTGGATTTAGCCGCATGTCTAACTACTTTTTCTAATGCAGATATTGTTGAATTATCAGAGAGAGCAAAGTAAAAACCAGAATTTAGTCGTCGAGGCATATTTACCGGTCCTACATGAATGATAAGAAGGACAGACTTAATATAGTCACTCCAAAGTTCATTCAGTTTTGTACACTAATGTATCATCAGATTTTGATTTTGTACACCATTCTACCAAAAGTTAGCAAGTAGTACCCCAACCTCGATTTTGGTCTTTTTCTTATGCACATGACATCAAGAAAAAACACCATAGGTTGATGACTAGAATGGAAAAAAAAAATGGAAAAAAATTGGGTGCTTAATATCTTTTTTTTAAATAGAATAGTTAATAAAATTTATGGTAACTACTTAGTACCCAGCCGATGACTTCTACAGTTCTATTTCTGGGGTACTAAATTATTGAGAAATATGACAGCATTTTACTAAATGCAGAAATCAGATGGTAAGTACAGTAGTGTAATTACCCAAAAAGATAGCCAAAGATTACTAAAAACAGAAATTTGTAAAATCGTAGAATTAAAACCTGTCAAGTTGTATTCATCTGACTGCGCCACAAGGATTCCGGGTCCGAAGGAAAAAAGATAGGGTTGTGGATTCTTGAACCAATAAACATCAACGTCGCTTAGAAGGACATTGTAACCTAGTTTTAGTATTTGCAAAACCACCCTCGATTTGACTTTAGTTACCCTTTGAAAGCACGTAGTTCCAAAGTGGCAATCGTTAAAGCTCACATTTGTTGGCGCGAATGGATCTTTGAAAACTTGTATCCCCTACAAATATGCAAATATTCTTTAGGTACACGCAATGGGCTTGTTTAGCTACAACTTTTAAGCTAATGCTGTCCTTTTTTTGAGGTTAAGTGAGTGCAAAAAAAACCTTGAGGCGGAACTAGCTGCAAAAGCAACAAACAAAGCTGGAACCAGGTAAAAGAAGCTTTTTAATGAAGATAAGAAAGAAATGATAGTCCTGAAGTCTTAAATTATACAGGAATACTTCCTTGGTTTCAAATTACATGATAGTTTCATTTTGGGATGTTCCAAATAGACCAGTGCTCCCCTAATTCCGTAGGTAGAAACAGGTTAAAGTTACTAACTGGCTCACCATTTGATTTACCATGTCTATTTAAAAAAGAAACTAGCGGCAGAATAAAAATAGGGGTAAGTTTCGGAACAAGTTGGGTGTGACCTTCGAAAATTTAACAAATGGAATTTTCCAGACCTCCATCTAAATCGAGACAGAGAGAGAGCTAAATAATTGAATAGACTTTAAATGAAATTTCACCTGCAACATAGAAAACTCGTAAGTTTCTTGGTCAAGAGCGCAAACCACGAAATTTGAAATCATGAGTTGGCGTAATCTACAAACCCAACTCATCAGCATATCCTTATAACTATATCCCGCAACTGTTAGCACAATATTTTTATTTTCATCGGCAACCATCGGAAGAAGCCTTTCTAAGGAAAATGGAAGATTTAGCGTTGTTAACTTCAACTGGTCCTTCACATTGCAATCTCCAGGACCAGTAAGTTTCCTAATATTATCGAGACAGTCCACCATGCTCTTTCTTAAGGGTAACACACCCTTATTTCCCAATGGATAAGAAAGACTCTCCTTTGGATCATCGAAATTATAGCGCCCACCACATTCGAATAACTTGGCAACATTAGAATACATAAAATCATGAATAAACAACGATCCGTATGAAGAAGCAAGATGGAAGTTTCCTATACGCTCCCAATTTTTGTTTTCGGAGTATGAAATGTCTATATTGAAACTTGAGATGGCCAAACTCGCATCAAATATGAATCGAAGTTTAGATAATAATGCCTCGTTGATGACCCAATTGTTGTGGAAACCTTTTTGGAATAAGAAAGGGGGCAGTACTCCATTATGTAAGGGAATATCTCCTTTGTTCCAAGCTAAAAGTATTCTCTCTCCACATTTAGTCCACTTTGAGGCCTTGCCGAGATAATCCTGCAACTGATGGAAAGGAGGAATAGTTGTAAAAATAATTTTACTTAACTCAGCTCAAAGTTTACTAAATCCGATTATTATATGGTAAGATATCCTTACAACAGCAATATTTTCACCTTCAAAAAATTAGGTATCGAGAAATGTGGCAATGGAAGAAACAAAAGCCTTGTTTGGCTGCATCTGTTAAGCAGATAAGCTGGATTTTCAGAGGCTGACAACAGCTTTTAATCTAGTTAGCCGATTTTAGTCCATTGTCTAAAAGCAAAAATGACGAGCTAAAAACTATTCAACCAAATGAGGCCTAAGGATCAATGTCCAACGTAAACTAGTAGTGTAAGAGACACATGTTTACAACTAAGACTTCGTATGCAACTTTCAATTTCTCTCAAGCCTTGACTTCTGATTTCGTCCAATTTCAGATATGACGATATTTAATGCATATCGATAATTTTTCAGCTGAATATTCAGTCACATTCAAATAACTTAAGTGAAACAATTCCTTTTTTCATACTACCTTATGGTATATGAAGCTGCATTATCCTCGTTCCTACCTTTCTGGTGCTAATTGTTTTATTATCCTCTCTAAGCCAAAATTTTCCATCATCATCCAAGTGAAACTGGAACTTAGCAACAGATCGGGAGAAAGAAAATAAGAGCCAGTCATGATCGAGTTTGTGAGCATAATTCAGTGTTTTAATGAAGTTGGGCATTAGTATAGTTTCAGGGTCAATTATTACGGAAATATCCGATTTGGAAGCCTCCGCTCTTGCAACCATGGAGTGAAAAAATGGGGTACCTAAGAACCTAAAAGTAACCAAAATTAATCACATCACTAAATTTTGAAATGTTGTAAATATGGAGTAGTTCTTTCAATCGACAATCTTAAGTTATCAGATACTACAAGAGGTGAAGACACTGAAGTTTAAGCGAATTATTTTTACTATAAACTGATTTTAAAGGAGTTGCTGAAAGCACCAAAATTATAAGAGAATTATCTTTTTATAAACTCATCTGAAGGGAGTTTTTCGTATGAAATTCCTAAGCACTAGCTTCTATGGGGGAAATCCTCTCTTAAATTTCATAACATCGCGAACTATAGAACTGTAAACACAGACTCGTTTAGTTGTATTGTATGAGTATAAACAAAAATATTTTTTGGGTGGAGTTGACAAGGATTTGAGTATTACAGTAGATGGAAAAACTATACTAATCTGTGTGAGAGTATCTTTAATTAGAGGGGAAACATCCTTTTACAACGAATTTAACAAAAACCACTATTTAAAAGTACACTTTTGCAAATAAGTAACAAAAACTTTCTTTATGAGTTTTCCCAAACAACATTATATTTTTTTAGTTTAGGTACGAAATTACAAAAAGATGTTAAAATACCTCTAATACAATAACTACTTTCAAATTCCAATAAGCCAGGTCTTTTTTTAGATCAAAATTAATAAAATTAGTAAATAGAACGCATACGTGAAGTCGATATCCGATTCAACTGAGACCCTGGGTCCGAAACGAGCTGCAAAAGAAACTACTTCTGGGTTTTGTGCAAAAAGAACCACATTAACCTTTGGTGATAAACCAAGCCATGATTTCACAGCAAGAACATGTCTTTCCTCAACTGAGCCATTAAAAATGGCAGGGGCAGTAAAAATAGTAATTGTTGGTTCTACCGAATAACCTGAATCGCTCTTATCATAAATGGATTTCAACATGATCTGGTCTTTAACCGATGAAGTTAGAATCTGAGTAGTAACATAGAAGGAGATAGAAATTAATAATAACCCGGAGAGCCAAATCCACCACAGACCCTTTTCAAGTGCCTGTAAATGAAAATTATTAATATCCCTTAAGCAGTCAAAGCACTATAAACTAAATAAGACAAAAGTAAAAATATCAGTGTTTTAAAAAAGCGAAATCTTAGCTAAAACGTTTTTGAAAGAGCTACGCTAAAAGCATAAAATGGGTAGGCTTCTAGCAGCCTAAAAGCAAAAAAAAAAAACTTTTTAAGCTTCAAATCGAGCTTTTATCGAGTTTCAAAACTATTTTTTTTTACCACAAAGCGCGCTTTTTAAATTAGTGAAAAATAAGGGATAACTATTATGTGTTCGGTTCATTTGAGTATCCGGGATTCGCTCCGGAAGAAGAATTTTGCAATGTAATCCTAAACTGCAGTAATTGGGAAAATTTGTCTAAAATTACAGATGAAAAAATATACTCCAATAAGTATTTTGTAACATTTGGGTTATCGACTTATTGTGTCGCCATCTAGTTACTCCACCAATTCAATTACATCAACTAGTACACACTATAAACACAAGAGTCCTAACTAAGTAGTTATTATACTTATGCTCAAGAACAAGAGGTAGAAATAAACTAATCTAGAACCTAGACAAAAATAACTTAAAAAAGGGAATGAATAACCTTCTTGTTCATTTGTGCTTTCATTGCTGGAGATCTTTTTCTTTGTGTTTTTACTTTTTAGTAAGAATGAAATTAATGCTGCTTTGGAAATAAATAAAAATACTGTTTGTTTTTTTAGAGAGGGAGAGTGAAACTTTAACTGAAATTGTTTGTTAGGCACTTTTCCAATAACACCACCACTATTTTAATTTATTACAAAAGTCTTTCTTAGAGCATCTAAAATAAGTTTGGTACTGTCTTTATGTTTCGCAATAACTTGATCTGGTCCATATAGTTTTGATTAAAACAATAATTTTCACTTGATGCAAATGAATTTTCATTAAGGATCCGTTTCCCAACAGGATTTTTTTAGTGGATTTTTAGATTTTTGATTTTAAAAATACGTGGGTGTTTGAATAGTTAGGTTTTATTTAGCTTCATTTTTAGGTCAAAAAAGCTTTAAAAATCTAGGTTTTTAAAATATGGGTTTTCAGTGGATTTTTAAAACTGATTTTGGACCAAAAAATTTGTAACGAAATAAACAGTGGATTTTCACTTTTGTGATTATATAACTTTGTAAGTATATATGTTCATTTCTGCAACAGTTTCCAGAGACGAGGTTCTTAAACAAAAAGAAGGTGTACAAACTCACATGAAAAACGTACCAAGTATACGATGCTTATTGGTATTTTTAATCTTTTTGTAATATTCAATGCTGTTATCTTTTTTCTACTAGGATCATAATAAGAAGTGATTCTAAAACTTGAGATAACATAATAAAAAGTGACCATATATGTCACCTTTTTTTTGGGTGAATATGTCACCTTTTTTTGGAAACTAGGGACCAAAAGATTAAGTTTCAACCTTTGGAGGCTGGTGGTGTTTTATTCAAACTACAAAGACTAAATGGAATAATGGCCAAACCATGGGGATCATTGTTTTAGTTCACTAAAAAGGGCATTTAGCTACGCCGTGAAGAGAGTTTCGAACACATGCCTTCTGCTAATTTCTTTGCATATTTTTATTCAACCAAGAAACAGAAATTGACAAATTACTCAAAAGTAAAAAATAAAACCAATGAAAAAAAGAACTTTACAGGAAAATGGAAAGGAAACTTTAACTTGCTGAAATTTCTTGTTCATTATTCAAGATTTTAGATCATTTTTCACAAGTCTGGTAAAAGTTTCCGTTTTGAGAATGAACTTTTTTAGTGAACTTTTGCTAGAAAACAACCGGGTTGAAAAAACCATGTGTTTATGATCTTAATCTAGACAAAGTAAAACGGCGAATCTTCTAGTAATTCTTCATCTGGACTAGCAACATCAATATTGAAAAAGATAGAACAAAAGCAAGATCCGAACGTTTAGAAACAGAACAAGCAGAACATCGGAAGATTTGCAACTTAAAAACGAATGGAGTAAATTTTTTCTTTAGTTAAATACCATCTTTCAGTTGTTTTCTTTACAGGATGAATACACAGTTGGATTCTATGATGTATCTTAAACCCTTTTAAGGGGTTTTACAAATATAACTACAACAAATCATTAATAAAGAATATGATTTGCCTGCCAATTGTTAAGGTGCCTTGTTTCCTTATATGTTGTGGAATTGCTGCCCTCCTCCAAAACCAACTCAAAATCCTAATCGATCGACAGAAAAATATAGGCGACCGATCTCTACCGACAACAAAGAACCAATTCACCATGACGAAATAACTAGTATGCACTTTACATAAAAAAAATCTCGACAATCAAGCCACAGCATCAGCTTGTCTCTTGGTTAATCTAGCATACAACCCCTCTTTCTTGACAAGTTCTGTGTGGTTACCCATCTACACAAGAATACCAATCAGTACTCTTAATCACAAAACAGTCTAACGAGCTCTTAACATTATACTAGGCTCATTTAATACAAACTCAATGCATGCTTAGATATTTCATACCTCAACGATCTGACCCCCGTCCATTACCACTATTCTGTCAGCAGCTTGAATTGTGGAGAGTCTGCAACACACACAAAAAAGATACTTACGAGTTTAGGGAGAGAGATAAGAGGGTGAACAAATTATTTTTCCTTGAACAGGCATCAAAATAAAGTAATAAACAAATATATTGCGGAACCCACCTGTGCGCGATTACTAAGACAGATCTCTTGCTCTTCAGATCGTTCCTAACTGCACGGAGGACACCCTGCACACCATGCCAATAAAAATGCATAAGAATATACTATTTTTGCTCCCTTTTATTTGTTAAGTATTTTATTGTGGTGCGTTCCATCTCAGATTTTCAAGTTTTCTAAAATTACAAATCGTAATTTAAGATTTTACAATTTTAGCCCTTTGTAACATTATATTTCCGCCTTCTTTTGTCGACTAGATATGATAAAAAGGGTAAATTTGGAAAAACAAAATGAAACAAGTTTCACTGTGATGCTTTTTAAAACTGGGGACTTTCCATAGTGGACAAACAAATGCCAGAGTTGGGTATAAATTAGTGGTAACAAGGAGCAAACTGCATTATTCATGAAAAGGGGCCTTAATTACATAACACATCCTGTCGTAGCAGAGACAATCCATCTTTACTTGTTTAAACGGCATTTTTCTAGCATTTTTAATTTCAAGGAGGCTGGTGATATAAATAGCAAGGGTAAATTTCATTTTTAGTCTTTAAACTTAAGTCTATACTTGATTTTTGTCCCTCATCTTTGTATCAGGAGTTTTTAGCTCTTGAACTTTACAAAATTGTGCATTTTTATCCCTTAAACGTTACGCCCTTATTGTTTCATCAAATAAAGGAGTAATATGTACTTCCAAAACAACATCACATCTTTGTAATCAACTATAAATGGAAATTATAGATGATGCTTACGGACAAAACACAATTGAATAGCTACAAAGTATTTATATACTTTCAAAAACAATATTACTTATTTTTTGTAAATAAACACAAGGTTTGGCAAAATACACTGTTTTAAAAACACATAATATCATTATATTTATAGCCAAAAAAAAGGTGTTACGTTCAGGAATGAAAAATACACGATTTGTAAAGTTCAGCAGCTTAAACTGTGTATTGTAATACAAAAGTAGAAGGAAAAGAATGAGACGGGTCCTGAAGTTTAGGGACTGAAAATGGTTAGCTACCTTGACGTAGTGTTCACTCTCAGCATCAAGGGCACTAGTGGCCTCATCAAGGACCAAAATAGTTGGGTCTCTAAGAATAGCACGAGCAATTGCGATCCGTTGTTTTTGACCACCACTTAGCAAATCATCATCAACCATGGTACTGTAACCATTAGGCAAAGACGAAATAAAGTCATGAGCATATGCTTGTCTGGCTGCCCATTCGACATCCTCTTGCTTAACATCTCGTGTACACCCATATCTTATGTTTGAACCAATATCCATACGAAAAAGACGAGGCTCCTAATATGAAGAAATAACTCAATGTTGGGTAAAAAAAGGACATTTTACTGTTCTATACATCATATATTACGTTTCTGATAATATATATCAACCTACAATGTTAGTACTCTAACCAAATATTTCTTGTTCAATCAGTAAAATTCAGTTAATTTTATTTAGCATACAGGTCACGGAACGGTGATAATTACCAACATGTTAGTTTAAGAAAAAAGTGATTTAAAAAAGAAAAAGGAGATTTTCCAATCACCGTGATTGATCAAATCTAGTTTGGATTAGCCTATCAAACAAAGAAAAGATGATAGGTTAATGTACAGAATCAAATTAGATAACGGTAAAAAACAATAAAAAAAATGATTGTAGTAATTATAATTGACAGGGATAAGCATAACATGTTTCGCGTACTTCAACATTTATGAAGAGGAAGAAAGTAAACCTGGCCCACGTAGCCAATTCTTTCTCTGAACCACTTGACATCCAAGTCTTTGAGAGGAGACCCATCTATTAATATCTATCAATTGAATAAACGTGCGAGTTAATAGTAGCAATATACTGTAGAGGAAGCGATGAAGGAACCAGTAAAGGTAAAGATGTCTGTTTTATGATTTCTTGTTTCTCCCTATTCTTCTTACCCTTAACTTATATTTGCAAACAAGAATTTATACTTAACATCTGAAATAAATCTATATAAGGTGAAGAAAACTAACGGCTGCAATAGTTTTGAATCAACTGCTTTACTTGGGTGTTCTATCGGGTTCATTATAGTCAACTTTTATAATCACCAGATTTTTCCTCTTCGGTTTTCAAAAGTGAGACAAAGTAGAGTGCAAAGCCTATTTAGCATCACACCTGACCACTTGTTGGCTCATAGAGACGAAGCATAAGATTCACAATAGTGCTTTTCCCGCTACCACTCAACCCGACCTAACCAACAAGCAAAAAAAACGAACTGTAATTCCTTTTTATCATTACTATCATCATTATATATATATTAGTACAAAAACAAAAGCTTTCTTACAATTGCAATCACTTCGTTCGGAAGCACTGAGAAGTTTACATGTTTCAACACAGGTACCTATTCAAAAGGTAAAAGGTATGAATCTTTTTTTCTCTTTAGAACCAGCACATGATGAAACCCTTATAATATTCACCTGTGCTCTTGAAGGGTAATGAAAAGATACGTTCACAAACTCAATATGACCCCTTAGTCCCTGCAATTTTAGCCCTGCAACAAAATCGACATTCATAATCAACTTGCTAAATGGGCCCAATTGGACATCAAAACTCTCCACAATTCACTTTTAAGACGTCAAAACAGATATAAGGAACACGGCTACTGCAATATGTTGAAGGGAAAATATTTATCTTATGCATTAATGTATCACTTTTAAAAATTAGTACACTAAACTATCAGCATTCACAACTTGACACCATGGTATGCAAAATCGAATAATTAGTATACCAACCTATCACAGTTCACATTTCAGAAACCAATCCACACAAAATCAAGAACTAGTGCACCAGACCTCAAATCAGGGGTGCTTAATTGTTAGATTGTAATGTTGGTTTACTAAGTATTCAATTTTGCACAGATTGGTGGTTAACACATGAGCATAATTAAACAGTTAATGCATTCCCCTGTATAAGTTGAATTTGTAACGTTGGTCTGCTAAAAAAATTGTGTAGAATTATTACTGAATACTGATAGTTAAAACCTGAAAGGTTGATGTACAAAAGCAATCTTTCTTACTAAATGACTAATTTACGGTTTTCAGGAATGTGCTTGCCTTGAGTTGAGAACTGGTCACTGGGTAAAAGATCCATCATTTGAAAGACCTTCTCACTAGCACCAACAGATTGCATCAATGATGACAAACTGTCCCCTAGCCACCATGTCGAAAATATTAGCCATTCACTGTATAATATGAACTTTGTCAATAGCTCTGCCGTTATCCGACCACGCAAAATAAAAATCCCTCCTACCAGCACAGCAATGACCTACAAATTTGAACATGTAAATGAGTAATTGCTTAAATTTGTATTGTTCTGATTGCCAATTTGGACACACAAGTTCACAATTTATACAGGGGATATTACTTTTGTACACGAATCTATCACCCTATCAAAGTTTACAATTTGGACACCAAAACAAAGAAGATGAAATTAAAGTGCAGTTTCCTATCAAGCTTCACAATTGAGATACCGATCTACACAAAATCACAAGACCAAAATATATCCGACTTTGCTATGCTTACAAATTGAATTTTGATGTTGGTGTACAAGCTGATCCAAAAAAAAACTGTGTGTGGGTTGGTTCTTAGTACATCATCCTAATGTAATACTTGATAGTGCATAATTAGCTTTTTTAGTGGAGATTATAACACCAATAATTGGTTCATATTGTGTAGATTGGTAAATAAATTTTAAATTTTGATAATATGGTGAACTTGCAGATAAAATCTGACAGGTTAGGGCACAAAGATGATGTATTTTTTATGGTAAACTTATTAAAAATCTGAATAATGTGATGCAGATGACTAATGAATCGTTTTTTTTTCCACAATGCTGTCTAAACAAATCATGTGTATTTAAAAAAAAACGGGTTATTAATTTTCCCCAAAGGTCATGTCCCTTTCAGTTGTTGTCTCTTTTAGAAAGATAGTACTTTTAGGTTTCTAAAGTTGAGTTCTTCAGATAAGTATACAAACAAGAATTAAAAAAAAAAAAAACTGCATCATGATGCGAACATTTCAAAATTGCAGTACAAAGCACAGCTATTAGATATATAAAAGTTTGAGGAAAAATAAAGTTAAGTGGTGATAACATGTATCGACGTCCTACTTATTCTCCGAGAGCTCAACCTGAGTTGAATGATAGAGAGTGTTGAAACTAAGATTCCAGATTCCATATGCAGCACTTTGTCTTAAGCTTATATCAGCCAACTTATTCAACCATTGATTATACCTATATCAAAACAGTATAATTATAAGCATCGCAGATCTAAGATCGAATCTAACCCTGCTGATCCAGTAAAAAGGAGCAGAACCAATCAACTTCATACAAAAAAAAAAGCTTAGACCATGACTCCTTCTGACCTGCCAAATTCCTGTTTCTCAGTTCCATAAACTCGAACAGTTCTCATCAAGGAAAGTGTCTCCTGTGCAACCTATAATGATCGACGACAATTTTTTTAACGTAAGAAAAAAGCGTAATTAATGGAGTGGAGTGTTTTTAAATACAAAAGGCAAGATTCGTATGGAAATACCTCGTTTGCAGAGGCGGTGCATTCTTGAACTAACTTCGCTGATTTCTTTTGGTACCTAAGATGAACCAAACATGATAAATTAGAAAGGCTGCATCAAAACATCTAAAGTAAATTTAAATTCAGTTACTTGTTGTTAAGAATATAAATATAGTCCTGAGTTTCCTATGTTATAATGTTATTCTAAATTTTTCTCCGAAAAAACGTCAATGTTAGTTATTTTCTTCTATTTGAATTTTTTTCCTACACCACTGATTATCTTGCATTATTTTCAAGTGTAGACCACTTTAATACGGGATACTCATATAAATAGTATATAAGGGCAACTCTTGATTTTTGAAGTGTCTGCAAATGGAATATATGTCACCCACATAAGCTTCCCAGAGAAAAGTACTAAGGAAGCATCTGTTTTTATAGACTCATGGAACGGAAGATACTAGAAGATCTTGACAACTATTGATTCTAAAGTGGCTGCAACTAAATACTCACTTCATTTTGATAAGAATCCCAAAGAAAAATATATGTATACTCATGGAAGGGAAATAACAAAATCTTACTGTCCATAACGCAACATTATTGCCGCTAGCATAGAGCAGATTGCAAATGTACTCAATCCAAGAGGCGGAGATAATACCAGTAGGTAAATCAATGCGCCAGTTCCCTGAAGAAAAGAATAATTAAAACAATTATAGAGGAACGAGATAGTCCTGTAAAAAATAAATATGTGAATGTTTATATTTCTACAAACTTACCTGAAGAAAGTTCCTTAAAATCATATTAAGATCATTTCCAATAACACGAGAGACTTGCTGACAATCTGCTCCAAGCCTACTAGTCAAATCCCCAACAGTTTCGTTGTCAAAAAACAATATATCCTACCAAGAAAATAAAACGCAAAGATAATCATTGTGTTCAGATCACTTAGAAAAGTATGATTGTCTTTCGGTTTGCACACTTAAAACATGTTCTCAGTGACTGTGTTATGTGCTGTGCTGTGCTGTATGGTAGTAGATGTTTCTGTACCTGATACAGAAGAGTGGAATATAAAGTTTCTCTCATTCGCTTAACCTGCATAATGTAAAGGTAGAATTTCTCAGTAAAATAATTGTCACGCAAACGGCAAATCTATACAGAACCTCAGGTACAATTACAACGTAAGAGAGAGTGGTTTTCATTTTATTTAAGAATTTCTGACGTAAAGTTGATGTGTTCATATGATGCTAAAAGTTGTAAAAGCAAAGGCTTGAAAAATTCAAATCAGAATTTACAAACTCACAAGGATCATATTTGCAATGCCAAAACAGCATCCTCGCAAACCACTGTAGTTCAAATAAAAAATCATGAGATAAGTACACTTGTCAAAACTTTTCAGTTAGATGGTTCAGTGCACTGTTACTGATTTTCTAAATTTGATATAAAGCCGTTAAATACAAGAAACAAAGGATTGTGCATACAAGAAAGGTTAGACAACGCACTAAAATAGCATATGATACTAAAGAAGAGACGTATATTTTTCCTTATTGTCAATCCTCAACGAAATGGTAAAGATGATTCATGCTTGTTAATCTGAAATAAGTCATCAATAATAATAAAATTGCTCGTGGTAAGATGAGATGTTCGAAAACTTAAACTGAGAAAGGATCATTGATCATACAAGATTTTAACCTGCAAATTCCTGCAGTGATACATATACCAACAAGGAGACGGATATTTCTATGAAACACTGCGATTTCACCACTTTGAGCTGAAAAGATTGACGCTGTCAAGAAATGTGGAATAGATATCTCCGATAGCTGTATAAACAGATCAAAGCTCAGTCGCGTCATTTTGAGAAAAACTGAAACATTTATGTCTCATTCGCAAAAATAATTGTTCTTCATATTTTCTTCTAAAAGTTTAAAGAACAATAACCCTGATTAATTAACTAAATAAAATAAACTAAACAGAAACAGAAACCGGTAAAAATGGAGTAATGATTTTTTTTTTATTAGGTAATACTGCAAGGATACTTGTTTTTTTTTTCAGATTACTTGCAGGAAGGTTGGTCCCTGACTAGTCTCTTACAATTTCAAATGCTCATTGCATTCTACTGTACCAACTAGAGTAGCAAGGAAAAATGGTCACAATTCTCCATTTAAACAAGGAATAATGTATGCGACGGATAATATGAAAAGATTCACTTAATAAAAAATTATTATGTACAAATTTCAAGCTAGGAAGGTAGGTCCGGTTTATCTGCTGCAAAGACGTAGATGACATTTTAAAAGTTCATCTGAAACGCATTAGAAACTATAGGAAAGTAGCAAACAACTTCCATAACTTATATGAAGCTTGAAAATACACATTCTTTGATGACATATCAATAACAAAACACACTTTTATGGTGAGAGACAGTTCTAAGCACTTCAATGATTCAAAATAGGTCTCAGGTATAAAACTATAAGTAATATGCTCATTCAAAGTATCGAATTTCAACTATTCAGGTGCAAGTCTAATTTTTATTATTAATGTTTGATCATTCCCAATATCACAGAGCGCATCTAAAAATATTTTATTATTTCTTATTCGAAATTGCATTTCCTTTTGTCAGTGTTTCCTTCTTAAGTTCCCGTAACGTATCAGCTTCCGTTTATGATTCAAAATTTCTAAAAGAGAGCATCCAAACTGGTTACTTCCGCTCCTTCCCATGGGATGGTCAATTTCATATCAAGAGCTAAAATTCTAACACATAAGAATCCCAAAACTACACCCAATAGCCTCTTAACTTGTCAATTCCACTGCTCGCCACGTGGGTCAATTTATAATCATAGGCTAAAACATTAGAATCCAAAACAAAAACAAAGACAAAAAAAATTAAAAATTCAAGACTGCTCCCAACCGGCACGAATAGGAAAAAAATGCTAGATTCAGAAATTACGAATAGGAAAAAAATGCTTACTGATGCAGAAATGACTCATTTTTTGGAATTTACTGCTATGGCAATGTCAGTTCTGTAACTTTGAGTGGCAAATTTACAAGTAGAAGACATTGTCAACAATACAGTGTGCATACATTGGCCTAACTTTGGGGAACTATTTTTCCACGTGACACATATTGTTTCCCATTTCGGCCCCTGCTTCCGTTTCTCCTCTCAACAACTATACTATACAAGCACACTCATAGCTAAATTAAATAAATGCATAACCCATTTCATGTTTCCCACTTCCCCCTTCTTGTAAATCTTACAATTTTTCCATAATTCCACGAGTCACGTTTTCTTTCTAATTTCGGTTTCTGCTTCCCTTTCCCCTCTGGACAACTACACAATACAAGCACACTCACAGCTAAACTTTTTAAGAAAAAAGACATATTCCCCACTTCTCGCTTCCCATTACTTCACGTGTAAGTATTATATTTTTTTCACTCATTTTTTCCACATGTCATGTTTTGTTTCACATTTCGGTTTCTGCTTCCATTTTCCCTCTCGACAACTATACTATTTTTCAACTAATTTAAGTAGAAGCATTGTCACAGCTATTTTCCCCAACACCCATAGCTGTGGTCAAACAGACAGACCCCTTAACATACTCACAACTAGTTCAAAAAAAAACTGAAACAAATCAAATAAATAAAAAACGTACAGCAGTAATTACAAGCGCGGTAAATGCAGCGAAAACCACCCAACGGTCCCTAGAAATCATCTCCCACATCCTGGTCAACGCGTTGACCACCGTGACAGGCTTTGCCATCATAACAACATCCACGTGGTCAAGCCTCCACCAATTGCCACCTGGCATAACCGCCCTAACCGCCTCCAACCACTTTTGCAGCCCATTATTCTCCTCTGACTTATTATCGGGTTTAATGGATAAAACATCTGTCGAGGCTGATGATTTTAAAAGGGGAATGTGACGGTTTCTAGAGAGAGAGAGAGAGAGAGAGAGTAATAAGCGTATGGGGGTGAGAGAGGTAGTTCTAAAGAGACTGAAATACCGGCATAGTTATTTTTGTAAAAAAAGCTATAAAAAACATCAAATTCTCAGTTTCTATGGTTTTTATAACTTTTTTGACCCAAAAAATAGCTTTTCAAACTTTAAAGGGTAAAATAGATAGTAAACCAAACCCCCACAGCTTTTCCTAAGCAAAAAAAAAAAAAACTAACAATAAAAAGCAGTTGCCAAACAGGCACTTCATTTCCCCTAATTTAGCAGTATACTATTTTTTTACCAATTTAATACTAATTTAAGTAAAAGCATTCTCCCAGCTATTTTCCCCAACACCCATAGCTTTTCTTAAGCAAAAAAAAAACTAACAATAAAGCCGAAAAGGCACTTAATTTCCCCTAATTTAATACTATACTATTTTTCTGCTAATTTAATTAAAAGCATTCTCACAGCTATGTTCCCCAACACCAATAGCTTTTTCTAAGCAAAAAAAACTAACAATAAAAAGCTGGTTGCCAAACAGGCACTTAATATACTCGCAACTAATTCATTGACAAACATACCCTTAATATACTCGCAACTAATTCAAAAAAACAGAAAAAAGGTTAAATAAATATAAAAAAATCACAGCAGTAACAACAAGCGTGGTAAATGCGGCAAAAACAACCCACCGGTCCCTCGAAATCATGTCCCACATCCTGGTAAACGTGTTGACCACCTTAACAGGCTTCCCCATCATAACAACATCCACGTGGTCAAGCCTCCACCAATTGCCACCTGGCATAACCGCCTTAACAAACTTCACAAACCTCCGTAAAGCACCTCACCCCATATTTGTACTTCATCATCTTCCTCTGATTTGTTGAGTAGGATATCGGTCGAGGCCGATGATTTTAGAGGGGGAATGTAACTGTTTCTAGAGAGAGATATGTAGGCATGGTTATTTTTGTAAAAAAGCTAAAAATAAAATAAAAAATCCTAGCTTCTATGTATAATTTTTAGCATTTTTACCAAGAGCTATATTATTAAAAGCTAAACGAACTAGCAAACCAAACACCCCTAGCTTTTCTTAAGCAAAAAAAGCTAAGAATAAAAAGCAGTTGCCAAACAGGCACTTCATTTCCCCTAATTTAATACTATACTAATTTAATATACTACACTAATTTAAGTAAAAGCATTCTCACAGCTATTTTCCCCAACACCCATAACTTTTTGTAAGCAAAAAAAAAAAAACTAACAATAAAAAAACTAGTTGCCAAACAGGCACTAATATACTCACAACTAATTCATTGACAAACAGACCCTCAATAAGTCAATATACTCAGGGACGGTCCTAGCGTCTCTGACACCTAAGTCAAGTCTAAGTTTTGGTGCTTTTTTTAAGACTGTAATTTCGATACGATTCGTTTGACTAATAAAAATTATACGTATTACTAATGTTCATATGTGAGGTTTTTATAATGTTGAAATACTCATAAACTATTGGTCATTTGGTCTAATGAAATATACACATTTTCGAATTTTACTGAATACACAAATTGAAAAAATAAACAAAAAATCAAGAGGTTTTGAACACTCAATCAACTATACCAATGCATACTTAGTGTGTGCACCATTACCGATCGGACAGGAACAGCTGATGTGAATTAAGGCGCTGTTTTATATATATATAGAGAGAGAGAGAGAGATTATGTAGTAAAACTACCAGAATTTCAATGGTTAGGTATTTTTTTTCCGACGCCTTTTCCGACCTCGGCACGTAAGAGACTTGTCTGTTACTCCCTCCGTTCCAAAATATAAATACACTATATTATGTTGGGTTGTTCCACAATATAAGTCCACTTTGACAAAATAGAAAAGAATTTTGTGTAATATTAAAATGATACCCAACCTATTAGCTTTTAGTGATTTTGTACCCAACCAATACATTTTCGCTCCAATTAAACACTCAACCCACATCCGATCATTTTAACATAATTAACTCAAGAATTGGTTTAACTTTAAATTCTTTAATAAAACAATTGAAGGTTTCACATGGGTTAATCAATAGTAAATGAGACTTATTATGCGTTAAAAACTGATGATCAAATGCAGATTGAGTCCCTTAATTGTACTAAATATGTATAGGTTGGGTACCAAATTAAAGCAAAACGTATAGGTTGGGTACCGAATTAGAAAAAAAATGTTAGATTGGGTACTAAATCGCTAAAAGTTGATAGGTTGGGTACTATTTTAGCAATTTTTCCCATATTTGCCCATAGTTTCTAGGAGAATGTGAATGAGGGTAAAAAGTGGAAATAAAAGGTAAAAAAAAAATGTAATGTTTGTGTTTTATTAATAAGTTGGGTTTTCCGTAGGGGATTTATATTTTGGAACCGAGGAAGTACGACTTAGTGTAGGGTCGGCCCTGAATATACTCACAACTAATTCAAAAAAAAAAACTTACAGCAGTAACAACAAGAGCGGTAAAAGCGGCGAAAACAACCCAACGGTCCTTAGAAATCATATGCCACATCCTGGTTAACGCGTTGAGAACCGTAACAGGCTTTGCCATCATAACAACCTCCACGTGGTCGAGCCTCCACCAATTACCACCTGGCATAACCGCACAAACCAACTCCAACCACTTTTGTAAAGAACCCCACCGTAATTCATTTTCATTTTCATTTTCATTTTCATCCGGTTTAATGGAGATTCGGTGTGTCGAGGAGGATGATTTTAGAGAAGGAATGTAACGGTTTTGGTTTCTAGAGAGAGAAGGAGATAAGCGAATGGGGATGCGGTTGAGAAATAGGGGAAGAGAGATTGGGGTAATGTGAGTAATGTGGAGAGGGAGAGAGAGAGAGATAGTTGCAGGCATGGTTTTGTTTGATTGAGAGAGAGAGAGAGATAAGTTTCTGGTCCTTATTTGATATGTATGCATAATTTGGATTAATATGAGATTGGGTGGGTTAACTGTACCCGGTAATTAACGGTATTCAGCATAGTAAAGGGGGGGCGCCAAATGAGATATTTGTTTTAAAGAGCTACAAATAGTAACATCAAAATAAATGACATTGAAAACATATATATACTGTCCGATTATGTCTACCAATTACTTAATCCCTTACTAATTAATACTAATTAATTGTATTTTACGAAATTACATGTAATTTTGATCCGCTTACAACATGTATCAAAATTGTCGAAATAAAAATTTTTAAAATCAAATCATATAATTTAATGTTTGAACTATATGATTAACTTTTTGAAAATTTCATTTTGACAATTTTGATACAAGTTATTAGCCGGTCAAAATTGCATGTAGTTTCATAGTGGACAATTAACTGGGGAGTAGTTTTGTTTTGATACTGATATTTAAATTACAATTGATTCACATAATCCGTCACGTCAGCGGGTAATATTTTTTGTTAAGATTTTCGGATGTTTATAGCAATACTCTAACATGTAACCTATTTGTAAGGGTCCTAAGGTATAAAAAGCTTTTGGATCCATGGTCGCGTATTGTTTGTAATCACAAGTTCTTGCCAAAATGCTTCTTCATTAATTTTTGGGCAATCTTCTTTGAATAGGCTCTCGACGTTTGATCGCCTACAAAAAAATGGGTTTAACCCAAGTTAACATGTGTTGCCTATGTAAAAAGAATTCGAAATATAGGGATCATTTATTCTTTGAATGCGAATACTTTAACCAGCTTTTTATGCTTCTCGTGAAATCCGGTTTTAGTATAAGCAAAGGTGATTGGAATTATTGGGTAGTATGGGCGGAAACACATTGTAAAGGGAAGTCGGTCTCGGCCGAATTAGCCAAGTTTTTATTGGTTAGTGCGATGTATTTCATATGGATGGAACGTAACGCAAGAATTAATCGGAATTCAAATAGGTCACCAGGGTCTATCATTAGAGATATCGAACTTTTTGTTAGATTTTGTCTTAACAAGTTTAGAAATGTGCGATGTAATGCTAGAAATAGCTTTATAAAGATAGGGTGGCGTCTAGATCCCCATTTTATAAGGAAATTTTGAACGCGTACGAGTTTTGTAACCTCTGGGTATTTTACGCTTTGACAATATATGCTTACTTTACCAAAAAAAAAAAAGTGTTTATACCGGACCTATTAGTCCACATCATAATAAAAGTTATCCATAGGTGTATACTTATACATGTTACTGGTAAAAGTTATGTAATGATATAAATCTCGTAATATATTTTATTTTTAACATAATATTCAGATTTGGTATCATTTATTATAGTTATGGAGGTTAAAACGAATTGTTAATAAATTTATTGTACGTCCGTAGTTAGGAAAATATAGTGAGGACAAATAATTAATTAATTAGAGTATGTATATTGGTAATTATTAAAATAGAGTAAGGGTATTTTTGAAAAAATTGGGCAAAATTGGGCAGTCTCAACTTTTCTTGGGTTTGCTTATATTAATACTAGTAAAAGTTACCCACGCGTTGCGTGTGAGACGCATAATGACATAAATCTCGTAATATATTTTATTTTTAACATAATATTCAGATTTGGTATAATTTATTATAGTTACGGAGGTTAAAACGAATTGTTAATTAATTTAGGGTACATCCGTAATTAGTAAAATATATTGAGGACAAATAGTTAATTAATTATATTATGTATATTGGTAATTAGTAAAAAAGAGTGGGGGCATTTTTAAAAAAAATGGCCAAAATTTGACAGGCTCATTTTTTATTGGGTTGGCTTATATTAATAAGATATATAATATTATGATATGATATGATATATTTTACATTTTCAAACATTTCTTTTCTATTTTACATATCATATATATATATAACATATTTATTCACAACAGATCATCTAAAATACAAATTCAGTTTACATATTACTCTCTCAAGCAAATCATCTACAATACATATTGTCGGAAATAAAAACTTAATATACATTTACAACATCTATTTAAAACCATAATTTGAATAACAGGTTAACAAGAAAATATTATTTTACATTATTTATTTAATATATATTTATTTAAAACTTATAATGTATACATTATTTATTTAATATATATTTATTTAAAACTTATTCTTTACATTATTTATTTAAAACTAATAATTAAATTTAAACATGATAAACAAAGAGAATAAATGAGATGATAAAACACGTGGCTTTAGTCTTACATGTTGCTACAGTGTTATGCTATCACAACAATTTTACTGTAGACAGAATGGTAAACCGTACATGATTGCTAGAATAGCCCGGTTCAGTTCCGTTTTAGTAAAACCGAAACCGAGCATATGTTTTTGGTTTCGCTCTTTTTATTTTTTGGACCGAACCGGACCGTTTTTTTTCGGGTTTTTTTTGTCTTCTTCGGTTTCGTTCTTTTTCGGTTCGGTTTTATTGAAAATCGAAACCAACCCGAAAAATTTTCGGTATTTTTCGGTTCGGTTTTTTCGGTTTTTCGCCCGCGCTACTTATATGCATTAACTATCTACGAAAGTGTTATTTTAACCATTCAAGGGCCATATAGCAGCAGAGTTGCTGCTAGTGCTCTGAGGAATGCATGTGGTTGTACATAATATGAGAAATAGAAATTTGAAAGAGAACGCGAAACATCGTTTATTTTTCCTCCCATTTTTCAGTGGTATTTATAGGAATTAAGGTAAATGATTTTTGAAAAAACTGTGTGAAGCTCTCGAAGACTCGTGAGCAAACTGTCAATTGTCAGCTTCGCTTATCATAATAGAATGATAGCCCAGTATCATGCACGTATTCTGAACATAAATGAGTCTCTGCGTAGGTGGAACGAACCGACGAGTGACCTTCTCAGTGACGAAACTATGATTTATATATGAATGGAGCTGAAATATATGTATATACTATTTTTTAAATTATGAGTGGTGCTAAAATGATAAAATCCTCAACTTTCCAATAAAACACATGGAAAATTTTCGTATTTTTCATAATATGGAGGTGTTTTAGCCCTTTTAGCCCGTAGCTAGTTCCTCCTCTAGACTTTCTAAAGATTAATACAAACGCATCTTACAAAAGCGACATTGAATAGTTTGGGGAGGGGTTATTGTATGTGACAATACAAGACATATAGTAGATACATGGAGTGGTGCTTTTAAGGCATCGATCCCGTTAATAACGGAGCGTTGACCCTTCAAATGGCTTGTCAATGAGCGAAGACGAATAAGTGGATCAATGTTGAGTTCGAAACTGAACAATGTCGAACTACTTAGATGCTGCTAAAAAAAGATTGAGCATCTCATCGCCTCCATAATCACAAACATTACTACAATATCGAAAGGCATGTATTGAAAAATTCGTCAGTGACAACGCTCTTTAAACAAGTCATCAAGTTGTTTAGCCAAGTTTACTAGACCAGGTTCTATTTATTGTTACGTTTCAGTTTAGCCGAACCACTTGCGACATCTTCCGTATCCATATTCTCATTTTTAAAGGGGAAAAAAAGAGACCAGTCTAATTTTTTTCCAATTATTATGGCTTTAGCGGTGGTCTATACGGTTACATCAACATTCAACATTGTGGACTTCTAATCCCGTAACTGAACGAGGCTAACAATACCAATTAGTAGCATTTTCCAATTCAAAGACTAGACATAGTAACATATTTTTTTAAATCCAAAATCATATTTTAATAATCTATTGAAAAAGCTATATTTTAAAATTCCGAATATTTTAGTTTTTTCAGCATAAAAGTTATTTTTTTAGAAATTGAATAATCTGAATTACCAAGCACACACAAAATTTTAAAATATAAAATCCAAAAAATCTAAAAAATAAAATAAAAAAGCTTGCTGCCAAACAGACCCTCACCTCAAACTTAAATAATTGTAAAAGATATGGGGTGAGGGGTGGGGAGCCAAACAGTGGGAACAAGATTAATAAAAAAAGGAGAATTATAATAGGCCCATATAAAACCCAGCCCATAAAAACCCTAGAAATCCCAACCTCCCTATTTAAACTGATTTAACTATAATTACTCAAGCAAAAAAGAACCCTAGGCGGCGAGAGAGAGAGAGAGAGAGAGAGAGATGACGACGAGGTTGAGAAAGAATAGGAAGAAGAGAGGGCATGTAAGTGCAGGTCATGGTCGTATCGGAAAACATCGTAAGCATCCTGGTGGTAGAGGTAATGCCGGTGGTATGCATCATCACCGTATTCTTTTCGATAAATATCATCCCGGTTACTTTGGTAAAGTCGGTATGAGGTATTTCCTTTTTCTTTTATCTTTTCTCTCATTCCTGATAATATATATATTAGGTTAGCTGGTTGGATATAGCTTTTAACCCTTCTGATGCTACGGGTGTTGTTTTTTAATTTTATATATCTCTATTCTACTATATGTTAATTGAGTTTTGGGTTGGATTATTGTACCAAAGTGTCACTTTTTCAGATTGTTCGGTCATTTTGTAAGTTTCTATATGATAAAGTCGGTATGATCTAACTTACTTTTATCTCCCCTTTCTCTCTCTATAGTTATATATGTATCTATATGTATGTATTGTGTGTTTTTTGTAATGTTTGTGGCGGATGTGTATTATGTCATTTTGGACCAGAAGTGTCTCTTTTTCAGATTGTTTTGTGTATTTTTTAGTATTGTGAATCTTTTCTCCCATTGCGGATAATATAAATTGGGTTAGCTGGTTGGAGATAGCTTTGACCCTTCCGATGTTTTTCGAAAGCTTTTTCTTGTTTGCTAGTCTTGTTTTTTAATTTTATTTCTGTATTGTACTATATGTCAATTGAGTTTTGGGTTGGATTATTGTACCAAAGTGTTACTTTTTCAGATTGTTAGGTCATTTTGTAAGTTTTTTTAATGATTTTATGAAAGTTTTAGATAAAGTCTGTATGATGTAACTTACTTTTACCTCCCCTTTCTCTCTCTTTAATTATATATGTATCTATATGTATGTATCGTGTATTTTTTGTAATGTTTTTGGGGATGTGTATATGTCAATTTGGACCAGAAGTCACTTTTTATGATTGTTTGGTGCGTTTCGTAAATTTATAAACTTTTTTGTAGTTGACAGTTGATATTTTGGTTGAAGGTTTGCGCCAAAAGTGTCACTTTTTATGATTGTTTGGTGCGTTTTGTAGTTTTATAAGAGCATTCTCAACAGTGTATTTAACGATAAAAACACTTATTCTTTAATTTATTTACTGCAACTTTTAACGTTTTTTTTTAAAACTGAGATCTCTTTTTGAATCTCACGTTGTCAGATTTGATTATATCACTTCTGTTATTCTACCACTTTAAAATTGTTGATTGATATTAATAAAATGTATAACGTATTTTAGTAATAATTGTTAATTTGTTTTCATCTTTAAATATCACAGTATTTTTATTATGTGTTTTCATACTATATTTTGGCGATGAACTTAATACAAAAACACTTATTCTTTGGTTTTTATTAAAAAAAGTTTATATTTTAAGTAGTATAAAAAACCAAAGGTTGTTATATGAATGATAAAAAAAGTTTTTTTGTATGTATATAATTTTTTTATATAGCACTAATGTGCACAGGTTAAAAATAGTGGCTATATAGGGCTCAATTTTTTTTATATAGCCAAATCTAGAGAGAAAATTAGAAGATGCTGTTTAGAATGCTCCAAACTTTTTTGTAGCTGACAGTTGATATTTTGGTTGAAGGTTTGGGCCAAGAGTGTCACTTTTATGATTGTTTGGTGCGTTTTGTAATTTTATAAACTTTTTTGTAGTTGACACTAGATATTTTGGTTGAATGTTTGGACCAAAAGTATCACTGTTTTAGATCGTTTGATGTATTTTGGTAATTTTCTAAAAGATTTTGTAAAAAAAAAATTCAGAAATCAGAAGCAGGTTAGTTGGTTGGAGCTAGACTATGGCTTCTTATGTATTTGTAGATGAGTACTTGTATATATTGCTTATTTGTCCACTCTGTATTTATGTATGTATATGTATTGCATCTGACTGTATAACTTTATTTTGGGTTGAATGTTTGTACTGGAAGTGTTTGTTTTTTAGATTTTGGGTGTGTTTTGTCGTTTTATAAAAGATTTTATAAAACCAGCCCATAAACACAAACACACAGAAAGCCCTAGAAAACTTAACTCTCTCTCTTTAAATAACCCTATATCACACTCCCAGTCCCTCTCTTTTGCTCACTTCATCTGCGGCGGCTAGTTAGTTATAGAGAGAGAGAGAGAGACAACGACCCGATTACGCAAGAAGAGAGGGCATGTCAGCACGGCTAACGGGCGTTTTGGAAAACACCGTAATCATCCAGGAGGATGAGGTAACGCAGGCTGTAAACAGTATTTTGTCTGATAAGTATAATCCCGGTTACTGTGGCAAAGTCAGTATGGGGTATTAACTATTCCCCTTTCTATCTGTATACTTGTTCTGTAGACCATAGTGTCATTTTTCTAGATTGCTGGGTGTGTTTTGTTTACCCCCTTTTTCTCTTTATGTATCTATATGTATTTATATCTGTATTGTATACTGTCACTTGATATTTGGGTTGGATGTTTGTACTAGAAGTGTCACTTTTTTATATTGTTAGGTGTATTTGTAATTTATGGAAGATTTTATGCAACATTTTGACCATAAGGTTGATTTTCTATGTATATGTGTATGTTAATTGATTCTGAATGTTTATGTATGTGTATATGAATGTCAGCATGAATTGGACCAAAAGTGTCACTTTTTTAGATTGTGTTGTGTATTTTTCAACATTCTGAAACTGTTTCACATTTCGGATATTAGAAACAAGGTTATTTAGTTGGAGCTAGGGTTGATGTGCCTTATGTGCCTGTATTTGAATTGTGTGTATGACTGTGTATATGTCAACTGACCCCTGTTCTTTGGGTTGAATGTTTTGGACCATAGTGTCACTTTTTTAGGTTGTTAGGTGTGTTTTATAATATTCGAAAAGATTTTATCTTACATTTTCAGAAACTAGAAAGCAGGTTAGTTTGTTGGATATAAGTTTGAGGCTTCCTATGTGTATGTATCTATATTTGTATTGTGTGTTTGACTGTATATATGTCAACTGTCACTTGAGCTTGGGTTCAATGGTTGGACCAACGTATCACATTTTCAGATTGTTATGTATTTTTTTTCTAAATCTTTTGGTGTAGCATTTTCGGAAATTTGAAATAAGGTTAGCTTGTTTCCTATGTATATATTGCATATTCTTCCCCCTCTCTATTTATGTATGTATGTGTATTGTATGTGAGACTATGTATATGTCAACTGTCTCTTGATCTTTGGACCTAAGTGTCACCTTTTTAGGTTGGGTTTATTTTGTAATTTTCTAAAAGCTTTAATGTACCGTTCCTGTATTGTACGCGTGACTGTGTATATTTTATCTGACACTTGATCTTTGGGTTGAATGTTTGGACCAGAAGGGTCACTTTTTTAGATTGTTAGGTGTATTTTGTTATTTTCAAAATCATTTGTGTACTATTTCCAAAATCATGTTAGCTGATTGTGGAGCCAGGCTTAATTTGTCTGTGTTAGTTCCTTGTGTTATGTAAACAGATTATTAGTTTTATGGGTATATTGAAAAATGGTTATTTTTATTTAGGTATGATGTAAAATCAATTTATTTTGTTTTTATGTTATTGATTATTCTTTAAGTTTTCTATTAAGTGGCTCTCTTGCATGAACTGTGATTGTGGGAGTATATATGTCACCATCTGTATGGTTTAATTATCTATATGCCTCTTACCTACATTATGGGCTGATGTTTTGTGCTTCTTGTGTTTGATCTACTTTTAGCAGTGGCAGTGTTTTCAGTGAATGTGATATTGAAACTGGTTTTTTAGTTTCTAGATATGATTGCAGATTTTGTGTCTTAAGATATTTTGGATTTGGGTATATAAACCATTCTTCTACTTCATGCGCTTCTTAGCGACAACAGACAGTGATTGATGTAATTGGTTTTCTAGGTTTGGGCAATTTGTTTAGAATGGACTTGCATCTGTGTAATATGAACAAATTTGATGCTGTGTTTTTTTCTTTTGATTCCTACGTGTTACATTATTTATCCTTATAAATAGTTTCTGACCGAGTTAAACTAATATACCGATAATTGATGCCTTTTTTGGCTCCTTATAATTTTCCTTGGTGTCTAACTAAATATTTTGAGCACTTGCTTTTAGAAATGAAAGCATGCTGTGCATGTTGTTGCTTTATCTGGCTTCGACTTACAGTTTCTCATATTGTTGTCCGACAAAAACAAATTGAGTGTTTTATCATTTGAAGAATGTAGAAATGGAAATATAGCGTGCTTGGTGTGGCTTTACCACAGCCTCGAGTTACAATTTCTATTTCAAACCTCAAGTTAAGGCATGACAGATTAGCATTTAAAGGCAAATGTATCGAATTACAAGTTTGATTTGATCATTTACACTCATCAGTTCGATTACTAATTTCCTTTCGATATTCATCTCGTTTTAATCCTAACTAACATTTACCACTGCAGGTACTTTCACAAGCTCCGCAACAAGTTCTATGCTCCAATTGTGAACATTGACAGGCTCTGGTCGCTTGTCTCCCAAGAAGCCAAGGACAAGGCTTCTCCAACCAATGTACCTGTCATTGATGTGACCCAGCACGGTTTCTTCAAGGTCTTGGGAAAGGGATCTCTCCCCCTGTCACAGCCTGTTGTCGTAAAGGCTAAGCTCATTTCAAAGGTTGCTGAAAAGAAAATCAAGGAAGCTGGTGGTGCCGTTGTTCTTACTGCTTAAGTTTTACTCTTTCTTTAAGTTCGTAAAATTAGGTATCTAAGTTGTTTGGATTTCAGTTTGTGTACTTTTGAAGAATGGATTGCAATGTTGTTTTTCTCATCAAATATCAATTTTGGAGATTTTCAGACCATTTTGATAATTTTCGTGATGCTGCTTGCTTTGAGTTTATTATTAATCCAATATGTTTTGAAAAATCATTGATGGGTTAGAATTATAAATGTTGCTACAACTTGCATCTAACAGCAAAATCAGTTACGAAGGCATAGTGAAAACAACATTTCTATTTTCTACAGTTCGCTGCTGTTCTCAATTCTCGTGTTAAATTTGTTTTTCATTCGAAAATTAGGTGTTTTGAAATTGTACTTTCATGTTTTGCTTACTATGTGAGGATTGAATTGTTTCCTCACTTATTTGTTTGTCTGCTAATTTTCTGCTTCTTTGTCCGCTTATAGTTTTTTGTCTTTCAATAAAGTGCGATAATCAGGATATTTGGGTATACCCATTATACATCATCCCAAGTTCTTAACAATTCGACTGTTGATTAAAAAACGAATCATTATTTATCAATGGGCCAGTTATTACCAAATGCTAAAAACTAAATTAGTATTATCAAAATGCATTACTCACAAATTAATCGAACTAACAGAAATTTAACCTTTGTTTAAGTTAATGAAGCAAACATGAGCACGACACTTCATTAAGAGCTTGGTTCTTTAAGAGATTGAAAAATTATGAATAAACAATAAAGTTTATTAGTGATTAAGAGTAAACTTTTTAGGAAAAATGACATTTAGAAATTTATTTATAAAAACCCGATTGTTTTGAACTTGATGATTATTTTATAAAAAAAAGTACACATTTTGTGATTTTATTTACAAATAGATACATATATCATTAAAAAAATCGAAAAAAATATTTAAAAACTAAAAACCAAAATTAAAAAAACCAAAAATTTTAAAAAATACATTTTATATATAAAAAATATGTGTGATCATGTCTGATCATGTCTAATCGTGTATGTATAATTCTATTTTATCCTGTCCAATCTTATATGTTTAATCATATCTAATCTTGTTTAATACTATGTATAAAATTTTTGATTTTTTTTATTTGTTTTAATTTTTTGTGTGTATTTTATTATTTTTTATAACATATATACGTAACTAATTGTAAATACGTATATGTAAGTAATTGTAAAAAAAGTAGATATGTGAGTTTTTTTGTAATTAAATTGATTGATATGTAACTATTTATACTAATTTTTTATACAAAGGTTGTTGTTGCTTTGGTAGAGATGATGGTAAAAACGCGGTGGAGATAATTTTAGACAGAGAGAGAGAGTGATAAAAAGAGAGAGAGAAACAAATCTTCGTTTGCACCTTATTTGAAAACTGTTATACTCATGCTATTTTGCGTGAGATCATAAAAAATTGGTACATGACGTAAGAAAAAGACTCGAACCAAAATGAAACTTGGGACCGAACTTTTTCTTAAATAAAGTTGTAATTTTGGACCCGCCCCGTCGAGACTATTATCCGAGAACACATGAATACTGATAACCACTATGAAATCTGCGTCTCTTTTACAAGTACACAAAAACGTCCAACTAAAATAATCTTTCTACATCGTTTACTTTGGTGTCTGGTTCTCCACCCCATTGCTTTATTCTGTTCCCAGCAACCGAAGCCTGCATTGCATACATATACAAGCCATTTAGTTGAAGTTGTTAGGTTCATATAGCGGAAGGGTAAATGATGCTATAGCTTTTCAAATAAAGTTCTTACCTCTTTGTTCCAATTAGTCCGATAAACCATCCAAAATAGAACACAAGTTTGTATGATCGTTCCCGACAACATGCCATACCATATTCCCTGATTCAAATTGGGAAGAAAGACAATTTTACTCATAATGGTGTTTTCGTACGAAGAAATAACAGTTAGTGTTTGAAAAATTAAGTCATACACATATTGATGGTTAGTAATATAAGTACCTTGACACCCATGTTAAGTGTATAACCCAAAATCAAACCCAAAGGAATGCCAAATATGTAGTAACAAGCTATGTTTACATAAGCAACGGCACCTTGCCAACCTGCTCCAATGGCTACCCCTGCAACAATATAATAATCGCTATATGTTAGTATATTAATCCGCTGCAACAACAGTTATATGATCGAAATAGAGAAAAATTTCATTGAAAATTTGTATTTGTGACTGTGCTTCAAATAAATCTTCTTTACCAAACTAAAAAATAAGAAAAGATAAAATAATGACTTGAGCTGTAATCACCGACATAGTCTACATAACCTAGTTAGTCCCTACCGGTAACATTTTGCGCGACACTCAGGAATTTTATTCGGTATACTTTAGGTTTAATTTTGTTCCCACAAAATCGAATTCACACTTCGGTATTGGTTTAGGACTTTCTGATGTAATTTTAACGTATTACTAGACAATAAATGCACAAAAAAGAGTAAATACCTGATAAAGCTGGTTGAATGTTGTTGATGACAATGCAAGTAGCTAGTAACGGAGTGAGATCGTAAACCAGATTTATCACTTCCTTACTATTTGAGAATAAGTAAGGGTACTCGTTTCTATAGATGATTAGTACGAGAGAGAGGAAAAGGCCGATGAGGAATGAAGTTATCACCACCACCACTACCGAGAACTTTGCTGTTTTTGGGTGAGCTGCTCCAAGCTCATTTGACACCCTCACACTGCAAAACATTAATTACACATATATTGTAAACAAATAATTAACACATACTAGTTGATCCTGTTGATTTCTGTTAAGTGGTGGTTATTGTTTAAGTTGGAATCAAATGGCAATATGTAAAGCTTAATCTAATCATTAGTATTGTTGTCACTTAAGTTAGCTTATACCCGCTCACCGGGGATATAGTTAAATCATATAATCTTGAAAAGTGAATTGAATACAGTAATAAAGATTTTAATACTTCATCTTTTTCGCTCTCTCACTGTAGAAATCGACATGGTATAAGAGCTATATCACTAACTTTTAGTTGCCACTTAGATGTTGCTTATCTTTACATTGACATTTCTCTTGTAACTGACTGTAAGGGAAAAAAATACATTTAGTACAACAAAGTGTTAACGATTTGAGGAGGCACCTTTCAAAATTTTCAATTTGGATAACACACTATAATAAGTTTTTAATTTAGGTACCACCGTCTAAATAAATTACAGAATCATGTCACGCGACATTTGACAAAATGTATTTGAAATGTTAATTTAATAATTTTGCACAAAAATATGTTATCCTAGAATTTTTTTTTCCTCCAATTTCACACATAACAAAAGTTAGCACATAATCCAAATTTTTGTTATTTGTGAAATTGGGGGAAACGTTTTTATAGGATGACATATTTTTGTGCAAAATTGTCAAATTATCCTCTAAAATTAACGTTTGTCAAATGTCACGTGACATGATTCCGTGATTAATTTAGACGGTGGTACCTAAATTGGAGAGTTATTAAAGTGTGGTACCTAAATTGAAAAATTTGAAAGATGGTTATCCAAATCATTAAACGCAGATAGTTTGATGTACTGAACCTGTAAAACCCGTAAGTGTATGTATCCAACTAAGCTAATAAATTTGAATTGAAGAGTGCTCTCGGTAACTAGAGCTCGAGTTGCAAAAAGAAAAATAATGCTAAAGTTATGCATCATCTGCTAAAAAAGGTGTGTATTGAATTTCTTTCTGCTATATATGTATGTATGATCATCTGTTATAAAAAAGAAGTCCTTGGCTATACTAATGGTGAATAACACAAATTTCGGAAGTGTACCAAATGAAAAAAAAACAAATATCGAGTGTATAGGTAAATAGATCATCAGTTTTTTTTTTTTTTTATAATCAAATAGACCATCGGTTAAGTGAACTAAATTGGAAAATCATGACGGTTTGGATGTAGAAACTTAATTAGCTGATATTTTAATCGAAAATGTAATTTAAACAATGAAATTTTACCTTATGGCTGCGTTGCATCCAATGGCTACCATGACAGCCCACCCCAATATGTTCATGCTGCAATTGAAAAAAAAAAATCAAAGATTAATAGCTAATACGGTGATTATATTTCGAATTTAGAACAAAGTTAGCAAGAATCTCTTTACTTAAATTCTAGAAATAGGTAAACGAAATGAAACTTGCCCCACTAATATCATGCAAAGGAGTAAATATTACATTTCAAATCTTTAATTATCAAAGTTACTAAAGTATTGGCATCTTATTTTATGGTCATCGGATTCCTTATCAAAATTTATTGTCAACCATGGCTATTTTTGTGATGTCATAACTTATATGTATTTATTATTCAACTTTATATTATTTTTCAAGCAGTACAAGAAAATGTGAGAACAGCAAGAAACTTTATAGCTATCCTGATGGTAAAACGAGTGTTATTTTTAGCAACAGTACACCAACATAATATGTATTATGTTATTAATCTAATTCTAAATTTTTATATAGCCGATCCCAAGATTTGGGATAAAGGCTTAGTTTGATATTAATGATGATACTAATTCTAAATTTAGTGACAATAGACATTTTACTGATATTTTTTGTAAAAAAATAATCGGTGCCAAATCTCAAAAGATAAATTTAGTTCTGACCATATCGATAAAGCGTCTACCGAAAGCTCGGCATCCTTCAAGTATCCAGCAAAGAGTATCAATGCCATAAAGTACCACACTTCTAAGCTGCATTATACATTCAAAAAAGCATGAGCAAGGTGAAATGATAACACAGTTAATATTTAACTAGCTATAAGTTGAGATTTCATTAAACTGATTTTCGAAGCTCAAATGCTATTGTCAGCAGCGGTTAAAGTTCATAAGTAGAGTTAAAATTACGTGGCATATTCCGCCTAGCTAGGTGTGCGTCTTTTCTTTTTCGCCACAAAAAAAAACCTTATTTGCTAATTTAATTTTAAGAACATATATATGCAAAAATAAAGTGCAGTACTGTTCTCATAGATATGTCAAACCATTTACTTTCTTCAAATTGCTTTCACTTTTTCTTTATTTTGTTGATTAGAGGAAAACCAAATATTTGTCTTTTACATAAGCTTTTGGCTCTTATAGTCAGAGGCGGCAAATTATCTTCTGTTGGAACTTCAAATTTGCGTATGGAGCCTCGATTTATCGTTTAAACAATAAATAAAAAATGACCATGAAAAGGCTCCATTGTCGATTTTGTCTCTAGCCTCTGAATCGGTAGAGAGCACTCTGAGAAAAGTGATTATGGGCACATATAATTTACTTACCAGAGCATGATAGCCGAAGCAAGAGATAACCTAACGAATCCCCAAAGATTTTGAAATGCCCTCCAAGAGAACCCGCTCCATGCTTCACCGCACGTACCACTAAAGATATACACCAATTGTGCGATCACTATGAACCACCACGACGCATTCAAAACCAAAGCGGCTCCAACAAGGCCCCACCCTAGCCTCAACATAACCAACCAACTGAAAAACGTGTGCAAAACAAGCGCCATAAAAGAGATCATGGCCATTACCATCATCTTGCTCTGGGATTGAAGGAACTTGGCAATTGGGAAGTTCATAGAGTAGGCATAGAGCTGCGGGATCATCCATATAGCAAATTGGCCTGCTGAGGCTGATATCGACTCGGTCTGGCCAATGAGGTTAAGAAACTGCTTGGAAAAGATATAGAGGATGGTAAGAACGAGCGATGTTGCGTTGAGGATGATCCACGATCTTTGCATGTATACGCCTAACATGTCGATTTGTCCTGCTCCGAATGCTTGGCCACATAGGGTCTCCAATGCACTTCCCATGCCTAACTATTAAAATGATTTCGAAAAAAATAAGTTAGCAAACCATAATTAAAATTCGACAAGCTTTTGTAAGTAGGGACTGAATGAAGAGGTTTAATTACTGTGATGTAACATTTACGAGTGGCATGAGTGAAGAGAAATATTTGAAACTTTTAGAATCCATGCATTTCTATCAATTTGTACCATCTAAAAGAGTGCGTGCTGGTAATGGTTCAATACTTGCTTCCCACGTTTCATCATTTTTTATGCTTTCGGTTTTTGTTTCCCATTTTGGTCGGATTTTCAGACATCTAGGTGGAGGATCGGGAAGCTTTCCAGAGCTCTGGACAGCCCATTAAAGCTTTGTAAGAGCTCGTTAGAGCCTCAGCAGAGATCCGCTACGCTCATTGGATCTCCAAGCAGCTCGTTTAAGCTCCGGGTAGCTCGTCGGAGCCCTGTACCACTCCTTGGAGTTTCGGGAAGCTTTCCGGAGACCTGGGAAGCTCGTTGGAGCTTTGTGAGAGCTCTTTGGAGTCTCGCCAAGGTTTCAACGGCAGCGAAACAAGTGGTTGTTGGTGGGCAAACAGAGTCATGTGTGTTGTGATGATTTGTTGAGTTATCTATTAAGATTTGTAGTTTCTGGAAATAAATTTTTGTAATTGTAGTTTTTGATGATATATATAGTTTGACCTATTGTATTAGCATTGTCCTATCTTTGTTATAACAATTTAAGTCGATTATATATTTGACTTGTTGTCATATAATCATATTTCTTTTCTATTCTTTTCTTTGGTGAAACCTAATCTTGCTATCTTTTCGTGAACCACTAAGAATCTCTGCTCTCTTTTCATGAAAAACTAAGGAACTAGCTACTTTCAAACACTTGCCGAGTCGTCTTATTTAGTCCATGCTTCCATTTCGTCTCGTCTTTGATAGTATATTTTACTAACTTTATAGTTAGGTTAAATGTACATTACCAGTATAGTATTACTAAATTAGAATTTACGTGTATAAATTTTCATAACATGTCACTTTTAATTGAGGTGGTGATGGTATCAAAATTCTTTTACCATAATAAATTGCATATTCAATTTGATGTCCGTCTGTCCCATTTGTTAGTCCTTTTTATGAAATCCCAATTTGTTGTTTACAAAGTTAAAAAGATGAGTAAATATATGTTCTAACATTTTTACCGTAAGTTATGTTTTCAGCAAATGTAATTCATTATAGATTTTACTTTTCATGAGATGCAATGCAATACAAAGGTGCAATTGGAATTTCTACATAAAGTCAAGAAATTTATGTCCTACTTACAAATTTCTTCTTTCCCTTTACCTTATAATTCAAATAAATGGGACAGATATTGAAATATGTATATGGAAATTTAATCTTTACCATATTTCTGTGATATTTCGGTTGGCAACTAATATTAAAATTTACGTCAAATATACTTACCTGTCAATTTTATTCTTTCATTGCTAAGATTACAAAAAGTTTAACGTTTACTTATTCCTAAAATTAGCATGGCACCTATGAGGGTTATCTAGGATATTTCTAATAAATAGCAGTTGATGTATTAATTCATAGTAACATGGTAAATACTGAACACTTGTAAAAATATGATTTGATTTTCCTGTATGCATTTCCTCGTTGTCAAGCCTTCTGAATACGATACTTTAATAGCCTTTTGATTTGCTTTCCCAATTATGCAAAGTCAATTATTTATACATATACAGATATACGTTTAACTATTTGGAACATTATTATTATTATAATGTCCCGTGTAAAACGGATCATATCATACATGCATACTGAAATAGTGATATTAAATTATAAAAATCAATTAGCGTAAATCAGTAAATAAATGCTAATGGTATGTTGCCAGACTAAATAACAAATTAACAATTCATAATATCGTAACCGATTTTACTACCATTATTACCTTGCCTGTAACACACATCACCTATCAAAAGCATAGATTAACCTTCATGATCGATGGTGCATATTTGAAATATTTCACTAAAAAAAAATAGATATCGAAAGAGTGATGGCATTAGTGACGCAAATTTTTTTATAACGAGTTGTTTCACAGCGTTTTTTTAGGAATTTATGATAAATTAATGACGGTCTTTGTCTTTTCCAATGAGTAATTATTTTGTGACCGTTTTTGACCGTCACTAAATCTATTTTGTAGTGTTTTATTCCATAAGATGTTTTTCTTTTTAAATACTCCATAAGATGTTTATATATCACATTTCACCAGAAAGTCATTTTCCAAAAACTACTTGCCCAACAACCAGTTCTAGAAAATAACATATTTTTTTCGGAGAAAAATACGATTAGTATACTAGACAACCTGTTATTAACGATTTATATACTGTAATATCAAAATTTCCAATTTAGCTACTGAATTATTGAATAGGTTTCAATTTAGTCATCTCCATTAAATTCAGCAACGGAAGTGAAACACGTGCTATCACGTGATACCTAAATTGGAACAGATTCAGTAGTTCAGTAAATAAATTGAAATTTTTAATAGTACATAAATTATTAACAACGTATAGTTTAGTACATTAATAATATTTTTTTCCTTTTTTTTTTTTTTTTCTTATTAATCCTATACGTGAAACTCGTTTTCGGTAATGAGTTCTTTTTTTCCTAACCCCGCAACAAAATAAATGGTTTTAATCATTAAAAATGCACATACCATGATGCCGAAAGAGAATCCGGCGATGACAGAGTTCTCAACAGAGACAGCTGCGAGTTCTAGGGTTCCGATGTGTCCTGCAAACGTCTGCGTAATGGCTCCTAAAGAGTATTGGCATATAGAAGTAAATATTGCGGGTCCGGCCAAGTACCATAGCTTCTTCGATTCCACTGAAAATTCCTTAAAGAAGTTTCTTACTCCGGTGATCGGAGATATATCTCCGACACCCGCGATAAAGGAGGAGCTACTCTGTAAGAGCAGTGGTTGCTCGTTGTTGTCTTCCATCTATAGAATTAGAGAGATATTTGGTAAGGTTATGAATGGAGAAGGGTATAGAGTTGTAATATATATAGTATATGACCATACAAATGTAGAAACTAAATAGAAAACAATGGTTATTTATACAAATTAAAATCAAACATTTAGTCAAAATTTTATGGAGTGATTTGTCAAGTGAGACTTGGTCTCCTGCGCCGTCTTTTTTACCATGCATTTACGTACTTACTTACCTATTTAACTTAAATTAAATATTTATTTATTTAAAAAAAATCATATAATTATAATTAGACATATATCAATACATTGTAACAATTATTTTTAAAAGACACACACGGTTTATTTTAAAATAAATGTAAGTGTAAAGTAATTAAACATTAAATAAATAAAAACCGGCTAGAGCAATAATAAGCCAAATGTTATGAAATTTACATATAATAAATTACAAAAGCTTATAAACATGGGAAATAAATTGTGAAAAATTAAATTTTGAACGAAAATAGCGATCGGTGCATGAAAATGATAGAGAATTCGGGGTAGAAACGTAGAAGAATTAGACTATTTAATGATATTGGAATTTTCAACATACTAGAAATGCCATCTCTGCTTTAATAGTTATGAAAATAGACAATGAAGGCTGCAACAAATGAAAAAAAAAAAGTAGTAAAAATCAGGGCACATAAGTGCTTGTACAATGAATATTAATTACCGGTTTTGGATTATTCTTTTAGAAAACTCACATAAATCATTTAGCATCTACTTTAATTCGGGTGGATACACTATAAAAAAAAAAGTTTATTTAATATCATAATTTTTTTTTGTTATGTTGCTAAAGTTAGTGTGTCTAAATTTTAAGAACAGTTTAGCAACAAATTGTGTTGCTAAACTGTTATTAAAATTTAGCCACCCATTTTAGTAACATAACTCAAAAAAAATTGTGATCCTAAATGAATTTTTTTTTATTGTGATAAAATTTTGGGCACACGAGTGCTTGTACAATGAATATTACCTACCGTTTGTAATCTACTAGAATAAATCAATTTCTATCTATAATTAAAGGTTTGAGACCAATTGCAAAAACAAAAAAAATAAATATGGCAAACGGTTATAAATCTTGCATGGAAATTTTGATTATAATGTCTTTAATTATATATCTATCGATTATAACAAGTGAATAGAGAGAAAGACGGTTACTTTTGAAACTATCAAAATACTTCTACTTTTTTAAGAAAAAAAGTTTAAAACTTTTAATAATTACCTAATTTCGAAAATACTTTTAAAATTTTCAAAAAAAAACTGCTAAGAAATAAATATTAATTTAAAAAAAAGTTCACTCCATCTGGTAAAGACACACAACGTAATGCATGTATTTATTAGTATATAATATATGTACTACGGATCGGGAAAAAGAGGTTGGTCAACCATTTGTATCACCATCATGTTTATCATAAGTTATAATAGATAAATCACAAAGAACTAACCGACATAGCATGTGTAATAGATACCAAGAAAAAAATAAGTTTAGTATAAGCTATGTTGTGATTAATTATTTGGTTACATACCTTTTAATTTTTTAATTTGGTTATCACATTATAATAAACTGTCAAATTTAAGTTGCACTGTTTAAATTAATCACGGAATCATGTCACATGACACCACATGCTTGATAAAATTGAACGTGATATGGTAATTTTGTCATTCTGCATCAAAATATATCATCATAGAACAACGTTTACCCACAAATTTGGATTATGTGCTAATTTTTGTTATGTGTGAAATTTGGGGGAAAGTTTTTTCTATGATGATATATTTTGGTGCAGAAGTACAAAATTACCCTCTTACGTTCACATTTATCAACCACGTGCTGTCACATGACATGATTCCGTGATTAATTTACACGGTGGTATCTAAATTAGAAAGTTTTTATTGGAAAATTAAAAGATTGATAGCTAAATCGTTAAAAGCGCATAGTTTGGTGTAGGAAACGTATAAAATCCCAAATATAAACCATTGTAAATCATGATATACAATAAAACATCTCTATACACATTGGCGGCCCGCAATCTCGAAATATCTAATTCACGAATTTTGTTTGTTGTTCGATAAATACAAATCAAAATAATAACAAAATTAAATTGTAAGTAAAAAGTTTTGAACTTTTGATATTTTATCTAAAATACCAAACTATTCTAGTATTTGAGCTATTGTAAATAAATTAGTGTTTAGTATTTTTATTTTAACTATCAAATATATTTAAAATATAATCGGGTTTGCCGGTAAAAAATATTCGAACCAATTGCCCAAGGCCCAAGTATTACTCGATTTGGGCCTGGGCCGCCCTTGTCTCTATAAGAATACTAATAACATCCCTATAATCATAAAAAATTCCGATCTCAACTCGGATCAGTTATAAATAAGAATAAACTCTCTATTGTTATATTACATCAAATTTTCAAATCACGTTAGTTATAATGTCACCTCACTATAGTATTAAATATATTTTAATAGCAAAAAAAAAAATATTTTTACATTAAATTTAGAATGATGTAAAATCATCATCATCAAACTACGCATTTATCCCAAAAAATTTGGGTCGGTTATATGAAACCATTTGAGAGTTTATTCGTCCTCACAATAATGATTTTTTCCTCGCCATACGTTTCTATCTAATGCTATTTGTTCATCAATTTATCTTATACTCAAGTCATTACGACGACTTCCATCCAAGTTTTTAACGGTGTACCCCCTACCTTTCTTTTGATTCCCTACACTACTACATTCACTCTTCCTAACCGGAGCATCTATAGGTATTCTTGCCACATGCCCAAACCATTTTAAACGGCTCTCTCTCATTTTATTCCCAATCGGAGCCACACTTAGTCTAGCCCGGATATCATCATTCCTAATCTTATCTTTCATAGTGTTACCACACATCCATCTCAACATCTGCACCTTTGCTACCCCCATTTTATTTTCATCTACTTTTTATTAATCGTCCAACACTCACTACTGTAGAACAAAGCTAGTGTTATAGCTGTTTTATAAAATTTACCTTTAAACTTTAAAGGCATCGTACTATCACATAAAAAATCCGATTCCCTCATCCATCCTGCTTGGATTATATGGTTGACATCACTTTCTATTCCGCCATTATTTTGAACTATTGATCCGAGATAACGAAACCTATCGATTTTTGGTACTACCTCACAACATAACTTAACTACAAGCGGATCTACCGCACTTCTACCACTAAAACTACACTCCATGTATTCGGTATTTGATCTACTTAACCTAAACCCCCGAGTCTCTAAAGTATGTCTGCATAATTCTACCTTATTGTTCACACTTGTCCTAGTCTCATCCTCTAAAACTATATTATCCATAAAAAACATGCACCAATGCACATCATCATGAATATGTCTAGTTAGTTCATCCATAACTATAGCAAACAAGAAAGAGTTTAAAGTTTATCATTGGTGTAATTCTATTGTAATAGGAAAATTATCTGTCACGTCACCCGTAGTCCTAACATTCGTAGTTACTTCTTCATACATGTCCTTAATTATGCTTATATATTTAATGGACACAAATCGTTTTTTTAATACCCAGCAAAGCACTTCTCTAGTAATTTTATCATGTCTTTTCTAAATCAATAACAACATATGTAAATCCTTCTTTTCCGTCCTATATTTCTCCACTATTTGCCTAAATTGATGTATTGCTTCTCTAGTTGAACGTCATGGCATAAACCCAAACTGATTTTCCGAAATATCAACTATACGCCTCAACCTAGACTCAATTACCCTTTCCCATAATTTCATTGTATGACACATAAGTTTTATTCCTCTATATTTATAACAGTTTTGTATATCTCTCCTACTCTTATATAATGGTACCAATGTACTTTTTCTCCACTCATCATGCCTTCTTTCTTTTTGTCAAATTTTGTTAAAAAGATTTGTTATCCATTTTATCCCTACATCTGCAATACATTTTCAAACTTCTATAGGAATCCAATCCGAACCTAGTGCTTTCCTTACTTTCATTTTCTTTAATGCATCATTTACTTCTCCTAGTTTAACTCTACAAACGAAATCACGGTTAATATTTTTTACTGCGACCTCACCTATGCTACTTGTTCTATCTTCATTAAAAAGCTTATCGAACTAATTGATAGGACATAAAAATTAGACCCGAATATTCTATTCGGGTAATAACCAATCCACTTTATAAATGAGTATCCAACGCTTAAATGGGTCATCACATGCCTTTTCATCATAGAATAAGATTGTGATTATCAAAAGCCCAAGCCCACTTAACTAGGGACCCATACCTGAAAAACCCCTGAGATGAAGACATTTGTCAACATCCTAGAAGGCTTAGTTGCCTATAAATAGCCAACTACCCCTCCTAGAAAACCCCCGAAAAAATCTATTCAAAAATATATAGAGAAGTTGAGAAAAGAGAAAAACTAGTCAAAGCTTATCCAGTGAAGAAACAAACCGAACAGAGAAAGAACCGAGCATCGAAGAAGAAGGAGAACGACCAAGATAAGAGTTTAAATAGTTAAATCGAGCGCAATTGTAGTAAGTTAATAATAATCCGAGCAAGTGTAACAATCCGAACAAGTGTAATGACCTGATCAATAATAAAGACCAAGAAGTGTTCATTACTTGCAGCTGATTTATCATTATTTTATTGTTCAAAAGCCTAACGCGACCGACCAAAGTTATGGCTTTATCAAATGGCGCCGTCTCCGGGAATCATCTAGTCCCCAACTAGTTTAGAATTCGAATACCAATACTCTACCAGATGAGCGACAATGGTGACCAATGTAGAAGAAACCCATCCCGAGATAGTAGAAACCAATAACCAAAACGTGCAATTCAGCCAACAAGACCTCGACGATCTACTCGAAATCCGTGATAGAAATGACGCTATCCAGCCCGGAAATCAAGCAACAACCTCCTATATCAACCAAGAACCACCCCAGAAAATTGAAGGGATTGTTGACGAACCCTCCTCGTCCTCGGATGACGAATAAATCATGCCCGTATTAAGGCGAGCACGAAGACACCAACCCGGATCCCAAGCAGGGCCGAGCTCAAGAGTCCCGTTGCCAACAGCCTCGGTCAACTCGGGCGCTCGTTTACAAACGAACGAAGATCGCCGATATGGTATGCCGGGGGGTCATGTACTTGAACAGTTGTCCCGACCACCGACTCTTCCGCCGAGGATAATTACACCATCCACGGTGGAAGTACAACACGTTGTCCCATCAGCCAATGAAAGGAACTATGCCCAGCTACAAGCTCAACTGGCGGCATGCATGATGGCCATGACAGCTGCCGGCATCGCATTGCCAATTACCCAGCTCGCCAATACAGACAAAGATCTACGCCGTGAAGCGGAAGATTCAGCTTACAGGGCCGCCCTGGAAGCAGCGGGGCGACGAACCAATATAAGAGTGCCTCATCAAGGGGGCAATGTCCCAGAGATGATCCCTCCGATAGTCGTCCACCCAAACACGCATAGGGAACGTGTCCTCGATACTCACACGAAGGACGGTAGATATCCCGAACACATGATCGGGGAAAGTTATGGACCACCACCACATCAACGGGGATACCCCCCTACCAAGCCTCGGATGATGCGTTCCAACAAGCATGGAACGTATGCCAAGAAACCCCCTGCACCGAACAGATCACGAGGTATCGCAATCCGGCGGGGTTCGTCATCCCTGAGTTCAGGATTTATGATGGAAGGAGTTGTCCTATCGACCATCTAAGGCACTACAAGACGAAGATGGAATTGTGGAGTGATGACCAGGCACTCATGTGCAAATTTTTCAAAAACAGCTTGGGCCAAGAGGCTTCGTCGTGGTATCACAACTTACCACGGGGCTCCATAAGAGACTGGGCAGAGCTGCTAAGAGCGTACTCCACACGATACGCCGCCCATAGGAAAAAGAAGGTTAGCATCGAAACCCTTCTGAAAATGACGATGATGCCGAATGAGAGGCTCAACGACTATTGCATATGCTTCATCGACGTAGCAAACCAGATTCCACAATACGCCAATAATATAGCCATCCAGAACTTTATCAATTCCATCCCTAATGGCTATTGGGCGAGAAGGAAGTTCATAGGCAAAGACTTTCCGACCGCGGATTCTCTACTGGCCTACTGCACCCACCTCACCGATAAAAATGATGAGATTCGTTTCCTCAACCGAACCCTACCAAGAAGAGAAACGGTTCGGGAAGCACAGGTGGGTCGTAAAAGAGCCAGGAACAACCATGAAGAAGCATTCAAACCGACCAGGAAGGACAAAGGTCCCGAGGTCCACAGGAGAGATGAGCGACAACGAGAACCTGAGCCTAAACCGCTCCAGATCGCATACCCAACCCCGATCAACGAACATAAACCGCTCCAGCTCACTTATCCAATGCCCCCCAAACCGATCCAACAAGATCGGTTCCAAGAGAGGGAACGCCGAAATAACTACAGACCGGTCGAACTACGATACACTTTCAACATGTCCGTTGACGATATCCTAAAAGATATATGCAGGGAAAGTTGGTACTCCCGACCACAACCGATCAATTCTCCCCCCAATATGAGAGACTCCAAGCTTTTTTGCACATATCACGAGGATCACGGGCACCTCACCGAGCATTGCCGTCACCTGCGATGGAAAATGAACCTGTGGGGTGATGCGGGATACCTAGCTAAGTTCATCAAAGGCGCGGGGAACAAAGGCAAACAACTGGCCATCGAGGGAGCCGACAACCGGCAGGGGAAAACGATCAACGTCGTTCACATGTCACGACCCAAGGGAACAGGTGGAGATCGATCTCGACAGCGGCAATTGGCGCACTTTGGCCGGGTAGCCAAGGCGTCACAAGCGTCGACCTCTAAAAGGCAATGCACGTCCCGACGATATCCACCCATTTCCTTCTCGGGTCTTGACGAGGAAGGGGTCATTTATCCCCACGGGGACGCCATTAATCTCTGTGTTCAAATTGGCCTCGACACGGTCAGCAGGATGCTTATCGATCAAGGAGCCTCTTGTGACATCATGTACAGAGAGCTTTTCGACAAAATAGAACTCAAGACACAAGATCTCCAACCTACCGATGTCACATTGATCGGTTTCATCTCCGAGACGACTAAACCTTTGGGTAAGATCGTCCTCAACGTCACAACTGGATCCGTTTCGGTTCCCGTGGAGTTCTTAGTAGTCAACGACAGCTCCGGCCACAACGCAATCTTGGGCTGACCTTGGCTGCATACCATGCGGGCCATACCCTCGACCTACCACCAAAAAGTCAAATACCCAAATGACAGGGGGGAGATCGAGACAGCCAGAGGATGTCAAGAAGATTCACGACGCTGTGAAGACATTACCGCAGCCCTACAAAAACAGCTGATCGTTGTCGAACAACCCACCAGCACAAAGAAGCTGATCAATCAAATATCCAAAACCGAGAGGGTTGTTGAAGAACAAGTAGGAGAAACACTTAGGAAGGTGTATATCCCGGATATGGACGAGGAGCACTACTTCCTCCTCGGGAATAACCTTCCAAAACGGGAATCCGAAGAGTTGGAAGCATTCCTATTCAGCAACGTTGATAAGTTCGCCTGGAGTCCCAAAGACATGCCCGACCTAGACCCCGAAACGGCATGCCACCACCTAAGTGTTAATGCCGAGTACAAGCCGGTAGCACAAAGGAGCAGAAAAGTGTCTGTACAGCACAGAGCAGCTATAATCGCTGAAGTACAAAAGCTATTAGAGGCTGGAGCCATAAGGGAGGTTTTCTATCCGAAATGGTTATCCAACCCAGTCGTCGTCCCAAAAAAGAACGGGAAGGAGAGAGTCTGTATAGACTTCACCAATCTCAACAAAGCCTGTCTGAGAGACCACTTTCCCCTTCCGAGGATAGATCAACTGGTGGACGCGACTGCGGGAGCAGAAAGAATGACCTTTCTCGACGCATATTCAGGATACCACCAAATTCCCTTAACCCACGAAGATCAAGAAAAGACGTCGTTTATATCGCCTTTGGGAAATTATTGCTACACGGTAATGCCGTTCGGCCTGCGCAATGCGGGAGCAACATACCAAAGGATGATAACGAGGGTATGTAGAGATCATATAGGGAAGACGATGGAGGTGTACATAGACGACATGGTCGTCAAAAGCGAAAAGGCTACGTCCCACCTCCAAGATATAAGAGATGTCTTCAGTACGCTGGGCGAGCACAAATTGAAACTCAATGCGAGCAAGTGTGACTTCGGAATCAGCAAAGGAAAATTTCTGGGGCACATGGTTAGCCGACGAGGAATAGAGGCAAATCCCGACCAGATCACAGCACTACAGAACCTGGCAGCGCCCAAGAATAAGAAACAGGTACAAGAGCTCACGGGAATGATGGCCGCCTTGAGCAGGTTCATCAGTCGATCCGTAGATAAGGGACGACCGTTTTTCGAATCACTCAAGAAAGATAGAAAATTCGTATGGGACCCGGAATGTGAGGCTTCATTCAACAATCTCAAAGAGTACTTGAGGACGCTGCCACTGCTGGTAAGGCCGAACAAAGGAGATATTCTGGCATGCTACCTAGCAGTTTCCACTACAGCCGTGAGTGCAGTCATCCTTAGAGAGGAGGGTCGCGAGCAATTTCCGATCTACTTCGTCAGCAAAACTCTGGTCGAAGCCGAAACACGTTACCTACCATTGGAAAAGCTTTGTCTGGCATTGGACGTCGCAACCAGGAAGTTGCCACATTATTTTATAGCTCATCAGGTCCGGGTATACACGAAGTTTCATATCAAAGAGTCATTTCGACGGACAGACATAAGCGGTCGAGTTGCCGCCTGGGGGGTCGAACTATCCCAATTTCATATCGAGTTCGTACCCCAACATGCCATAAAAGGACAAGTCTTGGCCGATTTCGTCGCGGAGTTCACCGAAGGCTATGACGAGCCATTGGCCCTCTCTCCACAGTCACACTGACAGATACATGTCGACGGATCAGCCACCAAGGACGGATCCGGAGCAGGGATCGTCCTAAAGTCTAGAGAGGGAGCAATCATCGAAAAAAGCATAAAATTGGGCTTCCGAGCTACCAACAATGAGGCAGAATACGAAGCCATGATAAATGGCATGCTCGTCGCCCGGTCCCTCGGATGCTCCCACTTAGTTGCGAGTTCAGACTCCATGCTCATTGTCAATCAAGCCCTCGGCGAGTACCAAGCCAAAGATGACAGGATGATCCTCTATCAAGAGAAAGTCCAAAGCTTGATGGCCACCTTCGAACAGTGCGAGTTAGTCAGGATCAATCGCACCGAAAATGCACATGCCGATGCCTTGGCCACCCTAGCCTCGACCTTAACATTGACCGATACCCGGTCGATCACAGTAGAGCTACTGATGACCCCGAGCATAATTAAAAGGATGGACCGAGTGACGTCAGTGCAGTACGAATTAGGTTGGATGGATGACATGACTCATTATCTGTGAAGTGGAATGCTCCCAGCCGACAAGATAAAAGCGCTGAAAATTTCGAGAAAAGCTCCTCGGTTCTGGCTATCCGAGGACGACAAACTGTACAAATCCAGTTACCGAGGACCCCACCTACTGTACGTGCCTCCCGAGCTACAATTGCCGGTCCTGGAGGAAATCCATGAAGGATCCTGGGGAGCACACATCAAAGGGCGATCCCTTGCGAACAAGGCAGTTACCCAAGGGTATTGGTGGCCCTATATCAAGCGAGATGCTGATGTGTATGTCCAACGTTGTGATAAGTGCCAACGATTTGCCAAAATACCACGACTCCCCTCGTCTCTAATGGCCCCCGTATCGGCTCCATGGCCGTTTGCACAATGGGCAATAGATCTGGTCGGAAAACTCCCAAAGGCCCCGGGGAGCGTGGAATATCTTATCGTCGCGACGGATTATTTCACCAAATGGGTTGAAGCTAAGCCCCTCCGAGAAATCAAAGCGAGCAACGTCAAACAATTCATCTGGGAATACATCATAACCAGGTTCGGAATACCGTACGCTATTGTCGCCGACAACGGAACCCAGTTCAAAGATGCACAATTACAACTGTGGTACGAGGAACTAGGAATCCGAAAGTTCTATTCGACGCCGACATACCCACAGGGTAACGGCCAGGCAGAGGTATCGAACCGAACAATACTGGACGGCATCAAGACGACCCTTGAGCAAGCAAAGGGGAGATGGCCCGAGCGGCTACTCAACGTCTTGTGGTCGTGCCGAACTACGCCGAAGACGGGCACCAAGGAAACCCCATTTAGCTTAGCATACGGTGTTGAGGCCATCATACCAACAGAAATTGGGCTACCCACGCTCCGAACAACTTTAGTCGAGCAGGGAAACAATGAACAAAGAATGAGAGAAGAACTTGACATGATAGACGAGAAACGAGAGATAGCAGCTCTTACACTCGCGAAGTATCAACAAGGCGTCAAACAAGCATATGACAAGAGGGTAAAAGGGACTAAGGAGTTCATAGTCGGAGAATTGGTGCTACGACGAGTAACGGTATATACCCGAAATGAAATACATGGTAAAATGAGCCCCACCTGGGAGGGACCATACGAGATCGTCAAAAGAACAAGCCCAGTTACCTACAAACTCAAAAGCATTCTGTTCGAAAATAGTAGAGGGGAGAAAAATTCTTGGAACGTGGCTAACCTATAGAAGTACTACATATAAGCCAGACCGTCAGTACAAATACAGGTGCCGCCTTATCTCTCTAACCTAATGTCCTTGAATTTTGAATAAATAAAGTATCATATCATGCTGTCTAACCAATGCAGATGAAATTCCCAACATGGCCGAAGTGCCTAGGAATACTATGAAATTCCCAACATGGCCGAAGTGCCTAGGAATACTATGAAATTCCCAACATGGCCGAAGTGCCTAGGAATACTATGAAATTCCCAACATGGCCAAAGTGCCTAGGAATACTATGAAATTCCCAACATGGCCGAAACGCCTAGGAATACTATGAAATTCCCAACATGGCCGAAGTGCCTAGGAATACTATGAAATTCCCAACATGGCCGAAACGCCTAGGAATACTATGCAATTCCCAACATGGCCGAAGTGCCTAGGAATACTATCAAATTCCCAACATGACCGAAATGCCTAGGAATACTATGAAATTCCCAACATGGCCGAAGTGCCTAGGAATACTATGAAATTCCCAACATGGCCGAAACGCCTAGGAATACTATGAAATTCCCAACATGGCCGAAGTGCCTAGGAATACTATGAAATTCCCAACATGGCCGAAGTGCCTAGGAATACTATGAAATTCCCAACATGGCCGAAGTGCCTAGGAATACTATGAAATTCCCAACATGGCCGAAGTGCCTAGGAATACTATGAAATTCCCAACATGGCCGAAGTGCCTAGGAATACTATGAAATTCCCAACATGGCATGTCTAAAAGAATGCCTAGGAATACTTATGTATATGCAGGTACACGTTGACCCAATGAGCAAGGATGAAAAGAAATACAGCAATGAGGAGAATAATTCAGGCCCACATTCTGGGGACGATAAATTACCAAATGGCGAAAACAATGAAAAGAAATCAATCAAAGCAATGAAATAGCAGCAACGGGAATGTCCAATACACGTATAATGAAATAACGCAGATAATAAAGGCCCACATTATGGAGGCAACACCATGCCAACCGAAGAAATCAGAAAGGAAAATCAATCCAATCAATGAAATATCCGTACAACAATGAGAAGATCCGAACACAAGAGAAAAGAAATAAAACAAATAGTCCTCGCCCGCGTTACGGAGGCAACAGGGTACAACCAACAAATAAAGAAATTTATTTAAGAGCTACTACATGAGGAACACGACGGTAACTGACCGAGTGACACTTCTTCGTCATCCGTCGACGTATCCCCATCAGTTTCCTCGCCATCAAAACGCTCCTCAGAAATAAGGGCATCAAAGTTGGTCGTATGTGCGCCAACGCATGTCAGCGTCTTAAGCCGTGCAGAGAATTCGGCTCCTTTAGCGACCTCGTGAGCATCCGAGGCCGCTTTCCGACGAGCATCGTCGAAAGGAAGCTTTCGAGCTTCGATCATAGCTGCAGAGGCATCATATCTGGATCGGGACAAACGGAAATACTTCACCAGCATGTTCGCTTGGGTTACCAACGACTTTAGTTTACCGAAGTATTTTTCCTTTACCCGCCAATATCGATCTAAACGACGCTCCTGAACCTTAACAACATGCTCGGAACGCCGAGCGTACTCACGAAAAGAAGACGCCTGAGTTTTCAACTTGGCCCTAAGTTGGCTACATAGATTGAGCAACTCGACATTTTTACCCAATAAAAAGATATAAGGAACCTTGGCATGCTCATCACTAGCCACACCAGATGGGACCTCGTCTCGGGCGGCACAAGTAGGTCCTGGCCCCGGACTAACTAGACTTGGAGAGCCAGCCTGGTGCGACGTAGTATCATGTGCCTAAAAAAAAAAAATGGGAAGAAAGGAAGAGATGAATACTCAAAAAAAAAAAAAAAAAAAAAAAAAAGCTACAAATAATACGACAAAACAAACAACTCAATTATTAATCCGATAGCCCCTCAACGGACGCTGAGGTCTCTACTACATCAGCGAAATGAATATCTCGCAATGAAACAATTTGAGTCCCCAAGCGCTCACGAACGACCGCATCGATTCGATTCAAGGCAGCCGTGGTCTCAATTACCCCGGCCGTCGCATCAACCATGCGTTCTGCCCGGGCAACACCACTCATCCCTTTCACATGCTCAAGCACCTCTAGAGTGCGAGCTCGGGCCCAATACGCTTTGACAAAGGTTAGCAGTAGGTCCGCATCCTCGAAAACGGCACCTAGGGCCAAGTTCAAGCTCGTCACACAGCCTCGGGCTTCATCACGAGAGCGCCGAAGTGCACCAAGAAGTTCCTTCGCCTTACCCTTGTTCGCCTTATAATATGCGGTCTTTTTGCTGAATTTCTCTCCCAAGTCACGTAACCGAATCGACATGTTTGAAATATGAACATTCAGATCATCGATTTTATGACGGGCAGAATTCAGTTCTGCAGTTAGGAAAGCCTTAGATCTCTCAAGGCCATCTATAACGTTACCTCCGCTACGACTAGGCGAGGTCCAGACCACCATGGCCAGAGGGTTATAGGGTACCTGACAATGTTTTGTTTTCACATTCTTCAAAATATGATGACCCTATAAAAGGGGAAATTAATTCGGAAAAGCCAAACAAAAAACACACACATCACCTATATTACCACTTCTCCAAAAGAATATGTTTCTAGATACAAAAGAGACCCACAATTCGGGTACCCAAAGACTTTACAATAAGATACAGAGAAAATACTACAAGAAAATGGTCAAGGCTCCACCTGAGGGGATGCGGGTGGGGGAGTGACGGTGGGAGCAGACCGAGGAGTCGTTGGAGCCGACCCGGAATGGGGACGCAGCGCCGTCGAAGTAGTGTGTCCCGGCAGCCGTGGGAGCTCCTCGTCTCGGAGGTTGGCCCAATCCTGAGGCTTAGGAGGTGCACCATGAGGACAGGGGTACACCAATTCCGACCACGCTTGATCCGACAAGGAAACCTTCGCGAAATTAAGCACGCGCACATGAGCGCAATAGACGGCGAAATTCGCCGTCATAGCGTACTTTGTCCGCTCCTCAGCTTGTGCCGCTTTTAGAGCCGCAACCTCGGCCTTTTCGGCTTCCACATCCTCCGCCAAGAGCAAATTCTCCTCCTCTAGTTGGTCGTACTTTTCGACCATGCTCTCTTTTTCAGCCTCCAATTTACCGACCTCCTCGGTCACGTGCAGGAAGTCCCCCGACAGCTTGTCATAATTATCGCCCAGGGCTTTATTCTCGGCGACCAGTTTCTCTTTCTCCTCCTCGAAGGCCGCAAGCAGATCCTTCTTCTCGGCCACTAGCTTCTCTTTCTCAGCCTCGAGCGCCTTTCACTGATCCCTCAGAACAACGGAACCCAAGAAAGCCTGCCATCAAAAACAAAAGTAGACATGCAACATCAGACACCCGCCAACTAAGGGTATAAAGACCTATATAACTAAGTACATGCTAAACATACCCGAAGCGCACCACTGCTGGCTTGCTCAATTAACGACGCTAACGAGAGAGCAGAAATTTCCTCGGCATCCTTGAAAACAAGGGGCTTCAGAGCAGTATACCCCATCCTTACAGCTTCGGGCTGCTCCAGCAATTTCCCCTTACACCGACCAATGTAACGGGTCATCGCGACCCCGTCCACCAACACCTCTTCAGGTAGCTCGAGAACCTCATCCTCGACACCCACCACTACATCCTCGACAGTCTCTTTGCCGACTTCCTCCACTTCCTCAGTCACCTCCTTCTCCGAAAGGCCAGTCTCAGGGGCCCTGTGCTTGCCCACACCCTCAATACGGGTGGGCGAGACAACAAGCGGGTCCATCATCTCCTCAGTATGAATAGGCGAGATCGCAGGCAGAGTCAGTGTACTCTTGCCCATGTTCACCATGAGGTTGAGATGTTCGAATATGTTATCCATCGACCCCTGAAACACAATAATACCCATAGACCGGGTAAGAGCGAGGATAACCAATGGAGAAGTCAGTAGCTGAAACAAGATAACCAATGAAGCAAAGAACTAGAGAACAACACAACAATCACAAGACAAGAGAATAAATATACATATACACATACCTCGCCAGTTGCAGGGAGATCCTCGGGGATATTCCCTTGGGAAGTAGCCTCCTCGGTGACCGATGTATCGGTCCCCCTAGCCCTCTTCGTTGTTCCAACGATGGGATCAGGTCCACGACGCTTCGAGCGAACGGACTTTTTCCCTACCCGAGCAGCACTTCGAGCTCGGACCACCTTTAAAAATTCCTCCTCGGACTCTTTAGGAATCTCGGGGACAGGATTCCCCTTTGTCACTGGCCCCGCAGGGTATCCGAGAAGCACGGGAGCAGTACGACTAGCAGGATCCCTCGTTGATCCAGGCCCCCACCATTTCCAAAGAGCTAAGAGAGTCTCGACATTGGGAGCACCGAGGTCTGGAATCATGGGAGCCTTGGTAGCAGGGCCGGGAATTTGGTGTCCAACACAACCCCAATTACCGGAAACAATCACAACACCAAGGTTCTCCCCCTTGTTGGTATCCGGCAGACCAAAAACAAGCCGACAGAAGGCACGCATGGTCTTCAGATACGAGCTACGGCGATCAAAACTCAAAGTATAGATCCCGAACACATCCTTTAGTTCGATCGGGATTCCGGCCAACTCCGATAGCCTTTGAATACCGTTTAGGGTACGGTAACCATTCAGGGCCAGTTGGGTCGGAGCAATCTGAACGGCCTCAAAGAACGAAGCCACCCACTTGCTGAAAGGAAGGCTTAAACCCCCAGTAAAGAATGTCGAGGAAAGTACAGCTACCTCGCCGGCGGGAACAAACCCCAACACCTCGTCGTCCGATATCGGAAGCCGAACATGTATGTTATCGGGTATTCCGGCAAGCTTCTTAAAATCCTTTTCCACAAATGGGCCCACTTGGGCCAGGCATTGGGTCAAAATTTCCTGTCCAAACATCAACAAAAATCCATCAATATACTAATACACAACCCATAATAACATCCACATAAAGAAACCCCCCCTGCTAACACTTAACCAGCAACCCTACGTTTCACTCCTTTTCCAATCAGTATAAATCCAATACATAACCCAATATCGCCAGACATATATAGACAACCACGACATGTTACCAACGCCCTATCTATGACCACAACAGCAAATCAAATACCAGTCCTCAAACAAAAAGAATATAATAATAACAAAGCACTTACAGTTGTCATTCTGAGCGGATACGTTCGAACAGCAGCAAATATATCGACAATACAACGAAACCCTAGATGGAGCGGCAGCACGTTTTTCCTTTTTGGCGGGAAGAGTATACTTTAGAGAGAGACAGATATTTTCTTCAGCAAATTATGTGATAAAAACAAAAGGGATTGCTTGGCACAGTAAAAAAGGAGTGGAGTCACAAAAAGAATAAAATAATAACCACCTTTTCGTGTGACAGAGGTTTACCTTTTTTCCAACCATAGATAAGTCAACAACCGCTGCTATTTTTAACTTATAAACGCTCCAGATTTTTCCACGTCAGCGCATATCCCACTACCCAAGGCAATTCACATCATTACACCTAAATAAACGGCCAGTGGACCCTACCACGAAAAGCTTCCAGCATACGCTACCAATAATATCCCCGATTAAGATCCTCGACGCCCAACCATTCCTTACCAAAAGGGCACACCGAACAAGATGGACGGAGACCGTTTCTAGCTTGACGGCATTAAGCATCAAGTCTAAAAACGCTATCCGGGGGGATAACCGGGCACATTGCTCGGTGTGTAATGAAACATCATCGACTGTATTGACATAAAGGCAAAGTGAACAAGAAATAAAACAGAATAGACAGAATCAAGTGTAAAGCAAAAGTTTATTCATCCACAAGGGGGGAAAACACAAAAATACAACCAAAGAGAAAATTTTTACAAGAAAATACACCATCCTACTTCTTAGAACTACCCCCCATATCGGCATCCTTCTTCGCCAAGAGCTCCTCCAGATACTCTCTCTCCCTAATCAAACGAGCAATCGCCATCTCGGCCTGCTGTAAGGAGTAAGACTGAGACTTGCATTTCTGCTCGGCTTTGAAACGAGCAATGCCCTCCGCATCCCAATATTGTTTAAACCTCCTCGCTTCAGTCTGAGCACACTTGAGATCATGCTTCAGCCATGACATCTCAATCTCTTTTAGCTGATGAGGAGTCAAATCCTCCTCCCCAAAACCAGGGGGACGGGGTAGCAAGAAAGTAGGCTGCTCTTCCAGAAGGGTTTTCTTTTTGGAGACAGATCTAGTAATGGGAGCCATCTCAAAACAAAAGCAAGTTAGAGGAAACAAAAATTATCAACAAGAGAGAGAAAAGAAGATTGGATAATGAAGAACAAGCAATAGGGAGCATTTATAGAGAGTCAAAGGGCACAAAGCGCGACACAGAACAAAAGCACGAGATACGAACAGATACATCTGATTCAAATACAAAAAAAAAAAAAGAGAAAAAGATACAAGTTCCAAAACAGGAAATACATAAGAAAACCAGCCCAATCTAACTAAGGACCAATGGGTGGAAAAACCGAACTACCAGACCGAGAGAAAGCAAAACGAGCAGAGCAGTTCAACCGAGCTTGGTAGGAATCATTCATGGCAATCAAATTTTCGTTCTCCGCGGAGAGTTCGGATTTCTCCCTAGTAAGAACCATGACGCGCTCCTCCAGCCGAGCATTCCTAACCATCATGTTAGCCAGGCCTTGAGGGGAGTTATCGAACTCGTCTTGAGCATGGTCCTAAATTTCCTCGGCATCATACCAGGAGTTAGCCAGACGATTTCTCTGAAGCAACAAGTGATCGAGCTGACGACTCAAGGCAGAAATCTCGGTCCATTTCACTGTCTCTTCGGGGTGAGAGCCGAACAGACTCAAGGCCAGAATGTCGTACTCCTTCTCAAGCCTTCCCATTCGACGTCGGACGCGAGATACCTCCGCATCCAAACCCTTCATCTGAGCATGATATCTCCCCACAGGTTCAGACATTCTGGGAAATTGCTATAGTACAAGAGAAAGTAGGGGTAGAGGGAAGAGCAAACAGTAAAAATAAAAGGAGAGAGGGTAGCTAATAAAGAAAAGAAGAGGAGTATTTATAGAGAAAATATAGTATGGTATTTTATGACAATGCTTGGGAACTGGCGTATTTCCTGACATACTTGGGAGCAAGCATATTTCCTGACATACTTGGGAGCAAGCATATTTCCTGACAGTACACCTATGATCGACAGTACACCCACATATATTTGATATCACAGTACAGCAGAAAATAGAAAAGATATTCAAAGATCTGGATTTCGGAAAAACGACAAACCACAAGTACAACATAAAAAGAAGTGCCAAAATAAAGGGGCAAAAGTTCTTCTCATTAATAAAGATGGAATACATCATTGTTCATTACATCAAAAGACAATCTATTACATTGAGGTCTATTATTTTCGAGGATTACATCAAAAGAAAATCTACTACATTGTACGCTGAGTTGTGGAGCCAAATGAGTAGACAACGTGGCCGAAGAAGATCGACAATATCCGCAGATCCGGCGAACAAGCAAGTGACGAAGAAAAGAAGCATAAAAAGAAAAAAAAAAAAAAAAAAAAAGAAGTGAAGAGGAACATAAAGAAGAAGTGAAAAGCAAGAAGAGGAAAATGGAAAAGAAAAATGACAAAAATCCTAGATGTAAGACAGAACCCTTAGGATCACAGAGTTGATTGTTACATCGTAGCGGTGAGGAAGAAGAGAAAGAAGGAGAAAAGTAGAGAGAACAAAAACGAAAAAGAAAACAGAAGGGAAGAGATAGTGAAAAGAAAATGGAGGAGGAAGAGATGAACGAAACAAAACAATAAAATAGAAAAGAAGAAGAGTGCAAAAAAGAGGAAGAGGAAGAAATGAAGAAAATTGAAGCAAATCAAAAGAAAAAAAAGGAAAATGGAGAGGTTAGGGGGAGGTCGATCGGTATCGATGAGAGGGCCCGGCAGAGACATCCCTGTCTCGAAGTGCCGAGTTTCCCCTTAGCACCTCATTCTCTTCAACTAGAGCCTGACGAGCACATCGGCAATAATCTAGTTCGGATCTTAGCCAAGTTAATTCCCGAACCATCTCGGTATGGTGATAACGCATCACTTTTAACTCCTCCTCGGCCCCCTTCAACAGTTTTAGTGCATGGCCATAGGAGGCTTCAAAAGCCTCCACTTGCAAAGATAATGCGGATTGGGTGAAAGAACTGGCCATTATAAAAAGATTATAAGATGAAGATTCGTATGTAGGGAAAGATAATATGATAAGGGTTGTGGATGTAACCATGCTTTAAGCAGGTATTTATAGGTCAATTAGATGAGGACTGGTATGGAGAGTCGCAACCGTTTGCCAATGGGTTCTAAGAAGCGATGGCAATTAAAAGATGTGTCTGTTCAAGAAAAAACGTTTGGATTCCCCAAAAGGCTCTGAAAAGGCGTGGGAAATTAAAAGCCACTCTTGTTCAAAAAACGCTTGGGTTCTTACCAATATTTAAAGAGGGTAAGTCATAATGGCAGCGAAACACGCGTCATTTTGGGGAAAGGCAGCAGTTCAAATAAATATCTAAGATCTTTTGCACAGAGCTCAAGAAAAATCTGGTGAATAAGATTTTTATGCATAAGGCTCAAGAAATCCCATTGGTCCCCAAATATAAAGAGTAAGAAGGTTCAATGGATAAGGTCAAACGCAAGGCCCAAGGGAAAACTTTAATGATGCCACAAGCGTGCGCAGTCAAAATAAATTGCGTTGGCAAAGTAATTCAGATATAAATAAGAAAAAGAAGTCTTTATTGATTGATTGATACTTCATTACAGATAAAGCAGTCAACATAAAGAAAATACAAATAATAAAATCATTTCGTAGAAGGGCCCTCTTCGTCATCCCGCTTCCTTTTCGACCGAGCATACACTTCTTTAAGGGCCAGTTTATAAGCCCTCTTGGAAGCGATTTGCCTATCTCTAGAGGCCTCGAGCTCTTTGATCCGAGCACGAGCACGGATACTGTCGAGCAAAGACCTCTGATGCTCCCTCTCCATGGCGTCTAACCGCTCATCCAGTTCGACTGCCAGACGAGCTTCCACCGACAGCCGGGCAACCCTCTTTTCGAGATAACGCACCCTCTTAACTTCCTCCTCAAGATGAGCGATGTATTCAGGAAGGTTGTCACCGTTAGTTTCATGAGGAGAGGCCATTTGTTCGATAACAAAGAATGAATTGCACAAAGAATACTGGGACAGTTCCCTTTTATAGGAAGAAGCAAGGGGTAGGTCAAAGGTCATCTTGAAAAAATACAACCTCTTGAACTTCCCAAGAGTATTTGCGGCAGGTTAACCACAGTCCCAAAACCAATCAAAGTCATCAACAAAGATATCAAGAAGATAAACAGACAAGAGCAAGGATAGGGAAATATTTTATTAATTTCTAAAACTTCGATTACAACCAAGGAGAAGACTCCCCATTAAAAAGAAATTACAACAGAAATTACAAAAGACTAATTATTTAGAGGAAGAGCCTTCTTCATCTTCATCCGAACTCGGTTTAGACCGAGCATGTAACTCTTTGAAGGCAAGCTTATAGGCCCTTTTTGCTGCCTTCTGCTTAGCCAAACAAGCCTCGAGCCTCTTTATATGCTCGAAGGCCCAATCCCGATCGGCCATCGTCACACGATGAGCAGAATCCATGTCGGACAACCTTTTCTTGTAGCTAGAAACCTTGGCCACGAGTTTCTTATTCGCGGCGTGGGATTTCGTGACCTCAGCTTCTAAATAAGAAATATAGTTAAAAGAGCTCTCACCAGTAGAACCCGAGGAAGCCATTACGTCACAAGCACAGTAGTAGTAAAATGCATGATTATGGAGGGGGCGCACCCCCTTTATAGGAGTTTTTTCCTCGAAGAAAGATATTAGGGTGGGTAACTACAAATGGGCCCCCCTGGGAACCGTCATGATTCTATTGCGTTTCTCGATGAAGCATTGGGAACGACAAGACCGAAGTAGTATCCTCGACAGACCGAGCATGACTCCCTCGACATGGAAAACCATGCCGAGGAAGTCAGGGAGCACTTGATAGGACATAAAAATTAGACCCGAATATTCTATTCGGGTAATAACCAATCCACTTTATAATTGGGTATCCAACGCTTAAATGGGTCATCACATGCCTTTTCATCATAGAATAAGATTGTGATTATCAAAAGCCCAAGCCCACTTAACTAGGGACCCATACCTGAAAAACCCCTGAGATGAAGACATTTGTCAACATCCTAGAAGGCTTAGTTGCCTATAAATAGCCAACTACCCCTCCTAGAAAACCCCCGAAAAAATCTATTCAAAAATATAGAGAGAAGTTGAGAAAAGAGAAAAACTAGTCAAAGTTTATCCAGTGAAGAAACAAACCAAACAGAGAAAGAACCGAGCATCGAAGAAGAAGGAGAACGACCAAGATAAGAGTTTAAATAGTTAAATCGAGCGCAATTGTAGTAAGTTAATAATAATCCGAGCAAGTGTAACAATCCGAACAAGTGTAATGACCTGATCAATAATAAAGATCAAGAAGTGTTCATTACTTGCAGCTGATTTATCATTATTTTATTGTTGAAAAGCCTAACGCGACCGACCAAAGTTATGGCTTTATCAGTAATCTTTCCATCGAAATTTAATCTCATCATCATTTACCAACACCTTATTGTCTATATCTTTAATCTCATCTTTAAACGAATGATTGATGATATTCACTCGAAAAGGTTATAAGTTTTGTTTGTCTCAAATCTTTCAAGTGGATTTTTATATCCGACACAACAAATAAGTTAAGTGCCTAGATCGATAAAATAATATGCAGAGAAAAATAATTATCAGTAATTTATTTACTCGGTAGATATCTGTAATATTAACGTGAGAAGATATTTAAGTATTTAATTATGTGCTCTCAAATATTATTTTGGGAGGGAATTAGAAGCAATTATATTTTATACTGGAAATGAATATAATTTACTCATAGAATACCCTAACATTGGTAAATTATTAATTAGATAATATTCTATTAATATTTGTTAATAATATTATATAATATTTATTAACTAAGTAGTAATCTAAGTAGTGTTAGAGTTTTAGTTGAAGTAGAAGTTTATTACTTCTGCACTATGTCCCTGTCGTAACCTATAAATACTGCTTCTATGCTAAGAAAAATAGACACCATATCATAACTCAGATAAATTGAGTAAGGTTTTTAGTTTATAGCAGTATGAGAGTTCACCTCTCTATGGAGCAAAACGTACTATAGTAATATAACAGAAGATAAAGTGTGATCTAGCTCTGCCCGTGAGATATTTCTGTATCGTTTTTATATAAATTCATATAATTTATAATCAGTATCATATGCTAGTTTTCCGCTACAAAATCAAACGTGTTTCCAACATCATCCCCGTCCCAATTAGCCTCTTTCACTAACCTATCTGTAAATGCTACCATTTATGCCCCATTCAACCTCCATCATTTAATCTTTGGCCGTTTACCAACTTTTTAAACAAATATCTAAAACTAAAAGTCTATGTTGAGTCGTGACACTCTTCCTTGGAATAATTTTACAATCTTTATAAATGCTTATATCTATACTCCTAGTCAAGAAATAATCAATTTGGCTTGAATTTGATCCACTTCTATACGTCACCAAATGCGTTTCTCTTTTATTGAACCAAATATTTATAATTTTTAGATCATAAGATGTAGCAAATTCTAAAATACTATCTCCCCTGCTATTTCTATCTTCGAAACCATAACCCCCATGAACATGCTCAAAACCATCTCGAATTTTACCCATATACCCATTCAATTCCCCTCATATGATTATTTTCTCTCCATTCGGTATATCTTGTATCTCCTCGTCTAAAGTAGTTTATGACGATAAATTGATTTTTTACGTTGCAACTACATCTTTTAACTTGCACGTACTTAATAGCTCACCGACATAGATATATTATTGTTGAAGCCAAAATAATTTCAACTTATCAATCATACTTGAACCTTCTTGACATGAATTTTTTTTATTTTTCTATATACTTTCATATCTCATTCCGCTTTTTTTATCCGTTTCACTAAAATTTCAAGATTCATTTATGTATGTTAATATATACCATGTACATGTGTCTTATTTAATTTAAATACTTATAATTTTTTAATTTTATATATTTTTATATGTAATCTATATAAAAATAATCTTCTTATATTAATATTTTTTCGTAATACCAACGATATGACTGTATAGAGATTTTATTATATATCATTTATCTTATATCACTAAAAAAAAACGCATCATATCGGATCCACATCACTTTTCTCTAATATTTACTCATATACTTAGTTAACTTGCATGTGTTTTAGACTAATCAACTTAAGTTGAGTCTTATTAAAAATATGGCTCGCCATATAAATCTTAATTAAGGGTCTCGCTTGTAAAGTTTGTATACGGTCACATAAAATCTGGAGAAGGCTCTTGTATACTAAAGACGATTTAAATTAAAAATAAGTGTTCTTGTTTTCGTGGCCGTAAAAATTGTCCGAACTAGATGTTTTTTTAATCATTTATTTTTACAAATCTATCCAGCCATGAATTCATAAAAAAAATTGTATTAAGAACAAGAAAAAAAATGCCCCTTACTAGAGGAGGAGCTAGGTGGCTAGCAGGGCTATACCCTCTCATATATTTTCGAAAAATATTTTTTTACAGTATTTTTTTTGAAAGAAAATAGCGATTTAGCCTCCCGTATATTGATTTTTTAAAATCCAGCATCCGCATGTACTAATTCTGGCTCCGTCACTGCCCCTTACATAAACAATACTAGTTTCTCAATTCTATGAAATTTTTAATTCTTTGTATGATTCTTTTTAATTCTGGCTCCGTCACTGCCCCTTACATAAACAATATTGTTGGAAACTTTAAACTCTAACTAAAAATAATTATAGCTCAAAAAAACCGGGTATGAACGATAGGTACCAAATCCCAATAAACTTTTTAAAAATGCTACCTTATAGTATTAATTAACAGAAACTAGGTAGCTGTAATAAAACCTCAAAAAAGATTTTGAAGAAGTACCTATATGGCTATATATACTTCAAAAAAATAATTATGGTTTTAATTATTGAGCTTGATTTTCCTACTTGAAAACGCAATACGGTTATCAACACGGAATCTGATGATAATAAAAAAATTTAATAAACAAATTACAAAAAGTCAGATAATGAAGGGTTTGTCTGTCGTGTAATAGAAACACATGAGATCATTGAAATGATATTATGGGCCTACTGAGATTTTATTGTTAAAGAAAAAAGAAAACGAGATACATGCCAAAAGTGGTTGGTATATAACAAGAATTTAATTAAGGTAGGGCCTCACATGACTAGCGGTTGCTTCGGTCCGGTTTTTATTAAAACTGAAACCGAAACTGAGATTAATTTTCAGTTCATTTATTTTTGATTTTCTGAAAATGTGAACTGAACCGGTCCTTATTTGATCCGGTCCGGTTTTGGTTCTGATCCGGTCCGGTTCGGTATCAGTTTTAGTTTGTTTTTTTTGGTATGATTCAATTTTATATATCAAATTACATAAGAATATAAGTTTCTATAACTTTCATAAATCTTCTACAATGTTTAAAAACTACTACTAAAACCTCATTTCTTTAAAACATTGTTCATACATCACAGTTTCATTAAATTTTCACTATTTTACAACCTCATCCACTATAAAATAATGTTTGATTTAGTGAGAGTCAAAAGTTATCACAAGTCTGTCATTAATTTAAAAAATTGTCACGAATCTATCGCAAATTGACTAAACTGTCACAAAGTCGTCACAAAAACCGTCGCTAATAAGCTCGTAACAAAAAATACCGTCACTAATCCCGTCGCTATTTGAGTATTTTTTTGTAGTGATCATTTTATTAAAAAAAAATACACTTATACCTTAAAATTAGATAATTGTAAAAAAAAAAATGTAACTTATTTATATATATATATATTGATTTATAATTTATATATATATATATATATATATATATATCAATATAATACTAGTAAGTTCATATATATATATATATATATATATATATATATATATTGATCTTTTGGGGGATTTTCGGTTTTTTTGACTACTCGTTCGGGTTTTTTCGGTTTTATAGTAAACCGAAACCGGACCGAACAACTTTCAGTTTTCTCGGTTTTGATTTTTTTGGTTGGATCTTTTTGGTTTTCGGTTTTTTTCCCAACGGTTCGATTCGGTTAGTTCATGTTTTTGCCCAGCCCTACATATGACATTAGGCAGGTGTGAATTTAATTTAATTTCTTTTTGGTAATTCATCCCCATAACGTTATATATTGCAAGATATTGCGTTTCTGGTTATATTTATGTTTGTTCTAGAAAGATCAACTCTTTTCTTTAATGTGGTTCTACTCGTGTTCAGTGATAATTTACAAACCATTTGTTTAAGGTCATCAATATTCTATTCTTCATATTGAATTATCAACCCTTATATCTTGGCAAACGTATTTTTTGCAATATTTATTTTTACACCCCGTTCTACCAACGCCGTTAAAGACACGTGTTAACTTCTCAATGGTCCAATTTGACGCCAACTTGAGTAGTGTTTTGGCACCAATCATACTACATGTTGTATACATTTGCCGTCTCTTTTCGCCGTCTAGCATGATGGTAGCAGCATGGCTAGCATAACCGAACTACATTTTCCGTCGTAATTAGAGGATCTTCTGCTTTACATGGTTTTCGACATAGATAACCGGGAGCAGGGAAATACAAGTATTTCCTCGTAATTATCTAGTTGTTTTTTACCAAGTCTTTTACCCTCATGAATCTAATTTTGAATTACTAATGTAAGTTAAGTATGATATTGTTTCACTTTCCAAAACAAACATCAGAATGTTTATTTCAATTTTGTTTCCATCGAAACTTAGGGAAGCCAAAATATAAAGTTTGGCATTGCATGGAAATAAACTTCCTTTCTGAACACATTAAGCTTTCCCAACCACACATGTAATTCCTCGAGCTCTCATCTTACAGTGACATTAGATACACAACCAATGAGATTAAAAAAATACACAATGAATGGTTTTACTTTCATTTTTTTTCATTCCTTCCGTTCATATTTAATTGTTTATTATAAAACTACGTGTAATTTTAATCGGTTAAAAACTTTTATCAAAATTATCGGAATGAAGTTTTTTAAAAGTTGATCGTATAGTTTAAATATTAAATTTTATAATTATATATATTTTTAAATAATTTGATACTTCTACCACAACCCCCTTCACCTAATTACCAGCTCTTCTGACGATTCTATACTTCTGGTCTATGTAAGACTGACTTTGCATGTGCAACTGCTACCCAACAATCTCTTAAGCATTTTTATTTTTTGAAAAATAAAAAAATTGTTACGATGGTGTATCTTGTAACATGTCCGACCCAATTTCAAATGTCACACGACCGAATAGCACGTGTGGGGTACGTGATAAACAAAGGTTAAAAAAATAATTATAAAACAATATATAAATAACTCATTTATCAATTCAAATTTCTATCAAAAGCTATCTTAATTGTGACATCTAAAATTATATTCATTACAAATAAACTTAATCTCTTACAAGTTAAACCAAAATTACATCGCAGCGGAAAATTAACTTAAACTTTTATGAGGTCTGTCTGGTTCCCAAACTTACTCGATATCAACTATAATTAACTGCTTGTAACCTGAAAACATTTTAAAAAGGAGAGGGGTGGGCCAAACGAGCTCAATGAGAGATAAATGCTTACAATATATAGTATGAGTCGAAAATAAGATTTTCGTTTTCAATTTCTTTAAAAATAATGTTTTATTTAATAAAATTTCTCAATGCATTAATTAGTAAATTAAATAAATTTAGAATAACAAGATAAATAATCTATTTTATTTTTCTTTCATAAAAAATTGAATGATTTTAAACAATCACAAAATAATAATAAAATATATTTCTTCTTTTTTATGATAAATGAGAATATGATAATACGTATATCTTAGGTTAGCAAGCCCGATTGACTTACTCAATCTCTTTACCGTCGATCTTTTTTCTCAGGTGTATAAACCGTACGTGCACTACGTAATTAAGGTCACCACAACATGACGACTGAGTCTATTGCTTAAAGCATTCCGGTTAACGAAATTATGTATAATCGTTAAGTTAATCGTTGATAACTAAACTCATTCGTTTAGTTCCCAGCGTCACCCCACTTCTCTTTATTTGGTGATTTTAGGTTGGACTTTTACTCATGATCTCAAATACAAATCATAAGCAAATCATGAATATATATAAAAAAAAATGTCTTTAAACTTCACATGTCATTTTATGAAATAAACTCTTAACATTCTTTTTCTTCTTTCTCTCTCTCTCTTTCTTTCCAACTTTCTTTCGATCTTTCTTTATAACATTTGATAAATTCAAATTATACCATATAAATACTTCAAAAATAATAATTGATCAAAGCCTTAAACAATGCACGGGATACTTAATAATAGTAAGACAAAACCCACTCACTAAAATAACGGATTGAACAACGGACAAAGAACTATGACCCGACTAACGAAGTAAAATCTAGTACCCTTGGAATAGTTACAGAACACTTATATAGCTTCACTGTCTTGTCGAGCATATATGTTTCTAATAATTGATCAAAGCCTTAAACAATGCACGGGATACTTAATAATAGTAAGACAAAACCCACTCACTAAAATAACGGATTGAACAACGGACAAAGAACTATGACCCGGCTAACGAAGTAAAATCTAGTACCCTTGGAATAGTTACAGAACACTTATATAGCTTCACTGTCTTGTCGAGCATATATGTTTCTAATCTACAGCTGGTTGTTATTTGCATCTTTATATATTCTACGTGCTCTTTTAGGATGGAAATGGAATACGAGTATAGTATTAGGATAATATAATGTGACGTATATATATATATATATATATATATATAAAAAAAAACATCAGTGTTTGTGTCTCACAACATATGGGCATAATAATAAGGATATGCTAGCTACCAATGGATTTGAACTATTTATAAAACAAGGACTATTGCCACTATTAGGTCCGGTTTCGGTTCGGTTTTGTTATATTTTTGGGTTTGTTTTTTTCGGTTTAGGGCTTTTTATTTTTTGGACCGAACCGTACCGGATATTTTCGGTCCGGTTTCAGGATTTTTTTTTGCTTTCTCGGTTTTTTTTTCGCTTTCGGTTTTTTTCGGTTTTTCGCTCCGTACTAACCACTATTAGTATAGTATGTAACTCCTATAATTGAACGTGGCTTATCTAATTCATATGTAACTTCACTTTTACTTCCACCGACTCCCTTTTGGGTTTTATAAAACCATAATATATAAATATATGCAATTACCATTAAAATATAAATATAGGTTACACGAATCGGAATTGTTAAGAACATAAAACAATGAAACGGCACATCATTAATACTACTACATTTAAGTCGATTATAACTCATGTTTCTAAATATCAATTATTCTTTTCATTTACAACTTATAAGCTAAATTAAATTCCTAGCTCTCACATGAATGGTCTGTATAGAAATCTACAAAATAAAACTGATTATTACATTTACTCTTCGCATCATATGAAGATAAGGGTTAAATTTTATATTTCTAACCCGTAGTACTAACCTCATCAGTTCAAATAATTCACGTGTCTTTCATCTCCTATTAGCTACTAACATTACTATCCGTAATTTTTTTAAATATGCAAAACAAAAACAAAATACAAATACGGGATTTTACACATCTTCCCCTTTATTACTCCCCATGAGTTATCAATTATGATTTACGGGTATGAGTTCGTGTGTTCGACACGACACAACACGGACACGTCGAAACGATAAAATTTTATAACTGACATTTTTATAAGTCATTTTAGATGGTTTTCATGTTAAAAAATTACAAATTAAACTCATTGTTTGAGCTATGCGTGTCATGTTATCGTTGAACCGTATCCAATATGCATGTCTAAGTGTATAAAAGACAAATCATAACGAACACGTTAATATGTCTTGTCGGATACGTGATTTTCCGTGTCCGACTCTTCAAAAATTTTGGTGTGAGGTTATCAACAAACCATGTCATCTATTAATCATCTACTTCTACTAGTCACATAAAACATTGATCCATCACAGAGGTTTTGATATATGTAATCTAATAATTTGTTTTAATGTTAGATTAAAGACATGCAAGTAAATAAAATTCATTTGATTAAAAATAAACATTAACAAAAAAATAGGTTCACATTACATCTCGTTACATGTCAACATAGATGTCTCAAATATCAATTGAATGTCACATGACATGCCCAAGATAAATAATCGATTGCTAAATCAAGGTTAGCAATCAAGGTGATGACAAGCACATTTTTGTCATCTCATTCACAGTGATATATATTTTTTGGAACTTCTTCATTTAAAATTTTAAAAACATATTTGAGATAAAAATAAAATGTGATGATAAAACAACCCTTTTTTTATTCAATTATAATAAATGTTTGGGACGGGGGCTTACATTTGCACCAGATACCAATAAATTTTGTCAGTCTGTATTTAAATTTAATTTAAGAGCCTGGACCTATTGACATATGTGTGTGACCATTTATCATTTATATGAAAGCAACCCCGCAGGCCAAACCAAGTTACGAAATGATGGCTGATTTTCTATAAATAAAATATATAATTTTTATAAAGTTATTTTACGGAATGAGAGACTGAAAACTAAAATTTAAATATTTTAATCAAAATACATAAAAAAAAAATATATATATATATTTTTTCATTATTTTTTTTTAAAATGAGGAAGTACTGCAGCCTCCTACTGGTTATTCCATACAAGCAATCCACCTAACAGCAATATGATAAGATTGCCCAGAGATTTCCAATCCCCAAAACTATACGTAATCTATTTTAGAAGATATTTTAGTTTCACACCCAACTCTTCGTATTAATTTTGGTCACGACCAAATGACAGTTTGATGACCTATATATACTTGAATAATACTTCACTTTTCATGCCCAAACTAATGTCTACTTCTACATTTTCATTATTGTTAGTAAAATATTATTGGACTCTTAAACTTATACTTTATGAGTCTATGTGGGCTTGTAACCCTACATCTCTATTTATATAAAAAGTGTTAGGGGTCTTGTATTTGATATACATTCTGATAATAAAAGACTTGTTGTTTTCTCTCTCTATATCTACTATATAATATATATACTGAGCTAATAAGACTCACAACACGTTATCAGCACGATTATTGGATTATTGAATTAGATCTAATTGATTTGATATATATAAATATCACATATGACAGTTAATTATTGGATTATATCTAATTGATTTGATTTGCTATGTTAGAATCTTTATGAATTGATTGATAATTTTGAATTGATTTGTTTATAACACCAAATCTACGGCATGATTAGATAAATCCTGAAAATATATTTATATATATATGTAATTAATTTAGATAGATACTGTCTATGTTATTAATATTATTGTCATATATGAAATGCGAAAATCGTATATATTCACATTTAAGTTGGAAAAATTATGAATCTTCCCCAAATAGGCTCACCTATTTAGATACGATGTCTAGGAAAGATAAAGGCGGAAGTCGTTCTCCTAATGAGGTCGGTTTTTAAGAGGCATTTGTGCCCACCCCCCTCACCGTCTTTCCTGGTCGTGTTCAAATAGAGCTACCGAAAGGGGTTGAGTAAATAATAATTTCCCCGAATGTGTCTATATAGATATGTATTCGCCGAATTGGTGTCTCAGGATCGACCTGTCGTTCGATCAAAGAGAACCTCTTCACTTAAAAGCAAAACTTGTTTTTCGAACCTGTCGTTTCGAAAAAAAAGTTTGTGCTTATACAAACCTTAAACATATAAACCCGTTGTTTTATATGATGACTAATCCAGTCTTTCTTTTCTTTTCTCTTGTTGTAGAAAAATGTCAATCAAGCTTGACTTTCCAATTTTGGATGCTGCCGGCAAGAACTACTTGGATTGGAGTCAGGATATCCAAAACCATTTAGATGCCCAAGGCCTATTGGATGTCATATATGATGATGAGGAGCGTGAAATGAAAGTAACGCACGAAATGAGTACTCGGGCGATGATTCTGTTCCGCCGCCACTTATTAAACACCATGAAATCTGAGTTCATAGCGACCACCTCACCAAATACATTGTGTGACTCTATGAAAGAGCACTTCAACCACCAAAAGACCATTTGGCTTCCTGAAGCCCGCCATGATTGGCTGAATCTGTGATTTCAAGACTTCGAAAGCGTTGAAAAATATAACGCTGAAATATGCAGAATTCGTGCTACTCTCCAATACTGTTGTGAAACACTCACCGACAATGACTTATTGGAGAATACGTGCACCACGTTTCCTAGTTCTGATATGTTGCTCCAAAAGCAATATCGTCAGTCTAAATTCATCAAATTTCCCGAGCTCATCACCCAGCTGTTATTGGACGAGAAGAATAGTCTCATTTTAATGATGAACAGTAATTCTCGTCCTGCTCCTTCAAAGGCAATTTCAATGCCTAATGCTAATGTTGTTTGTGGACCTCATCCACGATATGGGAAACGAGAAAAGGGCCAGTCGTTCCATCAGCCAAGAAACATGGGTGAGCGTAATGCTCGTCCAGCCAAGCGAGGTTTGGACAATCGTCCGAACCGAGGACCTGTGGCTCCTCCTAGGCAGTCTCATGGTGGTAGGAACAACCGGGCCAGTCATCCCAAAGCAAGAGAACCGACCGATAAGCCAATTATGTGCTATAGATGTGGTGGAAATGGTCATATGCAAAGGACTTGTAGGGTAATTCCCCAAGAAGTCGAAAACTACCACACGGGTAGAAGGGTCGAAGACAACATGATTGAAGTTAGTGCAAAAGAAACTCTTGAGGCCCATGACTTTGAGGCTCACATGGAAGAATAAAGTTTTTTTCCATTTCTTTTAATAATTGAACTGTTTTGCTCCTGGATTATGTTATTTCAATTCCATTTCGGATTATGTTTTTCCTTTAGATATTGTTCATTTCTTTTGGATTATGGTTTGTTTTATGGATAATGTTTTGAACATTTCTCGTATAATTTAAAGTTATTTCATTGAGAAATTCCTTTTATTCGTGTAACCGACTTTAAATTATTTTACTTTTAGGCATGTATTGTGGGGCAGTTGATTGTCTGGTTGATAGTGGCACTACACACACTATCTTAAAAAATAAATGGTTTTTTTATCAACTTTACGCTTAAAGTAACCTCAGTGACAACAATTTCGGGCCCGTCGACCCTTGTTGAAAGCTTTGGTAAAGCTAAATTCACGTTGTCAAATGGTACTCCTGTTAAAGTATCCGAGGCCTTATATTATCTGAGGTTCAGTCGTATCTTGTTAAGCTTTAAGGATATCCGAGAAAATAAGTTTCAACTTGAAACTGCTCGTGAAAATGGTATTGAATACCTTCACATTACCTCAACTCAATACGACCAAAAGCGTATTCTGGAGAAGTTGAGATGTCTTTCAAGTGTTTTGTATGTTTCTACAATCCAAAACTTTGAAAGCAATCTAATCATTCGACAGACACCGATTGATGAGAGCACTTTTATGATATGTCATGACCGGCTGGGACACCCGGGTCAAAATACGATGCTTCGAACGATGAACGCATCTCATGGGCATCCTCTTGGAGGAAAGAATTTCGTGATTAATCCGAAAAGCCTATGCCAAGCATGCTCGATTGGAAAGACTAATCTCAAACCAATTCGTGTGAAACCTACGAAATTGGTTTCCCAATTCCTTGAAAGAATTCAAGGAGATATTTGTGGACCTATCCAACCAACATGCGGACCATTTAAATATTTCATGGTTTTGGTTGATGCATCAACAAGATGGTCACACGTAGCTTTGTTGTCCACAAGAAACGCAGCGTTTTCAAAACTCCTAGCCCAGATCATTAAATTGAAGACTCATCATCCGGATTATCCGATAAAATCTATTAGACTTGATAATGCCGCGAAGTTTACATCGAAAACTTTCGATGACTATTGCATGACTTTGGCAATTAATCTTGAACACCCAGTTGCGTATGTCCATACCCAAAACGGCATTGCAGAAGCTTTAATTAAGCGATTACAAATGATTGCTAGAACTTTGGTTATACGCACCAAACTTCCTATTTCTGTGTGGAGCTATGCCATTTTGCATGTTGCTGCATTGGTCCATCTGAGGCCCATGGCCACCCAACCACTATCTGCGTACCAGTTGGTAACTGGATATGAGCCCGATGTCTCACATTTACGCATGTTTGGGTGCTTAGTCAATGTTCCAATTGAGCCGCCTAAGCGTTCCAAATTTGGACCTCAGAAACGACGGGGTATTTATGTCGGTTATGAATCCCCGTCCATAATACGCTATTTAGAGCCCTTGACAGGCGATCTCTTTACCGCTAGACATGCGGATTGTGACTTTGATGAGACACTCTTCCCGTCGTTAGGGGGAGAAATGCACGTTAACATTGATAAGGAACGACGTGAATTAACGTGACATGTACCCACTATGTTTCATCTAGATCCCCCAACTGTACGTAGTGATAAGGAAGTGTAGAGAACCTTAGGTCTGCAAAATGTTGCAAATCAAATACCAGACGCATTTAATGACCTAGCGAATGTCACATGATCACATATACTTGCTGCAAATGTGCCTGCAAGGATAGACATCCCAGTGACATGCCGTGTTCCGGTTGAACACGTTGCTCCGGTTGTACCCAGCAAGCAAAGGACGCTGCCGTCGGCTGTTCAGTCTGCCGCCCTTCCGAAAAAAAGAGGAAGGCCGTCCGGTTCCAAGGATGTTCTGCCTCGAAAGAGGAGAAATCCTGTCACATCTGTTTTGCCACACGAGATCATTAAGGATCACGGTGATGTATTAGAGGAGTGTGTTCCAAATGAAATACCAGTTCCTAATCATCCTGATAACCTCGAAATATCTGTCGATTATACTAGTTTAGACGATATTTTAAAGCGAAACGAGACTGTCATCGATGATGTGTTCATATACGCAGTGGTCACTGACATTATGAATAATGATGACATGGAACCTCGTACCGTTGCTGAGTCTAAGCGAAGAACGGACTGGCCTCAATGGAAACAGGCAATCCAGGCTGAATTGGATTCCTTAACGAAACGAAGGGCATTTGGACCTGTCCCTCCAATACCGCCCAATGTTATACCAGTTGGTCATAAATGGGTTTTCGTAAGGAAGTGTGATGAGAATAATGAGATTGTTAGATACAAAGCTCGCCTTGTGGCTCAAGGTTTCTCTCAACGCCCTGAAATTGATTACGATGAGACGTATTCTCCCGTAATGGACGTTATAACGTTCCGCTACTTAATCAGTTTAGTAGTTTCTGAAAAACTGAATATGCAGCTCATGGATGTGGTCACATTGTATATCTACGGGAATCTGGACACAGAGATTTACATGAGAGTCCCTGATGGACTTAAGTTACCTGAATCAAGTAGTTTCCGGCCACGGAACACGCTCTCGATTAGACTGAGACGATCACTATATGGATTGAAACAATCCGGACGGAGGTGGTATAACCGCCTAAGTGAATACTTGATCGGCTTGGGATATGTTAATAATGAACTATGCCCATGCGTGTTCATAAAGAAATCCACTTCAAGATATGCGATTATCGTAGTCTATGTAGATGATATGAATCTCATAGGAACCTCGAAAGAGGTGTTCAAAACTGCTGAAATCCTGAAGAAGGAATTCGAGATGAAAGATCTTGGGAAGACACGGTATTGCCTCGGCATGCAGATCGAGAACCGTAAAGATGGAATTTTAGTCCATCAAGAAAGCTACACCCAAAAGGTGTTGAGGCGCTTTAGTCATAGTGACGCTAAGCCATCCTCTACTCCCATGGTCATCCGCTCTCTAGACATTAATAAGAACCCCTTCCGTCCAAAGGAGGACGATGAAGAGATATTGAGCCCTGAGTGTTCATATCTGGGTGCAATAGGCGCACTATTGTAGTTGGCCCAATGTACTAGACCGGACATCTCGTTTGCTGTGAATTGTCTAGCTCGACACAGCACCGCACCAACACGCCGCCACTGGACTAGCATAAAAGACATTTTCCGTTACCTTAGAAGTACTACGGACATGGGCTTATTCTATCCCTTTGCGTCGAGTGGATCTAGCTCCATTGATCCTCGAAATAACGCAACCCTTGTCGGCTATGCCGATGCTGGTTTCTTATCAGACCCGCACAAGGGACGTTCCCAATCTGGTTATGTCTTTACCATTGGGAACACGACGATATCCTACAGGTCTCGTAAACAGACTCTAGTGGCTACTTCGACTAACCACTCTGAACTACTCGCGCTCTATGAGGCGACTAGAGAGTGTGTCTGGTTTCGAGCAGTTATTGGCCATATTCGAAGCACCTGTGATCTAGCTTACGATCATGATGAACCAGTTGTTATTTATGAGGACAACACCGCTGTGATTGATCAAGCGAAGCATGGTTATATCAAAGGTGATGCCACTAAGCATATCTCGTCAAAGTTGTTCTTTACACATGAACAACAAACGCTTCAAAAGATTCAAGTGAAGCATATTGGTTCAGAGAATAACCACGCTGACTTGTTCACCAAGTCACTGCCAAAGCATTCTTTTCAGAAGCAGGTATGGGCGATTGGCCTACGTAGGCTATCTGAGCTACCTTAGAGCGACATTTTATCTTGGAGTCGAAATACTCGCACCCTGTCGTGTGCAAGTGAGGGCGAGCATCCTGTTGTATGCATGTGTACTCTTTTTGTCCTTAGTACAAGGTTTTTCCCACTGAGTTTTCCTTGACAAGGTTTTTCCCACTGGGTTTTCCTTGACAAGGTTTTTAGCGAGACACGTTCCCTGTTATACCTCACTAAGGATTGCCGAATCAGGGGGAGTATCATGTCGTATACTTATTACCACTGTGTACTTTTTTGTCCTTCGACCAGAGTTTTTTCCAACTGAGTTTACTCTGATAAGGTTTTGATGAGGCACCTGTTTTGTGATTGATCTCCTACTACTACCACTGTTGCACTTTTTTTCTTTCGATCATAGATTTTCCCATTGGGTTTGCTCTGACAAGGTTTTGATGATGCACACTGTTTTGTGGTTAGTTACTTACATAGTATTTTGACATATATCATTCGGCTACACAATTTCTCTTAGTTACCGGTTTTGTCCCACACCGGGTTTTCCGGCCCAAAGGTCTTTATGTGTTTAGCACTGTAAATGAACTCGATTCAAATCGACTGCATGAAGACGAAGAATTCAAGACGTTCAAAGGGAGAGTGTTGTAAGATATTATTGGACTCTTGGGTTTGTATTTTATGGGCCTACGTGAGCTTGTAACTCTACCCCTCTATTTATATAAAGAGGGTTATGGGTCTTGTATTTGATATACATTCTGATAATAAAAGGCTTATTGTTTCCTCTGTCTATATCTCCTATATAATATATATACTGAGCTAATAAGACGCACAACAATTATAATTTTCACACCCATAATAGTTGGATTCAATCTTTTATTACGATGTTCCCCCGCGTCGAGCTGTTTCTTAATTAGGCCGGGTGCAGTTTCTGCATTTTTTGTGTTTAATTAAAATTAAATGAAAACTGATTATACACAAGCCTGCGAGACAGAATAACTCATCCGAAAGAGCTGGAAAAAATCGACTAGCTTTACCAGGATGGATGTATAGTAATCAAAATTTAAGGATAATTAGCTAGTCTACTTAACTGGATTATGTGTAATTGTGACAAGCAGTTATCAGCAATTACTATCGGTTATATTATTATCTCATTTATCTAGTTTGTGGCAATTAGAGTTTGGAAAAAAATTAAGAAAACAGGGTTTAGGGGAAAATATGATCTACATTGGCCTTCGCCGAATCGGTTAGCAATTTGGAAATTCCAGGAGTGATTATTCATTCAAGTTAATGAAATAAAAGCCCTTTTAACTTTAAATTATATATAAAAAAATCATCTTTTTAAGAAAAAAGAGCTTAACAAGATTGATCTACAAGTGGTCTTCACCTCTATAGACGATATGCAAACGTAGTGTCACAGTTAGAAAAGTGAACCTAAGTCGGCCTGAAAAAGGCTCAAAAGCAGGTCCCTTTTTTCATTCCCAAGTCGTTACAAGGCAAGCATGGGAAGGAATATGTTGCCCTTAGAAACATCACTCTTTTTATTTGGATTATGTATTTTCTCATGCTCCCATGCTCAAAAAATTAGTAGCAAAAGCAATTTTTCGTTAAGATTGGATTATGTACGTAGATATGATTCCTACTAGCGTTTGCAGATATGATTTGCAGTGTCTTTACTTCCAAAGGTACACACATTTTGTAAAGTTAGTGTCGTTGATAACAGATAAAGAGTAGTTCTTCATGGTCAAATTGTCTCATAATACCAGGGTTAGTCCCAATTTTGAATAAATCACGAACTTCATTTGTAACCGTCACTGTATTTTACCCAACACATCAAAGATACGCAAGGAGAATGGTGAAGTACAGAGCCCCAATTTGGGAGCAATTTTGCTGAGACTTATAAGCATATTTCGGCTGAATTTTGCCCATCCAAGGACAGTTGTACTGAAAATGCATCTCCATCTAAATTTTCCCAATCTTCCTTCACTATCTGTATACTGGGATGCAATATCAGCCCTTGGATGAAGAAGTCTCAGCCTGACATTTGCTTATAGATTTCAACAAATTCAGCAATCACTTTACTAAACAATTTAGATAAAAGTTGATGAAAGAAGAGAATGTCAAGAAATTTTGGTACATTCAAATTCAAGCACGAGAGTAAAATACAGAGATTTAAACAAGCAGCTATGATACAAAAAATTGTACATATTATTCTCTCTCCCTCTACTATCTGTATACCTAGATAAATATCAGCCCTTGGATGGGGCAATTTCAGCATTTGCTTGAAGATTTCACCAAATTCCCACTTGGTTCACTCAACAAGTTGAAATAAAAATTGATGAAAGAAGAGAACACCTTCGGAAATTCTCAGTTTACAAGTTCAAACACGCAGTAAAAACAACTATGATACATAAGATTGTTTATATATACATACATATGGTAGGGCTTAGCGAGATGAAGGCAAAGGACGCCAATTGTTAGCACGAGACATGGCTCGATCTCGTGATGAGGGAGAGAGCTGTTCGAGGACAGCGTCCCGGACATGGGAAGCGGGTTGTTCACCGGCACGTGTTGCCAGCTCTAAGTAAACTACTGCCTTCATCATCTCCCCTTCCTGCCCATACGCTCATACAGTTAGTAAAGCAATTATATGACGGTCAATTTCATGTTATATATCATGAGATAAAATTAGGTTATGAGGAATTATGTCAAATAATGGTTAGATTTGGTCTTAAAATTTATATTAGAATTTCATACAGTTGAAGTAAAGAAATCTGGGTGTTGCTATCTCGGTATAATAGGATATGTTACTTGAATATAGAAAACTTAAAATATGTAAGACAAGGGGGAAAGCAAAATAGTACACTATGGTAGGCTAACTGTAAGACGGGGTCTCTTCTGCAAAATGTATAGTCTGTCAAGACACGCACAAGTTCCGAATTTTTAAAAAAGTATGAACTCTGCCAACATAAGCATTTATTTGTTGATAGCTAATTAAATAAAAATAAACTTTACTACTTTATATAGTATTTGTTCAAACTCCAAAAGGCACAAACAAAATGCGAAAAGTAACCTTGAACTGAGTGAGTCGTTGTACTTGATTGTTTAGTCATTACTTAAAGCAATATTAATAGCAAACCTAAGAAAGTGAAACATAATGAAAAGGTGAAGTGACATTATTTGGACCAGATAGAGGCCATTCATGAACTTCTAGCTATCATCTTTCGAGATGAACAAAACATATAACAAAAAGAATAAACTAAACTTATTTGAATGGCATGAAATAAACTTATTTTTCAAATAACTTTGAACTAAAGAGATGGGGTATTAACAAATTACCGGAATGGCTGTTTTTTCTGTTGGTTGGCACAATTTAATAATTCCACCCCCGTCGAATTATGTAACTTTGAAAACTACTTACTTTTGACTCAGGGCAGTGGAAAAAAGATATCATAAAAAGTACCTTGAGACTAAAACAAAAAATATATACAGAGTATATGTATATACAATAAATATATATTTTGTATTTAGAATATTATGCACAAGTAGCAATGTCGCAATAAACAAGTAGATAGAGCAGATGAATGTGGATACTTACAGAGAAAAGTTTCAGTCCATGTTCAAATTGAGCTCTATCGTGTCCACGATCAGCGGCTCGCTTCATCCATTTCTTTGCCTGTCGATGAGATTGGACAAAACCCTCCCCATAGGAGTAGCACAGCGAAGTGTTATACATAGCTCTCACATATCCACCATCCGCAGCCCTTAAATACCATTTCGCCTTTTAAAAAACAAATGAAATAAAATTAATTACGTACACACGGCTTACATTCCTCCTAAAAAGAAAACTGAGATTTGTAAGAAACAATTGATATATAATCCACATATCAAAGGCCTGTCAAAGAAAACAATTTCCACATCCTAATTGAGATTTCAACTCTATCACAAATCAACACTTTAATCAGTTAATGCAACTATTGTTTCAATAGTGAGTTTATTAGTTGCAAAGGAATATCAAATGGTTCAGATATCTCAAAGAAACGTACAGCAGAACATTTTGTGTTGATGATTTACATTACAAAAACTCAAAAGCATAGCAATTTTTTGTTATTACAACCAAAGTGCTTATCAACCATGAGGCACGAGAAGAAAACGATATCAACAACCCAATTCAGATATCGAACAACAATCGACCATAATCCAAATATTATCGGGCCTGTCAATCAAAAAACAACCAGTCTCCATATACAATACAGGAGGTTTTATGTCGCAAAGAAAAATATATATAGTGGTTCACATTTCAGATATTTAAAAGAAATACATCGTGTAACAATTTTGTATTGCTAATTGGAATTAGAACAATGAAAAGTCTAAAAAAAGATGATTTTTTTAAATTTAGGAGTGATTTTAGGGAGAAAAGAAAGTTACTGCTTGAGAGAAATTTTGTTCCACCCCTTGTCCTTGATGGTAGCACAAAGCTAGTTGATACTGAGCACGAATATGACCTGATATTGAAGCTTGGTATAACCACTTAAAAGCTTCCTCAGGGTTTGGTACTACATCTGCATATATAGTAGCAGCTATGATTCAGTTACATATCTACTGGTTACTCTTGCTTAAGAAAGTATGAGATGTGTTAATAACACAACCACCGATTTTACTTTTAAGTTTAAGTTGAGCAAAATGCAGGTTAAGTTCATCAGCACTTGTAGTAATGCAAAGGGAGAGCTAACAAATGGCAGAAGATACATGAACCACTAAGCTAAAAGTTTTTTTCTTTACTTAAGTTCCTACACAAACGTCGATACATAGATCTGGAAGATGTAAAAATGGCTAACAGCGTATAAGTAGAAGAAGTTGTAGTTAAAACAACCGCATCAAGGACACCCTAAACAAAATATAGCAAGTCTTTTAAAATCAACTAAAAGCAACGTAAATGGTACCATGACGATGGACTCAGAAAAGTGTTCTGTGTTCACCACAATTGACATCCTGTGAATCATAGTTATCCACTCAAAAGCTCAAAGCACATTACAAGAACCATTTTTTCCACAGATCATTGTTTCTAGTGGGCAAAGCACATTAAAAACATAACAAGTTTTCCACAGATCATCATTCTAGTCGTAAGTGCAAAACTGTGAGGAAGCCCTAGAGTTCTGAATATGGAACAGATTTTCATTCGCCGAACTAGCCAGGCACGTTGCTTAGACGTCTTAAAAGTAAGGTACTTGAACAGCTATTTTTCCAAAGATAAAGCACACGAAGTTCTTCAAGAATTAAGGTCAGGAAAAACACAATTCAAGTAAATTATTATGTTATTATAAATAAAGAGTAGAAACCCGAACCTGAAATACTCGATTAATATGTACAAATTCACTTTTTAACAAAAAATGACACTATTGAGTTAAAGATCATAACCAGCCAGCAAAACAAGTGCTAAATACACAATACCTCGTAGAAAGGCAAGGGAATGCTGTATACATTAGGCCCAAAGTGGAACGACTCCTCTACGGAGTCCGCGCATAGCGGGAGCTTTAGCAGCAGGTTTTCCCATTATTCCTATAGACCTCAAATTTCACGGGGATTTGGCATTTATAAACTTGGGTTTCAACTAAGTCTTACTAGCTTGCTCAATAATTCAATAACAAATAAATTTTAAGATTGTCCTCTCATAAACACATCCCTCGTGCTTGTGAGCTAATTGAGTATCAAACAAGTTTAATTATAATTTGGAATGTCATGGAAGTGAGAGTTGAGAGTATAACTGAAATGATCTCAGGTTTTTGCTAACTGTAAAGACCTAAACTTTGCAACGATAACTTAAAATTTGGCATGTTTTTAATGACATTCTCTGGATTATTCCATTAATCACAGGAAGATTACAAGCTAAAAGTCCAGAAATGTAATGAAGGGAATTAAAAAAAAAAAAAAAACTAATAAAAGGAAATAAGCTTTATCATCATCATATCCTAGTGCGCTCATTGCAGTGATATTTATACTGCTACTCTGATGAGTGTTTTCTGAAAAATTACAAACTGGATCTCAAACTCTAAAAGTTGCATTGAACATCATGGTTTGTAAAATGATCAAACTTGACCCCCCGCTCTTTTTTTCTTTTCTGAATCATTTACCTCACTTTTTCTCTCTTTTGTACCCAAACCAGGTTCATTACAATAACCTCCAACTCCAATACTGCACAGATATCATGTGCAACTGTAAATATCCAGCATACATTTCCTTGGTTGTTGCAGGTTATACTCCATCTTAAATTTTCAGGCATTTCTCATGCCAAAAATGTTGTAAGCTGATCAACCAAAAGCGGTCTAACTTTTTATAAATAAACATTGAGCTTAAATTCTGCATCTGAACAAAGCCTATAATGAACTTAACATCTAATATATGAAACAGATACGGTAACACAAGTTAGTGTTATATTTCACAGGAAAAAAATACCTTGCAAGTACGATATACCCAAATTGCATTGCCCAGACGGATCACCGAGCCTGGCTGCCTTCCGATACAACTCCATCCCTTTTTCTCTCATCCCCATCTCCCAGTAAACCAGTCCTGCGTCCACCATTGCCAGTGTGGACCCACGAGCTGCCCCTTTCAAGAAACTGTCAAGAGCCTTCTGGGTGTTTGGTTTCACTCCCCCACGTCCATGCTTGAATCTGTTGGATAATAATACAAACAACAGAAAAAGTAGCAACTTATATTCAGATTTTTGTGGTTAGGACTTTAAACTATTAGACAACAAAACTTGTAGCTTCATTTTATCCAAATGAAGAAAAAGCTAGATGAATTTACTTTAAAACTTTTAGTTTGGGGGTGAAAAAGCCAAGAGACTCGAAAGCTTTGAGCCTAGGCTTTTATGTCTTGACAAGCATTTGGTTCCTCAATAATGTTTACCTTTTTAGCACAAAGCAATAGAAGCATTAAGCTAACCTCAACTAAATAGTTTCTTCATTAAGCTCAACTATTTAGAACCCAAAAAAAAAAACTAGCTGATAGCTAGTTGGATTGCAGCTTTTTCTTCAATGACACTCTCTTTTGGTTTTCTAGCTTCAATAAAACAAGAAGCTTTTAAACTGAATGAACCTAGTTTCTCCCCCAATCACAAATAAACCCGCTTATTACTTAATAGCCTTAGTCGAAAAATTCCCTGATCTTAAAACTGCAATTGACAAGCCTAGAAAATTTCTTCAACCAGTCAAACCAATTATATAGAAATGCCAAACATAAGTAATTGCATTTATATGCGTACTCCTTCAGTCCAAAAATAGTTTATCGGTTCTCTTTTGTCCAAACTAATAAACCATAATGCTTTTTCATGAAAGTTTTGTGATGTCAGTACAAAAAGACAAAACAGAATTGTACAAGACAACCGGGACTTCTAAAACAACGCATTGAAAGGTAAATTTGGTAAGTTCAGTACAATAGTACCAGGCATTTGGAAATAAAGTGCTTCTGGGGAAGTACATTGTGTAGAAGTGTCGTTAAAAAATTGAATATTAGAAAAGCACTTAGGTAAAATACAAGGTTTGGCGTCCGAGTATATGTAAAATTACAAAATTGAATATTCCGTTTTCGTAAATTTTCTACTTTCTATAGCTTTTGATGTGTAAATAAAAGTCACGTATATGTAAAAAAAGCTAGTATCAATAAACATCATCACAACTTCATTGTCAATCAATATAATCTGAAACACTTCGCTCACTTACTGAAAAGCAAAATTTTAAATAGAAAACCACAAAGTTAAACAGAAGAATGCCTACCTATCATAAAAAACTTATGCAGAAAGTACTTGAAGACTCCATAAATCAATTTTGACAATAATGCCTAACGGTATAATTTGCAAATGTTCAACTACTAGCCGTGACAATTATGTACAAGCTATATACATTTCGTGTATCTAGTGAATAAGGATATACTACACTTCACTTGTTTAGTTTTGAAAATGATCTTTTTTCCTCAGAAGGTAGTAAAAACTAGCCGTGATAATTAAGGGTGCGTTTAGCACCGGGGGTTTTTTAGTAAAAAAGCTGCTTAAAAAAGCAATGAGAAAAAAACTTGCTTAAAAAACTTCTTTTTACTTATAACCGACATGTAATTTTTTTTTTTTTACCAATTTGTCATAATCTTAGTTATTTCATCTCACAAGTGACTTTTAGTTTTAACTATACAAACAACTTTTATCCGAAAACTTCTATGAAACACAACCAAGTTTCTAGCTTTTTAGAAGCTAAAAAAGGCTATAAAGCTTTTGGTTGAAGCAAGTTCTTTCTGGATTTGTTTATCTTTTTTTACCAAAAAAATAGCTTTCTAAAAGCTAAAAGGACAGCAAACCAAACACCTATAGCCTTTATTAAGCAAAAAAGATAACAAAAGAAAAAAACAGTTACCAAACATGCACTACTTGGTACTTACCACCTCACTGTATTTCTAATATGTTGAATAACTTAAAGTTACTCACTCCGTCCCTAATTAAGTGTCCCCTACGAACTAACCTGCAACTTCGGCTTGCAATTTTTTCGTAACTAACCGAAATGGAAAATTTAAAAAATTCAACCATATAGTTTAAACCAAGAACTATGTGATTAGCTTTTGAAAAAAAGCTCATTTTCGGAATCTAAATATGAAATTTTTAGCAGGTCAAAATTAGGGAAAGAGGGAGTAGTAATTAATAAAAAAAACTAAAACAAAAAACTATTTATTACTTAAAATGTGAGGCAATAACTGCAAATTTGATATGATTTAATTACCAAACAGGGCGTTCAAAAAACAAAAAAGAAAAGTTTACTTAAAAAAAGTAGAATAGACAAGTAGAATAATTAAATAGAAACACAGAGAGTAATAATTTAATTAATTAACTGTAAAAAAAAAACCGAATTAAGAGCTAAAAAGGCTATAAAGCTATGGGATGTAGCTAATACTTTCTAGATTAGTTTTTTTTAACCCAAAATATAGCTTTTACTAAGCAAAAAAGCTAACAAGAAAAGAACAGTTACCAAACATGCACTAATTACCACATCAATATATATTTCTAATAAGTTTAATAACATTAAAACTAATAATTGATAAACTAATTGTAAAAAAAAAAAAAACTTTTCCCCCAACTAAGAAATCAATAGTCCCATGTACTATTTTCGCTTTTACTATTGTAGTACCCAACCTCGAATTAGTAAAAATTAAAGGTTGGATACCAAAAGGTAAAAAAGACAATACTCCCTCCGTTCCGATTTAATTGTCCACTACGAAACTACGTGCAATTTTGACCGGCCAATAACTTGTATCAAAATTGTCGGAATGAAAATTTTCAAAAGTTGATCATATAGTTCAAATGTTAAATTTTATGATTAGATTTAAAAAAAATTCATTTCGACAATTTTGATACAAGTCATAAGCCGATCAAAATTGCACGTAGTTTCGTAGATGACAATTAAATGGGAACGGAGGGAGTAGTAGTAAACATCTATTTTCCCCTTTAATAAATACCACAAAACTACTCCATATTTCTAACATGTTGAATAACGACAAAACTTAAAATTACTATAAATTAACTGTCAAATATCAAGCAATGCTGTTTTTAACATAAATATCAAGCTTTCATGCAACGATTTCTAGCGTTTTAAAAGCTAAAAAAGGCTATAAAGATTTTGGTTGTATCAACTACTTTCTAGACACAGTAACTATATTTCTAACAGGTTTTGAGTAAAATACAAAACTTAAAAATTACTAATAAAAATGAATAAAAAAAAAAAAAACCTTTTTCCCCAGCGAAGAAACAACATGGCTTCCCTCAACGGTGTGAGGGCGTGGCACCAGGAGCGACAAACGAGGCTTGATGATCGTAAATTAGGGTGTGTAAAACTTGCAGCTATCTTATTCAATATATCATATGGTAATTCAGAATAATCCCGTGTCGAGTCGGGGTTTGGATTTGAGTTCAGAAACCGATCGGGTTTGTGGTATGTGGGTTTGTACCGGGTGGTTCGTGTGTTGGATGTGAATGGAGACGCGTCTGATCTTGATGGCCACGTCTGCTCACTCATTCTCTCTCTCTCTCTCTCTCTGTATATATATATATATATATATCTATGTGTGTGAGTGTGTGTGTGTGAGAGAGGGGGAGAAGAAATGTAGTTTAAAAAGTGGTTTTTACAGGTGTGCTGACTTTCAATTTTTACAATTTAGATACAATATTATAATAAACTTTATAATTTAGCTACAACACTATAATAAACTTTCTAATTTAGTTACCACACTATAATAAAATTTTCAATTTATATACTAATTAATCACGAAATCATGTCACGTGACAACACATGCTTGACAAACGTTAACGTGAGAGGGTAATTTTATCATTCTACACCAAAATATATTATTATAGAAAAAAGTTTGCACCAATTTCACACATAACAAAACACGTCACATAGTCCAAATTTGGAGAAAAATTTTGTTCTAACATGATATATTTTGGTGCAGAATGACAAAATTACTCTCTCACGTTCAAGTTTATCAAGCACGTGATGTCATGTGACATGATTCCGTGGTTAATTTAGACAGTGGTATCTAAATTGGACAGTTTCTTATACTGTGGTACTCAAATTGGGAAAGCTGAAATGTGGGTATCCAAATCGTTAACAGTAACATAATTTGGTAATTTGATGTACTAAACATATTTTTTTTTCCCATTTAAAAAGTTGTTAATTTACACCGGTGATTTGTTGGTGAAAAGCATATTTTTAGCCTTAAAAGCTAAAAAAATCTTAAAAGAAAAAATCAGGAATTTCGTTGGATTTTTAAAACAGTTTTTTTAAAAAAAATTTGATTTTTGATCAAATAACCTGTTGCCAAACGGATCCTAAATTGAACCAATTTTCGTAATTAGTGTCCGGAAAATGATAGTTTGAGAGCCAAATCAGTAAAAAATTAAAGGTGAGTACCAAAAAGTTAAAAAAAAAGGTGGAGGACAAAACTCAAAACATTAGAAAATATTAATTAACTGTCGAAAAAGGTTTTTACCAATATGGTCTTAATCTATCGATTCTAGTCCTCTTCGTGTCCGGAAAATGGTAGCTTGGGACCCAAATCATTAAAAATAAAAGGTTGAGTACCAAAAAGGTGGAGTAGAAACTACAAAAACATAAAAAGAGGGGAATACCGGTATATAGTGAAACCCCATTATCTAGGTGTGTGTTAAAAGTTGGAAAAAAAAAAGACTGGTGATTTATTGGTGAAATGCTGGTATATAGTGAACCTCATTATCTATGGCTATTTTCTAATTTAATCCACTATAACTTTAACTTCCACTTTTTACTCATACGCGTCCTAAAAATTTGTTCAGAATGAGATCATTTTTAGATAATGTCGAGCCGAGTTTGTTCACGAGTTTAGTCAAACATATTTCCAAACATGTTTAATGTCGTTTTTTCTAAAAAAGTTCTTTTTTATTTAAGATAAAATATATAGTAATATTAATAATGCAAATAATTATTGTGAGTTTATATATAATTGTGAAGAGTATGATTGATCATCAGCATTAAATTTTATAAGTTTAACGTATATTAGCATGAAAATGTATTAAAATAATTAAACCAGGAGTCTTATTATTTTGTTCATCATCAGCTCGGTTCATTTGCAGCTTTAAGCACAATTACTGATAAATTCGTTTTCATTTTGATAAAACGTGTTTTTCATCTCTGTTTTCCTGATTTAAATCACCTCTCTCATTTTGTTCTTGGAAATAATTTTCTCCTTATCTAATAGTACAATTCAAGCTTTCGTTTGTTCGTGCCGCTTTCGGTTTTGGTTAACTGCATTACCATCTGAATCTTAAAATGGATCCTATAAATATATAGTATCATTTTTTTAAATTCTTTAAGGACTATGTTTCCTTTTAAAATGATTATAACTTTACATCTTTTACATAATTTTTAACTTTGAACATAATTTTTAACTTTGAGTTGCACGCATATATGATGAGATTATATAAGGAGTTAACTGAGATAAGTGTTAGGAAAAAAAAACTCATTTGAATAGATTTTACACGAAAAGTTATTGAATTACGAAAAAGCATTGTATTACAATTTTTGGTGTCAATCCTCATACGGTGCTCGAATTCCATAGGCATAAAAAATTCATGCGAAATAAAAGAACGAACCATCAAAAACTTAAAGTCGTACCATATTTATCAAATGTAATCTAGATAGATTGTGGGGTCAATTGAATTTTTTTCAAGTGTTTGTGTTAAAATGCAAATTACCCATTAATGGACTTTATTTGCAATTTTTCATCAAATTTGTTTAATTAAGAAATGCCAAGGCCAGCCGCTTTTCAGCAACCGTTGGATTTTCTTTTTTTATTATTGAAAATAACATTTGTTTGCCGTCAAGGAGACGTCATGTTTCTGATCCAACGGCTGTGAGACTTTCATGGTGACGTGTTGTAGCACTCTTCAGTCTAGAAATTACTAATTTATTTAATTTTGTCAACTTTGTAACGGAATATTGAAACCACATGATTATAATATTTAGATCATAGGTTAGGTAAAATATGTGAATACGACTTTTGATAATATGACTATTATAGTTGAATATAAAACTATGATTATAAAACTATATTTACATATCAATAAAAAATTATTTGGTGTTGTAAGTTGTACTTTCATGGAATTATTTATAATAATTTACAGCAAGATTCACAACTTCAACTATTCTACGTGATCGGGATGATACAAGAATAAAAAAAGGTCTGAAAAAATCTCGATAGTAGTTCCCTTCCATGAACAATCTTTTGCAGGATTAGATTTTTTGTATACCTGATGTTGTAGTGTTGGAACTTCCATTCCATGGAATTACTGTCTACGGAAAACTTAAACAAAAAACTTAATTTTATGGGAGATGGCCAAATATTGTGAGTCATGGTTGGAAAATTAAACGAGCAACGGATTAACGGAAGTACATACATCGATCGGCGTTTGTTGAGAAAACTTTCGCAATCACTATATCAATTCTAGATTCTTTCTGGTAGAGCGCATGCTACGTACAAACTCGTAAATGGAATTATTTTTCTACTTCACCACTTTAGTTTTTTTACACTTGTGCACATACAATGATACCATGTTCTCTTGTATTATACCACTTTTCTCCTTTGAAAATTGGAACCTATGATCTGAGCAATCTCATAAGAATTGGATGTGCTACTTATGTTGCTCCGACACAATCTCACTAATTCTTTTACTGAGTTTAAGGAGTAGTAAAGTGCCTTTAAAATAAAGGCCGACAAGTCTTGATCGCCTCACTTAACAAACATTTTCTTGGTGCAGGCTAGCCTAATGGCCTTTTGAAAAATGCGACCAGGCATTCTTTATGTAAAAGCACAAACTTTAATCCTATCATATGATGAGTCGGTATCGAATGACGAACACACCATATAAATTTGTAGAACTCATGAAATGTAATATGAAACTTGAGTTCGCTCAAGATACTTCTTTTTCAACATTAGCATTAACGGACATGCAACTATACTGTTCGCTCATGCAAACTCAGGGTCGTTTTTCACACTCAATATGGCAAAACTACCTAGTATCATGATGGTCCTCGTTTGCGGCAGTTAGTCAACCGCCTCAATTTTAACATGGAAATCTGAACATCCCTTCATCTGTCACAACATGTCGGAATGGTCTTGGCTGTCTTATTTTTTTTAAGGCAGTCTGCCTATTTTTTTTTAACCATTATATAAAATACAAGTTCATTTGAGGTTCAACAAAAAGTTTTAAAAAAATTCTATATTGTATTAACATATGAAAAAATAATTATATGAACCCGATGCACTATTATTTATGGTGTGTCAACCGATAATTATTTTTTAGTTTTAATTTTGAATAAATTTTAGGCTAGATATTTTTGGGTTTATTAACATGTGTTAGGTTTTTAGTATTTTTTAGTATTAATTTTAGGATAGATATTTTTGGGTTCATTAATAGTTGTTAAGTTTTTAGTATATGAAACACCCTAAATAATAGTGGACTGAATTCACAATAATGTTACTCGTTCGGTGTTCATTCTAAAATATTAAAAGCAAAACCAAAGAAATAAATGGATCTGAAAATTTAGCTATTAATAGTTGTGATTAACTAATGGAGGATGTCTTAAAAAATTTAAGCTAGCAAAAAATGATCTCAACATGTGGGTGGCAACGAAATGCCAACACCAAATAGTTCCTTCAAGTACTGATCATGTACACGAGAACAACAAAAGTAAACACAAACAGGCAGGAAATCACAGATTCACATTCGTCACCGGCATGAAAGGTCACCGGGATGTTGCAGAAGACTCGAGCCATCACCAAGTACTTATAATGGACAACCTGTGCTCTAAAAGTAGTCTTGCGTAAAACCATACCTCTATATATAATAGCACATATTGATAAACCGCACTAATCAGCGGGTGAATCATTTAGTCATCTATGTTATTATTTTTTTGGAATACATTATCGATCTTTCACCGTCCCTTCATCCAATATGCTCGACTTCCTCTAAATTAATATACAACTTCCTAACAAGCTTATGACCACCCCAAGCCAATGCATTAGTAGTATTAGTTGTACGAGTTGTGACTATCAATCCCAAAGCTTAGTTAGGCAAACCACTTTTGCTTAAAAAAACATATGGCTTCCTATTTTCGATCGACAACACCTCCAAAATATCTATTACTTTAAAAGTAGTAAACAGTCAACTCCGGGGAAGAAATTATTGTTAGAAATATACTAAAACACATGCTTGTTTTTTTATTTATATTTGACAATTTTTTGAATTGATCTATTTAATGAGAATAATATAATCAATTGTTATTTATCATTATTGTTTAAATGACTAAATAAGTGTCTATTATTCTATTTAGTAGATGGTCTAGTGTGTAGAGTACAACTTACACACTGAATATTAGACTATCGGTTTTAATAGAATATAAGTTATATGTTTACAACTTTAGATGGAAATAGACACACCATCAGTAGAGTTGTAGTACGTAGTTTTAGTATGTCTGTATTGACTACAGAGAACGGATAAATTGCAAGTCCATTTACTAATTCACTTTGTGTGTATTAAACAGGACTGTTACGAAATAATCATTTGGTGACTGACTAGACAAAATGATTTATAACTCGTGGTCATAGTTATTGTTTATGCTCTTAATTCCTATATTTTTATTTAGGGATGCATGAATGTGTTTGTCATTTTAATTCATACATGGTGAGATTCGTAACGAGTCAATAAATTTAATGAGTTGGATGACAGCATTATTCGTATCCGTGTTTATTACTAATAAAAGAAATCCACGTCCCGTAAGGGATTAATGATACTCTCTTGATGAAGTTTATAAGTTTTTGTTCATGTAAACCATGCAGGTGGATTTATAATCCGACACGACAAATAAGTTAAGCGGACAGACTTAGGGATAATATGTTTATTAAATAAGAAATCAGTCAGTGATTTAATTTAATAAATGAGTATCCGATTAATCTTTACGTGGGGAGATAATGAATATGTTTGACAATTGAAACGAATTGGGTATTAGGATTATGGTAGAGAGATCAGTCGTGATCTTTAGTGGAATAAATAACGATTTAAATTGATTGTGTATATCTCGGTTTTTAAGGAGATATGATAGCACAAAATGTTTTTAAGGAGCTCTATCCTAATCAGCCTACAAGTCCTAAAGAACCCACCATCTTTCAAGAAGCAAGGTGCTAGTTCAGAATAAGGTAGAACAGTTGGGACGAATCTGTTCCATCAGAGCCGTCATCTATTCCCTTATGTTATTCGATATGATCTAAACTTATACGGTAAAACATGATTTATTTGATAATACACGTACATACTAAACCTAACAATCTGGGCACGTTTTTTCCGATGTGCAAACTGATTTTCTATCAATTATAACCCTCTCATGCGGCATCCATGTACAAAAAGTTTTAGCTGTTAAGCTGACGGCCAAATAAACCGATGCTTTTAAGAAGAAGAAAGTTGAGGTAAATTTGCAGCAAAACAAATCCTTGACGCGATAAGGGACCGACATTAAAATAATAGAATATTGTAGCATACAAATTATTCGAAATATAAGTTAATAACAGGCAGAACTTCACAATGCAGTTGTACAGGCGGGAAAGGTATTTGCAGAAGTATCCTGTAGACTTGAATAGGTAACTAGCACCAGTTGAATAAAACATATACAAATTTGAGCCATAATTAGCCACACCTCCTTTATTTGGACTATATTACATTCTTGAATAGCCTCTATGGTCTTCGAATTGGTTCATGAAGTCATCATTGAACTTTTTGAAGCTGTCCATAATCGCAGGCATGTCTTCCTCTGCTGGTAAAATTGTTGTCCTCAAGTGAAACACCCTATACATACATACATAAAACGTTAATATAAGCCATCAGCATATACCATGTATTTTCTTGTTGTTTCAGTTTTTGTGTTGTAATAAGGCTTTTAGCCAAGTAAACTATAAAATTAATGAAATTAGTCCATCCCCCACTTTCAATTAAAAAAAAACCATCAGCATAGCCTCCCCCCTCTTTAATTCTATGCTGCACATATACTTTTTCACTCAACTAACAACTTCCTTTCCGGTTGTTTGGTTCAACCCAAACCAGCTTAAAACAACTAGTTATAATTGCTTATAGAACTAAGATCTTTTCAGGTTATTCTTTCAAGATTGCTAACTAAACAATTACTATGAACAGGCTTTTAATTAAAAGGTAATGACACAATATGGTGTGCAAGCACCGGCCTCATCAAATATAGCTGACTTAGGGTATTTGGTTTCAAGTTCGGGCAATTTGAATCCTGAGGAAGCCAATCAAATGTTTTGTTTTAAAACAATCAACTCGAAGCTATTAAACCAACATCAACTCGTAGAGGTAAAGTCTTTGTTATATTTTGCTGAATAGCTCCAAAAATCTGCTTATACTTTTACATTTTGGGTCACACTTTCTGCGGTCTAAAACATCAAGGAGCTTAAGCTTTAATATTGTTTTTACAAGATAAGCATTAATACTCTTGTTAATATTATAAATGAACAAACCTCAATATTGTAAAGTTTTTTTTCTGATCATTACCATTTGTGTTTAGTATATAAATTCTAATTATAAACCTTTGGTCCATTTTACATTGCACACTTTTTTGAAGTTGTGTGTTTGGTTGCTTTTAAGTTTTGAACTAAATGAATATGAATTATGCAATGATGTGAGCATTATATTTCTTTCTGTGCATATAAATAAATTTTCATGCAAAACTCTCGCTTTAGGCTTTATGCGCCAGCACATGATTTTAGTGAAAATGCATGTTGAGATAATTTTGCATATAAAATGACTAAATCTAGACAATCAAGTACTTTAAAAACATGAAGTGGGAAAAAATTGTAACGGAGAGTAGTAATTACCCATCTTTTTGTCCAAATCCAGAACCAGGAACAGTTGAGATACCAGTAGCTTCTAAAAGCTTGAGACAATAATAAACATCGGGAACCTTTCCAGCCTTTTTAGCGGTCTCTATGGCCTTAGGTGGCAAGCGTATTTGTGGGAATGAATACATAGCACCTGCAAATATTCACACCAAAATTTAAAAAATGACTCAAGAAAGAAGGGTTCATGGCAAAATTGTATACAAATGTTGTTGGAAAACTATATTGAATTAAAATTTGAGTGGTGTCCACTTTATACTTTTATGTATTCCTTGGTGGAGCGGGAAGAGCTATGTGAGTACCTAACTTTCCATTATTCGCTTAGTAAAAACCATTATTGAGTGTGAATAGAATTATTTTCATAAAAAGCTTGTATAGAAATTGGGGATGGGTGTTCATAACGCTTTGTAAATGACATTTAGAAAACTCGTCCATCACCGTTTGGAAATGAGAGAGTATTTATTTTGGGAAATTATTTATTCAAATGAAACCCCATCCTTATTTGAACAATGATTAATTCTTACATATAATGCTCTCACTTCCGTTGGTTTCAAGACAATAGTTGAAGAAAGGCAATGACCATTTGCTATAATTTATGAGAGCCCATGTCATTTTGAACATAGTGGCCTATGTAAACACATGTAATTTGTGAGAGGCAATGACCATTTGCTACATCGCGTATTCATGATTTTCTCATTTTACTCCCTACTTAATGGGTTTTTTTCTATGCAGTGTACAAAATCGGAGGGAAAAGTTAGGTCTCCTAGTACTTGCTAAATTTGTTGGTAAAAATATAGAATTCTGATGATGCCACAGAGTATAAAACATTAAAACTCTAATCGACCCAGCAAGAAATGGTTTACAATTACCTTCTGTGAAATTGCAAACCACATTTCTACAACTGTTGAATCCATCTGTCATAATATGTGCTCTCCTCCTCAAGGACTCAAGGACACCTTTGCTGCAATCACATCAAAAGAACAGTAATTATTAGTCACTGCTATTATATGATCAAACATTATGTTTATTATACTTCTGTTCGAATTCAATAGCTAGCAATATACCTCTCTCTTAGGAACTGGTCATACGAGATATCTCCAGGTTTTGGTGGGTTGACCATTAGCCCTAACTGTAAAAAGTTAGACTTGTAAGTACTATTCTCTCTTTAAAACTTTATTATTGAAATTTTGTTTGAATAAAAAAAAGATTATCCTTTTTTTAAGTAACGCAAGACCAGAAAAAAAGGACAAACTAGGTTCCAACTTACGAAAATCTGTCCAGGGACATTTGGGCTCAGTGATATTGAAGCTACCTTGTAGATCTCATCAACTGTCTGTAAAAAGTAATTTTGAGGACATTAAGTAAAATTGCAAATATATAGACAAAACTTGAAGAAGTAACTGCTTAAAAAACCTGTGCAGGTATGTTAGTCATTTCAAAATATCCTCCACGCTGTCCACATTCTCCCCAGTATCCCTTCGACACGGTGTGAAAAGAGACCAGCTGGACCCCCTTGCTTATGGCCCCTCCCATGTCAAACAAAACCTTGCATAGTCAAAACAGATTGTCACTTAATTTTCAGCTTAAAATAAATGGGAAATTCTATTTATGCAATTACGTTAATTATGTACCTTTTTTGCGCTAATAAAGGGGCGGGCGTCTTGGTAAATGTTTTGTTGATACACTTCATCTCCAAGCAAGACTAGTTTTTCTTTGTAGCAAAACCGCAAAATTTCTTGCAGATTAGCTATACTTAGACACTGTCCAGTGGGATTTCCAGGATTTATAATCACCATTGCTCGAACCTACATCAAAATTAGTTGACAGAAAATAAGTTTAACAAAATTCAAATTGTTCTTCAAATATTAAATTCATCCACAAGTGAGTCAACACCTACATGCTTTTTTGTTCTTTACAAGGTAAATATACAAACAGACTATGGCTGCTTTTCAGAATTACCATAAAACACGAATTTTAATTATATCTGATCAGTCAAAAGTAAGATAACAAACTTATACTTACTGTAATCCCTTTAGAGCGAGCCTGAGCAACAGATTCTCGAAGGTTAGTAACATCAAGGCCCCAGTTATCGGTCTCTTCAAGGTAATATGGGACTAGAGAACCACCATATAGAGATATTGCAGCAGAATAAAGTGGATATTGTGGAACCGGAACCAAAATCTGCGAAGAATGAAAAACTTTCTAGTGAAATCATTGGAAGAAAGCCATAGGAACCAAAAATTGGTGTGAGACAGAAATGATGAATTATATGAAAGTAGAGCATTTCATTTATGAACTACCAAGAGAACAGAGTATATTTTAAAGTTACCCCATCTTGTCCACCACGGATGATAGTGTTCAACATCTGCATCACTCCTTTGCTTGCACCATCGGTAAGATATATAAGCTCCGGATCACTGTTTTTCTCAAAAATTAGTATGAAATGTAACAATTAAAATTTAGAGGTGAGAACAAATTGTGGTCTCTTTTTTAGGGTGTTTCATCATTTTGACAGAAAATTGATCAAATCGGAGTATCATTCAAGATAAACTGAGTACAAAATAGGCATGGTTATTAAGAAAACAGGTTTGCCTTTTTGAATGATAAATTCATGAACAGCTAATTTATGAAGATAAATGCATAAAAGAACTCCATTATTAATTTGCCTGATATGAAAAACATAATACCGAGCAAGATTACCTAGGGTACCCATCACGCCTTTCAATAAAGTCCGCCACTTCTTTCCTTACCCCAGGAAGGCCTCTTGAGTCACTATAAGCACCTATACATTGACAATATGACTAAACATAAATCAAACTTGCCTATTGAAGAAAATAAACCGTTTGGTGCCAAGAAAGGGTAAAACAACGTCAGAGACTTGTTTGGAAATTGGTATACGTGCATGAAAACTAACCATCTAATTGGTGAGTAGAAACAACATAAAACCTTAACATATTGGAGAATAGACAATTCAGTTACTTTTCCTTTTTTTTTTCCTGTCCCAAGTTTGAATTCCAAACAGGGCCTAAGATTTCTGAAATAAAAATGCTATTTACAGTTTTACACTACTCTGCAAACTACATCCTGCGACATGGATGTACCAGTATTTTTGTGTTCCTGGTCGGTCTCCGCTCTCTCCTCTCACTAGTGTGCGAAGTAGTGTATAATTTGTGTGTAGCAAAACCATTAAGCCTCATATATGAACTATCAGATGTAATAAAAAATAAGAGAGACTGGATATATACCTAGACCTCCGGAAGTGAGAGAGAGGTAATGTTTAGCCCTTGCGATTGCATCAGCAGGAAATATGAGCCCCACATTTGGGTCCTCCAGAAGAAATGGAGCTTGGCATAACGCGACCACCTTAATGATTTGAAGTTTAAAGAAATTAGGTAAGCATATATAGATAACACATAAATGCTCAAAATTTGCGAGAGAGAAAGTTATTATCAGTGAATATGTATAAGAAATTAACATTATTAATATGTATTACGCTCACCTGGCGGGGGAAAGTTAGTGGTTTCTGACCTAGCGCATGAGGGTTGCCAACATTTGTGAATATAATCTGCAATTAGCGAAATGATGAAAACACAAACTAATCCTCTTGAGAAAAACTAAATCTCGTTATCTGTATTAATGCATCTTTAAAGGTCACCACAACACACTCCAATTTTAGTAGAAGGAAAGTAAAATTATATGTCAAACTATATAAGAGAGAAATGAAAGGCGATATGATTATAAACAAACTCGTTTTTAAGTTATATGGAAAAAACTAAACTGAATAAGTCGGTATACCTTTTTCCCTTCTTTTTGAAGCTCAGAAGCTCGAAGATACAGTTCTCCTCTGACTGCGTATTGGACTTTCTTCACATTTTCATTCAAAGATTCATAGTCCAAACCGTTGGTAGCCATATTTGAGTATTTTCTCTAAATTATTTCTTCAAAGTCCAAGATCACGGAAAAGTAATTGAAAAACAATCTAGACGATCAGTTCCCAGCCTAAGAATTAATAACAATGATCAGTTGCTACCTATATCAGATTCAATTTAGAAAAAAGAACAACACTTTTGGCATCAAAGCAAACTAAAAACTACCAAATATCTTATTAGACAATTTACATGTCTCGCTCCAGTAATCATAATCGATAATTCAAATTCCAATCCTTCGTCCTATCAATTTTACATACTTAATCATCATGTTAATACTATCAGAAATGAGAACTCTTTTGTTTCATTAATAAATGAAAGATCGGTATATGGACCACTAAAAAATAAAAGCAAAAATAATAGTAAATACTTACTTCCAATCGAGCTCTCACATCTCTACAAAAAAGCATCCGTATATGGAAATAAAAAGTAACAAAAATGTATATGAGACATAAGCTCCTTCAAAACAACAGGTCACTGGTAAGATTCAAACTATAACAATTTTCTTAAACCAAACAGATCCATTATAGATAATTTCAGCAGTTGAACATATGTATAAGTTTGACAAGATGTACAAAAAAACCCAACTAAAACATGTGAAGAAGCAAGATGCACAATAAAAATTAAAATCACCATGTATTTTTATCTTTGCAATCCGATATTTTATATGGCATAAAATTGCACCGAATGATGGAATTTGGACGGTTTTATTTTCATTTACTTTTTCTATACCTGCACGCTGACAACTGCAGTTAACTGAAGGCCGTTTGGAGCTACAAATTTTTGTAAGAGAAAAAAAAAGTTTATTTGCTTGAATTCGGTGTTTTCACAGGGAAAAATTATATTCCCGCTGTAATTGAATGTATTCCATGTAAAATGCTATTTTCAGTTTGTCAATATCGAATAAAACCATTTCAAATACAACACATCATCAAAAATAAACCATCAACATGCCGTGCCGAATGAAAATTGGACCGAAATTGTAAAATGCCAAGTTCCAATAATTTTACGCTGGTATTCCAAATTTAGAATTACATAGTTCTGAGTAGAACATAGCAGTTTTTCCTATTTAGCAACACTAACACACAAAAAGAAGAGCTTTCTTGCAATGAACAACAGAATCTAAACAGTAACAGATTCGATACATAATTAAACAAATGCATATTGGGTAATTCATCCGATATTCTAAAATGAGAAACAAAAACTCATCTCAGAAAGGTTGATAGACAGGAAAATGAAAATGACCCATTTCAAATCTAAAGTTAATATCAACTTAAGAATCAAAATTCAGCTACATATATACTTTTCAAATTTGTAAAATACAAAAATTTAACAAATGCCAAATGGTGTACAAAATTATACCATACAAAATTGAACAAATGGCATAATGGGAATTTGTAATGAGAAACAAAAACCCATCTTAGAAAAGACTGATATATAAAAAATAATTTTTATATATAAAAAAAATGACCCATATTATACTGAAGGCAAATATTAACATAAAAAATAAGCTAAATATGTAGTCACCAAAACTAGAAAAAATTCATAATTGAACAAATGCATATTTGGGTACAAAAACCCAACTCAAGAGGGTAATAGACAAAAATAAAGATTACCCAATTTTATATTCCTATCTAAGAGTAATATATGAGTGTGTAAAACAATATTAAAGTAAATAAATGGTGTTTAAAATTAATTATTAATAAGTTTGAGACATGTACCTTGGATAGTGAGAAATAAGCTTGTGAACTTGTTTTTAAGGACACAAGAGTATATATATTATTATAGTAGCACCGCTATAAAATACTGACAAATTGGGAAAATATTATTTGTTAAGATTGTAAAGGTGAAGATATATATATATATGTTTGATAGCTAGAATGGGAATAAAATATATGTTGGAATACATTGGTGAATCACAATGTTAATGCCTATATTTTTGGGCTAATTTTAATTTGTCCATATAGTTACATTTCGAACAATAAAACTGTCCGTTATAGATGAATTCTTGTGTGAAGTAACCGGTAGACCAATATTGAGAAACTGTATATTCTACAACACTCTTTTTTTAAGAAAATACTAATTTTTCATCGTTAGTTTAACGCAATGTTTTTATCTAGTTTGTCAGCAACACATCGATTGAACAAAAAAATGTTCTAAATTAATATTCTCCCATGTACGTATCATTGGTGTGATAATTTAAACCGTTAAGAAAAAGAGTTTTTCTTACATCAATGAACCCTTTCGAAAGAGATCCTCCTTTAGAACAAGTTTTTCATTAGAACTTTTATTCCAACCGGATTGAATTGAATGTTTGAAGAAAAAATTGACAGTCATTTTCGGGAAGAGAAAAAGATAGAACATTATTGCATACTTTTTCTTAATTTCTTAAGTTGTTGTTGAGTGAAAATACCAGATAAAAAAGCATAAAGATTAAGTTACTATACGAGCCGATCAAGTTTAACCCTCGTTATTAAGAATAATCTTCCATCCATAAAGAAGCCAAACATGTTGATTGTAGAAACTAAGAGGTAATATTGCTTGAACTAAAAGACTAGCTAGGGTGCCATTACTAATTTGCTGAACTATAAAGACATTTGATGTTATTAACTCTAATAAATAAAAAAGGAATGTACAATATGTGGTATTGTGGAAATGTGGTTTTCCAATTTGTTAAGGGGGTAACACCTCAGCCACTGAAATAATGTAGATGGATTATTTGGACCTATAATTTTTAAAAGTTTTATGTATTTTTGAAGATAAATCTAGTGTGGTGCAGCTTCAAGCTACAAGTCATTGGTGGCAAATAAGTCCATGATCAACTCATATTGGCCGTTTTCCCTATTGTCATTCTCATGTAGTTATCAGTTATGAGCTAATTATATTTTTAAAGCTTTTTGCTAATTCTTAATTAGAAATATTCCTTATAGAGTTTATGATTTGAAATTTTGAGCTCAGTTTCTTTTTCTCCTGTAAATCACATCCAAGCATTTCATCAGCTTATTTGTGTTAAACAAAGTACTAATCATGACCTTTCTCTCAATTCACGGCCTCGAACATGTTAATTGGTTATTCTCCTTAACGTTTTAAGCTTGGAATATTTCGACATCTTAAATAGTTTAAGCGAGAGTAAATTGATTAGTTCTTAAATTTGAGAGTATGGACCTTATGGTTTAAGTTGGAATAAAACGTATTTGACTGACTTTTCAGAATAATTTCGTCGAACTTCATGAAAAGTTAGCTGCTGGGAAAATATTTTCCAGAAACTTAAGTTTTCGAGCATATCAACTAACAAAAGAAGGGTTGGAAGACGAAGAGGGCTAGTAGTCTCTGCCGTTCAAGTCGTTCTCTACCTGACAAAAACAAAATAGCAAAATAATTCGTAATTTGAGTACTAATACTCGGGGTAGATGGATAATGGATGCTACATTTAACTTTACATCCATTGGATTACGGTGACAATCTCTATCTGCGAGACTGCGATAAATAACGGTACGCTCAAGGTGTAAGTTAATATACTCTAATCTTGGGCCAAGTATAAAAAATCCCCTATCATTAGTGCTGCCTAAATGATAATTTGAACTTCGTCTTCGTTTTATCAGTTATATCATATTATTGTCCCTTTTCCATTGCTTAGTTCATGTTAAGCTTTGCGAGTGCAAACAACTTGCTGTTAGCTACCAGTCTTGTCAAATAATCTCTTGCGAGCGACTTCTTATGTCAAAATTAAGGGGAACAAATAGGAGTTGTGGGTATAAAGAAATTATATACTCTAAGTAGAGGTGTTTAGTTTTACTGAACTAGGAAATCAATCTATTGAAATGAAAAATGCAATCTAATGCAATAATATCAAAAATATGGATCATAATTCATAACAGTTCTTATAAGTTGAATTCATAGGATGAGTTTCTAAGCAAGTAGAAAATACAGAATGAAGTGCCTACCTGAACACGAATTCATTGGAGTGTTTGGTGTCCAAACATAGAGGAAGAGTGTGTGTTTAATGCAAAAAAAAAGGACAAAAGTCTAAACAATGGTGTACCGAAGCTTGATATCACTGCTTGAGCAAGACACTCCGAAATACTCACTCCAAGCTTTTGCAAGAGCTTCTCTACTTTGAATTTAGAGACTTTTGTCGAAGAAAAATACAAGGGGCATGGATGGTCAAGGCAAAACGATCAGAAGTGTACATAAACGAAAGTTTCAATCACGACACGCTCGTACACTCCCGTAATAGGCTTCTAAAATGAGGCTGTATGCTCCACTATTTTGAGATTTTCCCCTGAAAATTCTTCCCAAAAGGCTTTAAATATAAACTGTAAGGCAAAATTACAGTGAGATCATATGTAAGTTATAAGTTTAATGACTCAAGAAAAACGAAACAAGTGTAACTCTGTCCACTTTACACTTTTCGGCTTAGATTCTACCGCATCATAACACCCTTTTAATCAAAATTTCATCTTATTTGATCTTTAAAGTCTATAAATAACTCGATACAACTTACCCACACTACAAAAACCACCTAAAACATGCTCTTCTTAGCAGCAGAAAGGGGTAAATGGTAGGTCATGATCGATTTCCCATTTTACCTTCTTTTTCCCCACTGTTTTGCACCTCACTTTTGCCTCGGGCTTCATCTATTAATCTTAATTTTCTCATGTTTTGTTTAATCAACCTGAAATCAAGTTTTAACAACCCATCACTTTTCAAAAAGTAAACAATAACTCCCCTTATTAAGCACCCCAAAAGGGAGGCCACACAGGTTTTTCTCCCCCCTCAACAAGCCCACTAAATAATATCCCACATAGACAATTTTTCACAAAACATATACAAAAGTTGTATAAATAAAGACTATGGAGCATTGAACAAATCACTTACCTGGACGGGGTCAAAGAACGATCAAGTAGGTTCTTGGCCTAGGTTGGTGACCTTCATTGCACTTTGGAGGGGTGCTAGCCTAAGATCAGCCCAAGTGGCTGAGTCTACGTCATAATTTGTGATAGCGGAGGCCTGCGTTCGCGCGGCCTCTACCCAATTCCAGTCCTAATTTTATTTTGTTTTTTGTATTACATTACAAAAAAGCTAACTAGTAAAAATGTAAAAGAACTACTTCTGAATATTCAACGATTCAGTGCAATATATGATATGACAATATGAATGCCAAATCTTTACATTTGAGTAGAATTTTGGTAATTCCTTGCAATTGCACTATATACGTAGGTTCTCAATTATTTATTTAAAAGCTTCTTTAAGTCTACTGCTTGATCTGTGTTTAATTTGATTATGGTTTGCCTTCCATGTTCGACATATTGCTAGTAATTTGTTATAGGGAGGCCTGCATTTACGCGGCCTCTACCCCAATTCCAGTTCATATTTTTTTATAATACTAGTAATAGTAAAACGTATTTTATAAAAGAATTACTTTTGAATATTCAACTATATTCAGTGCAACATGATATGGCAATGTGATGCATGATCTTTACATTTGTGAAATTTCAGTAGAATTTTATTTCTGCTTTTGGGCCTTGTTAAATCCTGGCAATTAGACTTTACATGTAGGTCGTCTCAAAAACTTATTTAAAAGCTTCTTTAATATTATTGCCAATCTGTTTTATTTGGTTAATTTTGGTTTCCCGTATTCAACATGTAGCTCGTGTAAATGTAGACCAAAAAGCACTAGTCCTACAGTATTTTGATGATTTGGTGTCATAATAATATTGCAGGTTTGCCTTTGATTATATATAAATCTAATTTTAGAAATTTGGTGTGAATATTTGATCCTTAATGAGTGGTCACTATTATGATGTACCATGTTGTGTTAATAGAATGTATATATATATGACTAAATGCTCTCTGGTAGATATCACCTGATCCTTTTGCATTCTGTGATTCTTAAAAAACTGGACTTGTTAATAAATATTTGTGATTGCTTAAAATGATTGGCTAGATGTGCTTGGCGATTTATCGGAGTACCCACCCTTTAGAGTTTCTGTGTAGGGAATAAATAGATTTCCCGTTCTCCGAACTTTATATGCTTAAAAGCTTGTTTCAAACAAGGTCATAGCAGTGCTACATTACATGTTTATAATAATTTAAGGCGTGGATGGATATCTGTTTCGTGTGCTTGTGTTTGTGACGTTGCGAGCATATTTTTAGAGTTTTTGTGAAATTTCTTTCGAGTTTGTCAGTGTTCTGTATTTTGTGTAGCGAAGTTTCGGGATTTTCCGTATTCTGTGATTGAAAGAAAGAAATCGTCAACCATGATCTATTTATGCGACTTAATTAACAACTTCAACTGATGTTCGACCGCTAAAAGAGAGATCAGTGTCAGGCTGTTAGATCACCTCAGTCGGTAACCAAATGTATTAAAATTTACATATATAAAATTCATAAATGTAATTAACAGTGGGGGCGAATGAGGTAAGTCCATTCACAACTCATGACTTAAAATGGTACAAGTGCGAATTGGGAAAATGTGGTGTTTTGTTGTTATAAACTTATAATTGTTGTGAGTCTTATTAGCTCAGTATATATATTATATAGGAGACATAGAGAGAACATAGAGAGAGGGAACAGTAGGTATTTATTCATCAGAATGTATCAATACAAGCGGACCCTAACCTTCTTTATATACTAGATGTTAGGGTTATACAAGCTAGAAAGACCAAGTTAGGCCCACTATAAGTAAGGCCCAATAGTCCAATAATAACCTACAACACTCCCCATTTGGACGTCTTGAATTCTTCGTCTTCATGCAGTCGATCTGAGTCGAGTTCATTCGCAGTGCTAAACACATAAAAACCTTAGGGACGGAAAACCCAATGTGGGACAAAACCGGTACCTAGGAGAAACTGTGTAGCCGAATGATATAGGCCGAAATATCATGTAAGTAACTAACCACAAAACAGTGTGCCTCATCAAAACCTTGCCAGAGCAAACCCAATGGGAAAATCTCTGATCGAAGGAAAAAGAGTGCAACAATGGTAGTAGTAGGGATCAACCACAAAACAGGTGCCTCATCAAAACCTTGCTAGAGTAAACCCAGTGGGAAAAAATCTCTAGTCGAAGGACAAAAAAGTACACAGTGGTAAAAAGTATATAACAGGATACTCCCCCTAATTTCGGCAATCTTAAGTGAGGTATGATGGGAACGTGTCTCGCTAAAAACCTTGCCAAGGAAAACCCAGTGGTAAAAAACCTTGGTCTAAGGACAAAAAGAGTACACGAGCATGCGACTGGATGCTCCCCCTCACTTGCACACGACAGGGTGCGAAGATTTCGACGAAGTAGTAATTAGTGCAATAAGCATTCACCTGGATGCTCCCCCTCACTTGCACACGACTAGGTGCAAAGATTTCATATTTCAAGAAAGAGTACGAGCATTCGACTGAATGCCTAATTTACTTGCACACGACTAGATGCAAGAAAATCTAATGTGGAATAGAATGAGCATTCGACAGGATGCTCTTTAACTTCATATGTGAAGATTCATTTCGGCAAGAAATGCTAAATAGCATAATCTAGTCATGTCTCTCTTGATCGATAACAACAAGTTGTCCTCAAATAAGACAAGTGTTTTATCTGGATCGTGAGACAGAGCATATGTAATTCAAATATGGCTAATACGAGCTCGAAGCCATATACACTCTCTAGTCGTCTCATAGAGCACGAGTAGATCATAGTGATTCGTTTGGAGTCATTCCAAGACCTCCAAGATATTGCCTTATTCCTAATGGTAAAGACAGACCATGTTAGGAATATCCCTTATGCGGGTCTGATAAGTAACCAGCATCGGTATAACCGAAAAAGGGTTGCATTAATTCGAGTACCGAAGGGGGTAGGTACACTCGATGACGCAAAATGGGATTAGACAAGTCCTCATCCACAGTTACCTTAAGGTAATGGGAAAATGTCTTTTATGCCATTTCGATGGCAGCGTGTTAGCGCAATGTTGTGTCGAGCTATACCATTCACAACATACGAAATGTTCGTCCTAGCATATTAGACCAAGTACAATGATGCGCTTATTGTACTTAGATATGAACATGATGGTTCAATATCTCTTCATCGTCTCATCAGGGACGGACTGGGTCTATATCAATGTCTAGTGATCGAACGATCATGGGAGAATCTGACGACTTAGCGTCATGATGACTAAAAACGTCATAACACCTTCTGGGTGTAGTCTGAATCATGGACTTAGATTCAATCTTTACGGGACTGATCATCAGGCCGAGTCACTACCGTTATTTCCCAAGATCCTTCATCTCGAAGGAAAATCCAAAAGTGGATCGCATAATAAAACACGCAAGGGCATAATACTTGTTCAAGTATCCCAAGCTGATCAAGTACTCACTTAGGCGGTATACCACATCCGCTCGGATTATATTAATCCATATAGTGAACGTCTCAGTCAATTGAGATCGTGTTCCGTGGTCAGGAACTACTTGATTTAAGCACATGAAGTCACACAGGGACCTTCATCTATATCTCTTTGTCTAAATCCCCATAGAGATAAAATCGTGACCACAATCACATGCTGCATAATCAGTTTTTGGGAAACTACTAAACTGATAAAGTAGGGGACCGTTATAACGTCCATTACGAGGAAATCAACCATCTCGTAATCAATTCCAAGATGTGAGAGAAGCCTTGCGCTACTAGGCGAGCATTCTACAATCTCATTATTCTCATCACTTTTCCTTACGAATAACCAAATAAACGAACTCGTTTAACATTGGTGGTGTTGGAGCTACAGGTCCGAACACACTTTTGCTAAGGAGTCTACTTGGATTGCAAATTTCCATTAGTCCAGTCTATTCTACGTTGACTTCAGGCAACGGTACATGGTTCCCTGTCATAATTTGCTCATATTATCAGTCGTCACCGAATATATGAACAAGTAATCAATGACAATCTCGTTTCGCTTCAATATCGTCTAAAATATCATGATCGACACATATTTCGAGATTCTTAGGATGAGGAGGAATCACACATCTCCTAGATCCTTTATAATCTCGTGCGACAAACGAGTTTCAGTTCACCACCTCTGGGGCTGAACGAATTAAGAACCGGTCAACTTTCTCATATCTTAGGAAGGATGACAGACTGACGGCCGACGGCAGCGTCCTTTGCTTGGCGGGTTCGGCCAAAGCAACGTGTTACGACAGGAACACGGCGTCCGACAGGGACGTCTATCCTTGCAAGCATTTTGCAGCAGGTATAAATGATCTCGTGACATCTCATAAAGTCATTAAATGCGTCTAACATTTAGTTAGACTTGAGGGAGTCTATGCACTTACTTATCACTAAGTGCAGTTTTGGGGATCAAACTAAAACTGAGTGGGTTATGCCACGTTACTTCAGGTCGTTCCTTATCAACGGTAACGTGCAAATCTCCCCCTAATGACGGGAAGAACAGTCTTAACGATGTCACTTTCGCATATCATGCGGTAAAGAGATCGCTTGCCAAGGTTACTTTATCAAATGATAGGCAGGGGATTCATAATCGACTTATGTCCCCTTCAGAGGTCCATATTTTGAACGCTAGAGCGGCTCAATCAAAATATTAATTAATCACTCTAAACACGCGTTAATATGAGACTTCTGGCTCATAACCAGTAACCAGCTGGTACGCATATGGTGTTTGAGTGTCTATGGGCCTCATAACGGACCAATGCAGCAAAATAACATAACCCCACACGGAAATATAAATCCTGGTGCGCAAGACCAAGAAATGCGTGCAATCATTTGCAGTCGCATCATCAAACTTTCCGTGAGTCCATTTGGGTCTGAACATAATCGACAGGATGTTCAATTTCAATTTCCAAACTCAAGTAATTCAAATCGAAATTTCGATTATTACTCTTCGGAATTATCAAGTCGACTAGACTTTTCAGGATAATCCGGATCATGAGCCATCAACTTAATGATAAGGCTAAAAGTTTGGAAAATGCTGTATTTCTGTGGACAACAATAATCATGTGACCTATTGTCGATGCATCAACCATAACCATTTATATTTATGGCCCGTCTTATAGTTGGATAAGTCTACAATAACTCCTTCAATTCTTTACAAGAATTCTACGACTTCATTTCGTGATCTTTACACATTAATCTTTCAAAATGAGCATTAATGGCATGAATTTCGGATTAATCACGAAATATATTCTCAGAGAGAATCCAAATGCGATGCGATTATAAATTAAGCATCGTCTTTTGACCCGGGAATATCTCATCCGGTTAATGCCACAATATCAAAATGCTCTTATCAATCGACGACAGGCGAATGATAGTACAGACAATCATGTCTAAGCATCTAAATCATTTATCATTTCGAGGACAGGCGAAATGATAAGGTAACTTTAAATGCTTTAAAGAATGTGGTAGCAACCACTTGAAAGACATTTCAACTCCTCTAAAATACGCTTTTGGTCGTATTGAATGGAGGTTATGTAAAGAAATTTTAATTCTTTCATGAGCTATTACCAGATAACACTGATTTTCTCGAATATTTTATAACTCAACAAGGTACGACAGGACCTATATGAGTATAAGACCTCATATTTGACAGATCAATTTGGTTTTACCAAAATTTTTGATTTGGAACGACAGGTCCAGGATCGTTGTCACTGAGTACTCTTTTAGGCAAATAGTTGGTGAAATTATGTGGTACACTGTTACCCACTATTTCCAAAAAAAATCAACTACCCCACAAGTATTGCCTAAAATTTCATAATTTAAAGTTTGGTCACATTTGTCAAAGGAATTTGCTCAAAACACTTTAAATTATTTCGAGAAATTTTGTAAACAGGCAAACCATAATCCAAAAGTATGGTCCAAATGGAAAATTAATAATCCAAATGGAAAACATAATCCAGATGAGCGAAAAAATGGCTCAATGATTTATCAAAATCAATAAAGAAAGGTCCCAAACTCATTTGAGCCACAAAACCGGGGGTCTCAAGAGTTTCCTTTCAGTTAGCTTTAACCACATTAGAATCGGTTTTTACACCTTTGTAATAGTTTTGAACTATTTAAAGAGTAACCGTGCATGACCTTTGTCTTTATAGCATAGAGTTTCCTCCTTGAGCATTATCTCTTGCTTTGTGCAACGGGCCATATTGTTCCTTTCAATTACTGTCTTGGAGGCACAGGTTTTCGATTTTGACAATTGTCTAAAATCTCGCTTGGCTAGGCGATTCATCGGGATCACGACAGTTCGAGACAAATAACACTTGTCTCGGTTCTCGATTCGTGGAAAAAAATGTACACGAAGAGCATTAATATCAGGCAAACAATTCGCTATTGACCCAATAGGATTAAAACTACTCACCGGAGTAATTTTTTTTATCCAATAACAGATGGGCGATAAAGGAACATGGTGAATATAAATTCACGATACTGCTTATGGAATACAATTTCCAAGCTAGTATTTTGGTGAAGGAAAGCTCCAATATGTCAATTTCAGAAATTTGTTCACCATAGACGTCATCACGTCTCAAATGTGGCGACGGAATAAAATCAACGTCTTAGCATTCATCTCGAGGGTAACAACAAACTCGTGTTTTACTCATCAAAGATGGCATCCAAAAAAAAATTTTGGGCATCACATTTTCACACATCAGGGTGAGTAACATGTGGTGACGGATTAAAATCAACGTTTAAACAGTCATTTCGCAAGTATGTTTTACGATTTTTCTCATCATAGATGGCATCCAACATGTGTTGGGATGTCTGGATTATTTTTAATATAAAACGACTGGTTTATATGTTTATGGTTTGCACAAGCACAAACTTTTTTTTCGAAACGACAGGTTCGAAAACATTAGTTTTGCTTCTCATGTGAATCGGTTCTCATTGATCGAACGACGGGTCGATACTGAAACACCAATTCGGCGAAACATACATCACTATATAAACACACTCGGGGAAATTATTATTTAGTCAACCCCTTTCGGTAGCTCTACTTGAAAAACGACCAGGAAAGACGGTGAGGGTGGAGGGCACGAATGCCACTTAAAACCCGACCTCATTAGGATATCGACTTCCGCCTATATCTTTCCTAGACATCGTATCCAAATAGGTGAGCCTAGATGGGGAAGGTTCATAATTTTTCCAACTTAAATGTGAAAATATATGATTTCGCAAATTACCATATTATACACTTGGCAGTGATTAAGTATATTTAGATTGTACCTGCTTGTAGTACATATTATAACAAGATATTCTAAATGACACTTAGCAATATCTAATACAATCAATCAATCTAAATTTACCAATCAGTACAAAATATATCACAATTATTATTCTAATGCCATATGTGTAAATTTTATTCATGGTAATTACAACATGCAATGGGATGGATTTACATGGAAACACATCAATTTATTCAGTTAACATGTAATTTTTTTTATTCACTTGCCTTTTAATAAATATATATATATATATGCATGTGGGTGAATATTTATAGACCGAATATTGACTTTTATAACACATATATACTGTTTTTATACATGTAATATACTACAGGGATTATCCGTGTAATTTCAGCAAACCATATATCTATTTACAGCATTATTACAGCTTCAGTCCATAATTTCAGACAAGTTTACAGCTTTCAGAGAATTACAAATCAGTACATACGTTTCAGTTTGTTGCAGATTTAATCAGACAGATTAATACATGAGTCAATACATAAATTATATACTTAACACGGGTAAGCAATTCAATTTATATGCGATTAACATGGCGTTTATAGGCAGTGCGTGACAAATCTGACATACATTGGAATTTCAATTCAGTCTGTGACGTGTGATACATGTATATTATTCAAGAACATATTGTTATACTCGATTTAATTAAATCTCATGCCTGTAATAGTAGAAGACATGTTTGCCCTATATATGTATATATATTTTTAGCATATAGTCATACAAGGTGATACCAATTTAACATGCATGGGTTATATCACCACAGTACCATAAATTAGGTGATTATGCAACGCATACAGACGCTAAATTTACATGCTCTTTGTTAACATGTAATAATAATTAGGGGATTATGCAGGGGTTAAATTTACATGTTGTCTGTTAACATGTAATAATAATTAGGTGATTATGCAACGCATACAGACGCTAAACATGTGGTTATAGTCCTACCAGACAAAAATTTGGTTTTGAAAAACCATGTACCTTGTGCACGGTATGTTGGTAAAGATCGATATAGCAATAATCTAATAAAACCCGGATAAACCTCAAGGTTTATATTGTACCAAATATCCGTGCGTTTACCTAAAATCTTCAATATCCGCGAGCGTATATCTTAGTCTCCGCGAGCAAAGTGCCGATAACGTGTTGTGAGTCTTATTAGCTCAGTATATATATTATATAGGAGACATAGAGAGAACATAGAGAGAGGGAACAATAGGTCTTTATTCATCAGAATGTATCAATACAAGCGGACCCTAACCTTCTTTATATACTAGAGGTTAGGGTTATACAAGCTAGAAAGCCCAAGTTAGGCCCACTATGAGTAAGGCTCAATAGTCCAATAATAACCTACAACAATAATTACTTAGTACAATAATACCTCTATTCTATACAGTAATATTATTAGTACTTCGAAAAATTATTACCATTAGAAAGATTATTAAGTAGAGATTACATATAAAAAATACATAAAAATTAAAAATTATAAGTATTTACATATTATAAGATACATGTATATAGGAACTTACAAAATCATAATGTAGATCGTATTTCGTTGACGTCGGACTCTCAATATGAAGTCCGATGTCGATGAAATACAAGCTACACATAAAATGGATTAAGAAAATCAAATATGTTGGGCCGTGTTGCTAAACCTTAGAGGGGGTGAATAAGGTTTTAAGCGGATTTCGCCTAATTAAAATATAAGTGCAACTAACAACTCAACTATCGCAAGTCTAACCTTAAGCGTTTAACAAAAGCAACTAAACGCTAGAAATATTATACGCTAACAGGCAAATAAGCAATAATAGCGAATGTGTAAAGTAAAGAGTAGGAAAAAAGATTGACACACGATGTATAGAGTTTCGGCAACCCGTCTACGTCATCTTCCTGGAATTAAACGTTATCGGCTATTATCACTATAATCTTCTTCCAAAGCTTACAACCTGACGAGTTAATCCGCAGATCAATCTCCCCCTCACTTTATAAGTATCCCAAATGAAAAAAACTAAAACATTTAAGCCACACTCGCTTAAAAAGTCTCTATCCGATCACTCGCTCACAAATGAGCTTATAAAATGCTCTTTACAAATTTGTGATGAAATCGCTCTTTATCTTATTTCAAAAAAAATCATTCTCTATCAATTGCTTCTATCTTGATAAATAATATTACAAATGTGTATCACTCAAAATTAAGATAATATATGTGTATGATAGTGTTTGGCTTTAACTTGATCGCTTCTTTTCTTATTTTCTTCATTTTTAAGCTTATTACTCTTCAATGGAGGTTAGGATTGATGATTTGTGAATTTAGGAGATGAATTGCGGGGTTTTGTATATTCAAAATATCCATTGCTCCCAAAGTGGCCGTTTTTAGTTGTGTGTTTTACTTAATGGGTAAAATCTACACTTAGATAAAACAAAATTGGCTTAATTCAAAACAGTAGATTTTCGATCGGTCGAACTTTATTTTTCGATATGTCGGAAAATCTGGAAAGGTTACTGCCCAACTTTTGCACTTTTCGATTGGTATTTCGACTTGTCGGATATTTTTCGACGTGTCTAAAAATCTGTTAATTCGATTTCTTAAAAATCTTGTATTATTTTCATTCGGACTCCAAAATGAGTTCCGTTTAAGCTGTTAACTTCGATATCGAATGATCGATCATTTTAAACCCTGAAATATATAATTTATCTTTTTGAAAAAAATCAAGTATTAAATTATCGAATAAGAAATTTTCAACTATAACTAAAATCATAAGAGCACTTATAATGAACCTATAGTTCAACAAAGATTAGTTACACAAATAAGTAATCAAATTATAGAAGTTGAGTACAATGGTGAAGTGGATTTGATTTTTTTTTCAAATCATCCCAATTTGATGGAAGAACATATATATTTTTTCAATAAAATATTGTTTATCATTATAACGAGGTGAATTTATAATTAACGGGACTATAAAAAATTACGAAATATGACAATATATGATTTATTATATTATAAATAGCCCGATTTGGAACTATTATTTTTATAACTACAAAGAGATTATTCTATATAGAGTATTCTTGTAACGAGGTTTTCTTGTACTTCATTTACATCTACTTTCCCATTTACCCTTAGTCCTTACCCTAATCTATCATTAAATTAAAGGGGGTAACTTTCAACCAATTTTCTCCTTATTATATACACGGAGATACAACCTTCCTCTAAATATAAATTTGAAGAAAGAAAAGGTTCATATAAAAGAATAAAGTATATGACTAGTAGTTATATAGATGTTAATATAAGTAAATTGAAAATGTTACTCATTCCGTCGCATTTTATAAGATATGTACGAAACCATACGCAACTTTGATCGGTAAATAATTCTATCCAAAATCATATAGTTTAACATTTGAACTATGTAAAAAAAAATTTGAAAATTTTAATTTCGACAATTAAATTACATGTTTCAAAGCCGGTTAAAATTACACGTGGTTTCAGACTTATAAGGTGGGACGGAATGAGGACAAAGTAAAGTGTTTACCATAAAAGTGTGTTAATTAGAAGTAAATTTTAAAGAAATTGGTATGGTTGCTCTTAAAAGCTAATTTTTATATAAATTACTATAAAAAAATGTGTAATGACAAATCTAAATGTTTATCTTTCATGAAAAATTACACATAAAAAAAAGTGTAACAACAGAAAATGGAAGAAGCAGATTATAAATTGAAAGTACATATTGACAAAATGACATGTAACAAATGTGACAAAAAACTAGTCCAAAGTAGACAAAAACAAACAAACCTTAAAAGTCTCTCTCTCACTCCATATGTCCATCATCTCATCCTCAAAAACTCTATTTCCAAAACCCAAGCTCTTATTTTTCTCAAAAAAACAATCTCCAATAATAATTCTAAAACAATCATCCACAAGAGTTAAATGTGAGCAAAAGTGGACAGTGGATTGTGTATCAACTGACCCAATACATATAATACTTAAGCCTCCACAATCTTCTTCATTGTTGTCACCTATGGAGAGTAGTAATAAAGGGGTTAAAAGGGTTTTGTTGTTTTATTGCGCCGAGATGAAAGAACTTGCCGAGAGGATCGCCGCTGAGTCCGATGCTATCGACCTCCGTACCATTACCTGGAGGTATATATTTAATTATATACTAGTAAATGTGCGCACACATTGCATGTTCAACGCTTATTGTTTACACAAAGTTTGAGTGGTTACAGATGGAGAAAATTGTTATTATTTGTTTTTATTTTTTCTATTCTTTATGGAATTAGGGCATTAAGGTAATTAATAGAAAATATTAAGGGTATTTTTGGAAAACTATGGCAAAATTTGGCAGCTTCACCTTTTATTGGGTTGGATTATTATACTGTGTATGTATATGTAAATGCTTACATACCAAGAGAATGTCCATTGTTTATACTTGCAGGTGTTGTACTCGGTAACTAATTTGGGAGGTTGCTGTGATATGGTGGAACTCGCAAAAAATAAAAAAGATACGGTTTTTGTTATTAAAAATGTGCAACTTTTCATGCATTATTAGTGTTGGTGTGATATATATTTGTTAACAATTTACACGATGTGTATGTATATGTTTTAATGTGTTAGGTCAGGGCCGGTTTTAGGTATGGGCCTTTGAAAAATCTTAAACTTTAGAGGCTCTTCATTTTTGGGAAAAATTATACATAATCAGGTTTATATAGTATATATGTATGTATCTGTTAATGATATATACAATGTGAATGTGTATGTATTAATGTGTATTGGCCAGGGCAGGTTTTAGGCATGGGCCTCCGAGAAATCTTAAATTTTAGAGGCCATTCGTTTTCGGAAAAACTATGTATAATCAGTTTTTTATAGTATATATGTATGTATTTGTTAATGATATATACAATGTTTATGTATAGGTAAATGCTTACATACCAGGAGAATGTCCATTGTTTACACGAACAGCGTAATATCGGGAAACTAATTTGGCTAGTTGCTGTAATTCCGGGGGATTCGCTAAAAAAAGATGCAATTTTTGTAATTGGAATTAATAATAGTAAAGATAATTTTGTTTGAAGTTTGATTTTTGTTGTCATGTGTAACTCTTCATTTTTTATAGTGATAGCGTTAATACAATGTGTGTATAGGTACAGGTAAACAGGGATAGTAGTAGACGGAAAGGTACTACAATACCCCCATACTAAGAGGGAAAACGATATTTTGCCATGTATTACTATTTTGGTAAAAGTTATCGATTTTATCCTTTCAGCGCCTCCATAATTACATATAGAATAGCTCTGGTTCTGATAGATAAATGCAGACTTATGAGGAAGCACTCACCTACTTTGGTTTCGGAAATTCAGTTCCGGAACTCTAATCCCAAATTTGTATTTAAAAAGTCTCCAGAAAGCTCGAAACTTACTATTTTAGGAAATAAATAAAAAATCTTTAGTCATACACATTTGTATTGATATTGTTTGTAAGTCGGAGCCAGATATTGTACATGTGGGTACCAAATTTACATAAAAAAACACTGTCAAGTGGGAAAAAGAATTACGAGGGGTTCCAAATCACTACTTTTAAGAAATTATAGTCAAATAACATGACAAAGGATAAAAAATTACGATTATTGGAGGTGCTGCGGCCCAATAATCACCGCTTAGCTTCCCAATCATGGTCTATATGAATTGCTTGTCCTGAAGTTGTAGAACAGTGTCATACTTGTAGCGGTGAACCTTTCCACCCTAATTTACTGTTTTAAAAGTATTTTTGCTCGCTTATCTTTCAACTTGTCATTAACTGCTTCCCGGTGTTCCAGCTTCCTTTTCCTGTATAGTTTTTTACCCCGTTTTCTCCCGTAAAGTATAAACTACTGTATACCTAGTTTACAGTAATATATATACTAGGGATGGTCTGTTTGACAATAACTTGAGCTACTTGACATTATTATTAGTGAATGGCATATCAACATTGGTGCATGTGTTTTTGTTGTATTAATTTTAGGGTAAAGCTAGATTTAACCAACTGTTTGTTGTTTGAAAGTTGCATCATTGAAGCTCATGGTTTGTTTTCGTTTTGTGTGTGCTTGTTAGCCGTTTTTATTTGGTTGGACAGTTTAAAATCTTGTTTCTAATATATTTTTTGCTTTAATGTTTGGAAGAATATAGTAGCTTTAAACTGAATGAACTCATTTTTGTCCCAGCCTCACTGAACTTAGCTTAAGATTTCTTTTCTCTTCAAGTAAGCTAGCTTAATTGCTCTAATACTGAAGCAAAAAAAAAGAATCTTTCGTAGAGCTTCTAGTTTCGTTTGCCATACAACTATATACGTGTAGAATTTTATCTTTAATTGAGCAAAAAGGGGGAAATCGAAAAAAGCTTGAGTTTTAGTTTTCTAACCAAACAAGCTTTAATTGGGGAATGGCGGATATTTTCTTTTTCCAACTTCCAATGGTACAGTATCAGAATTAAGGAGCACAAAAGCTGTTTTTTTTTTCCAAATGTTTGGACTGCTTAGGATTAGTGATTCCAAAGAAAGAAATCAGGCTCAACAGGTTTGTTATTTAACTTACATGCTTGTAGCTTCTTAAACTGTTATTAGGAGTTTTTGTTTATTCTCTTGTTAGTAAGTAGTCGTAATGTTTAAATTATTGCTAATGCAGCTCCAAAACATGCTTTCGTGCCTATGTTATGTGATTATCTCGCAAGATGAGGTTGTGGTGTGTCTGGGGCCATGAAACGACATGTGCATTATTATGAAATCTGGTGTAGTCGTTGCATTGTAAATATGACGAGCTAATATTAGCATCCAGAGTCTATAGAACAATAGTCATTCAACCATAGTCCAACAGAAACACCCAAAATAAATATCGGAAAACATAATTGAGTATAGGTATCGTCCACAATTAAAACATAAATTCAGATTAGAAATTTAGAATATTAGATTCAAACTCATATAGTTGAAAACTCAAAAGGTTAAGTAAAATTTTAGTTCTTTCACCTATCAGTCCTTGTCAAACTCATCCTTTCAACTCTAACCTCGTCATTATACTTGATGCTCTTATTTCAAACACTGCTTATAATCCCGTTCAAGCTCCAGCCATCCTCAGTGCTTTCGATTCTGGATAGAAATTATGTTCTCTTTTTACTATCCTTGATCCTATTAATCTGGTTAGCCCTTAGTAGTTAGCTTCAGTTAGGTCCATTTAATTATGATTACTTTCGATTGTCAAGCCTAGTCGTAGGCCGCCAAGTCTACGAAGCTATAATTGGGACTTCCAGCTACCGCCAAGTTGGGGACCAGTCTTAAAGCAAGAACTTTTATACACCAATATACTCCCTTTTAATTTTTAAAATTTCTTCACTAGTGGAGACTAGACTCAGGACTTGTCTGCCCTTTATCTTGGGAGGTTGAACGGTCCAGTTGGACAATTGCTCACTCATATTTCCAGCATAAAATGACTTAAACTGTTTTTGCGCAAGAATATTATTATGCTGCATCTGTGAAGATGCTATCTTCTGAATATGGATAGACATGTGTAGATTGGGTTGGCCAATTGTATACTACTCTACACTGTACTACTATGTAGTTCTTCATTCTGGTTTTTGTTTGTAGTTTGTATAAAGGAGGATTATAGTCCTTCTATTTAATGCGACCCTCATGTCAAGTTAGTGAGAGTTAACTCATATGTTTGTTAGAGGAAACTCATGGGAACATTCTGTCACCAGCTTTTTCTTTGACTGAAAAAGTGTCAGAGCCCCGTAATATGGGCCCCCTCTAGATTAATTACTTTTTAGTTCACATTTAACCTTCTCGATAAATATAGATATGAAGATTTATATAGGAAAACTAATCAGTTGGAACTAATTTATGGAATTTATATCAAGTTCTTTCCTTTTCACATTGACCTATAAGCATGTAATAATAGAGTTCCGTGTTCTTACCAAATTACATATTAGCTATTGTTTTCAGCATTATAAAGCAAATGGATTAATTTTTTCTAGTGTTGTGCATTTTGCTTATTAGTTTTACTATATTTGGTTACCAAGCTTACTTGATTTTTTAACTACTTTGAAGAATGAACACTGTTTTCTTCTCATACTCAGATTTTCCAGCTTGGCAGCCAATCTATACTGTATAGTGGATGAGAATGAGGAAGAAAACTAGAGCAACCTCATAGTACACCATGATGAAAAATAAAAATTAGGTCCGGTGTCTCTTCTTTTGTGTATATTTTTGTAAGAGGATCTTAAGGCTTTTACTCCTACTCCCAAAGAAATTAAACCCCACAACATCCTAATTAGGAGTGTAGATTTTAACCACTAGTCTACCCCAGTGGTTTTCCTTCTTTTCTGTATTCCATTTAAGAAATATAGTACCAATCTTAGAAGAACGAAGAAAAGGGCCATTTTAAAAAGGAAAAAAAAGAGAGGTAAAAACCTACTTTAATGGTGTACCGATTGGCATGGAAGTTCTCAGTTGGATGCATCGATTGGATTATAGATTATTTCTTGCCTGTAAGATAAAGCATATATCTTATACGGCTTTTATCTTCATCTCAGTCACTTAAGTATTGATTCATGCTATTTACAATTGTCATATTATGGTGACCTACCCTTTCCAAATTGGTCTTTGCAACTGTAGAAGTAGCGTGCAATTTTACTACTCAGAGTTCATACTGTTTAATTCTTTTACATATTTGTGTGGGGTACAATTTTTAGGACATTCGAGGACGGATTCCCAAACCTGTTCATTACTAATGCTCATGGTGTTCGAGGCCAGCATGTAGCATTTCTTGGCTCTTTCAGTTCACCTGGAGTGATTTTTGAGCAATTATCTGTTATATATGCATTACCCAGGCTATTTGTATCCTCATTTACTCTCGTCCTTCCATTTTTCCCCACTGGTACCTTTGAACGTATGGAAGAGGAAGGAGATGTTGCCACAGCTTTTACTCTCGCTAGAATACTATCAAATATACCTATTTCGAGAGGTGGACCTACTAATATGGTTATATATGACATTCATGCCTTGCAGGTCTGTTCATTTTTGAAATTGACCAAGTGAATTACTGCAAGTCCCCATATTTTCAGTTCAAACCTTATTGGTCCTCATTGTTTAAATAAGTTACACCATTGGTCTCCATAGTTTGATTACGGCAGAATTGGTCCACATGGTTTCATTAAGTTACACATGTGATCCCTTCCTATGTGGTCCAATAATGTCAAACACGTGGATCACTCGTGTAACGTATTTAAGGTGTATGGATCATTAGTAAAACTTACTCAAAGTATGAAAACTAAATAAAAGCTACCTTTAGAATTGGGACCATAAGTGTTGCAACTGAAACTATGGGTATTAAATGGAAAAATTGATTCAAAGTTTGGGGACTTCGCTGTTATTCACCGTATTGATTATTCACACCTTACCGTCCTCACTTTTTTTTCCGTTTTTGTTATATCTTGAGCTGCATTTTAACTTTGAAATATATTGACATCATTTATTTAACCGATTTGTTGCATATCAGGAGAGATTTTATTTTGGCGATAATGTCTTACCATGCTTTGAGAGTGGGATACCGATGTTGATGAACCGGCTCCAACAGCTCCCCGATTCTGACAATGTACAATTTATAATATTCTATATTCTATGCTTTATAGGACCAATATCTTAACTGTTATGTTCCATTTTCCGTAGTCAACTCAGAAATTAGTATTCTCTCCTGCCCGTCACTCTTTTCCACATACAAAATCGACTGTGCTTGTGTAATATCTTTGATTGCATGGTTTTTGCGAAAACAAGTTTGATAACTGCATCAAATGATTATTAAATACGCAAAGATGGTAAATGGATGAAACTATTAGCAGAATACACAAGGGTTCTTGTTACTCCTTTGGACTTTACCTTGAATAACACACCAAGACAGATTATCTGAGTTCCTTTTCTTTTTGATATAGATATTAATGGGTATTAGATTGTTAAATTGATAAGCTATATTTGCTTTCTTCTGCTTTTAATACTTGCATAGTATCTTTGTAGATATCCATTGCTTTTCCTGATGATGGTGCGTGGAAAAGGTTTCATAAGCAGCTGCAGCATTTTCCCACGGTATGATTCAATCTAAATTGACTCAGGTTCTATTTTTTGTTGTTGTTGCTTATATGCATCCATGTTTACATTACGGCGTGTAGTTGTGCTTTAAGCTTCTCTTTTCTCTGCTATATACGGTTATCTAAAGCATGCTGTGTTTTTAATCGAAAATTCCAGAGTATGAGTAGGTGTAAGTGTTTATGTCTCTCTTTTTTAGGTTCTTACCTCATAGCTCTTTGTTCGTCAACTTGTAGCTTGAAAGGTATTATAAATCATGTTAGCTATATTAAAACAAGAGCTTAGAAATAGACTAGCTGTGAACTAGATGGGGTAGAGTAATGTGCTCTAGCATAGGTGAAAGAATGTATGTCTTTCTCTCTTGCTTCTTGATTCTTTGTTCATGAACATGCAGGTTCCTGGCATAAACCATGATATTTATAAATAAAAACATTAAAATTGACAATTATGAACTAGACTAGGACAAGAAATTTGTCTTTAACATAGTGCTTTATTCAAAGCTAAAGTTTGAGATTCATTTTGTTCTGCCTTTGGTCAATGCACAATCTCATATGATAAGAAAGAGTATATTGGACTTATTTCTTCGTCTACACTTACCCAAGCAGCATATTATTATATACCGTAATACCCAAATATTAGATAAACTGTCACTTTGAAAATTATATTTCTTTGTAAACAAAAGAATGCATTGACCTTGTACTTATGCTGAAGGTGCCCCCGGCTTCCGAAAATTTGGGACTACTTTGAGTGCAATCATCACGAAATTTATCGTCTAAACCTTGTTTTTCTGTGCAGGTTCATTATTTTATGTATGAATAAGTAATCACCTTTTCTTTCCTCAGATTGTTTGTGCCAAAGTTCGGGAAGGTGACCAGCGGATTGTTCGCATTAAAGAGGGAGACGCTAAAGGACGTCACGTTGTGATAGTTGATGATCTAGTACAATCAGGTGGCACCCTCATTGAGTGTCAGGTCGATGCTAATCCTTAAATATACATTTTGGTTTAACTATTTACTCATCTCCTTTCGTACAACCATCCAGAGAATAGTTTTCTTTTGTCAATTTGTTTGCCTGAACTTACCTGAGATTTATGTCTTTTCCAGAAAGTATTGGCTAAACATGGAGCAACCAAAATTAGTGCATATGTGACACATGGAATTTTTCCCAATAAGTCATGGGAACGGTTCAAACATGATAAAGAAGGTATATATGTTCTCATTGTACTTAAACTTTAATGATTCTTACTTTTATTTGTGCTCTTTTGATGCTGCAAACCTAGATCCCGTCGTTCATTTTTCTTTCGTTTTTTAAATTAAATTGTTCCCCTTGGAGAAGACGCTGACATTCTAGTATGCACTTCTCATCAGCCATATTGATCAGTGGCAACTTTTAGTTGTTCTTTACCCAAGAAAATTATGATAAAGACATCTCAAATCTCAGTAAACTGCGTTTGCTTTCCTGCAAAACTGTTTGGTAAAGAAAAGTACGTGTGTTAATGATCAAGTTTTGTCATATGCATAACCTTAAGTTACAAATCACCTCAAGATATCAACAAAAAAAATTGCAATTTCACAGCTATTATTAAGTGTACAATGGCGAATACAAAGTAAGAATTCCTTTTCAGGCCCTTTGATCATAAATTACTCTTTATTATAATCATTAAAGAATTTGAAAACCTATGCAACTCAGAAACTAGTTTGATGACTTTGTGAATGCATTGAAGATGTCACAAGTTACAACACAACAGTGAACAGAGGTTTGCACTTAATTTTAGGTTAAAAGCTTTTCGTTTTTATTATATTTAATCAATGTTTACCTTCTACTTTTGTCTAGGTCGTCCAGAGAATGGATTAAGTTACTTCTGGATAACAGACTCTTGTCCAAGAACTGTGCAAGCTGTGAAGAACAGAGCGCCATTCGAAGTTCTTAGTCTTTCTGCTTCCATAGCAGCTGCCCTCCAAATTTAACCTTTTTTTATTTCTGTTAGTCTTTTATCATATTCTATCTTGAGAATGGAGATTAGAGCCGAGTGTTTCTTTCAAGCTATCCGGGAGCTGGTTATTTGTTAATTTAGAGCTAACATTTGAAAGAAAGTACAAAACGCTTTCTGGTTGAACATCCAGCCATGTTGAATACAATACCATCCATTTTGGTAGCATGAATAAAGATAATGATTTACCAACAATTCAAGTCTTTTTGTTTAAATTAATCTTATTTGGACAGATATCTTTAACTTCCGAGCTGTCTTAAACCAGCATCTCTTTCTTGAAAAGCCTTATATCTCCCATGTGCATTTGTTTTGGTTATGTTTATATTTGTACTTTTTAGGCTATAAGATTGAAATTGGATTCGTTTTCATCTGTTGCTTTTCTGGCTATAGCTTGAGGAAGACTCGCAAAAGAAAAGTTTTTTATCATCAGAGTGGTAAACATTTTATCACTTCCTGAAAAAACCAATGCAACCAAGGAAAGTTGCCTTTTCAGCATAATTTGCTATCATAAATCACACTGGATTGCCGCAGTTTTAAGTATTTGTATTACATCTGGGAGACTATTTGTAATACCAATTTTGTTGTAATGTGAATTGGTGCGACTTTTTCCCCTAACCTTGTCTCAATCTTCTTCCTCATTAGCTTACACATTTAATATGTAACCGACGGATCTAAATCACAAGGATCATTCACAACATAACGTTGAGATACATGTTTTCTCTTTAATACAGTTCTTCTGTAACTGTTTTCACATATTGAACAAGTCGCGTGGGAATCTGGTCGAATCGGTTGTGCAAACTATAAGGAATGAACTCGTCTAAACTAGTAAACTTTCAGTCAGGTCCATTCATAGCATGTGATGTTCGTGCTTGTTTCGATTAACACACGTGTTATATGTGAAACTGAACAAACCAATTGTACAACTTCATTACTTTCTTAAGAGGATTAGTAGATATCGGCATTATGCATTCGTTAGACGCTTTTACCTTTGTCTTTAAATAGTAAATAAACAAGTAATTAGGAAAGTGCATTAACCCAAAGTAAAATGTCATTTTGGCGAGAAGATGTAGACAATTTTGAGTTCAAAACTACCATGTCCTAGTTTTTAAAGTGTTTTGCAATATTATTGAAGAGTGAGCCGAAACCGAAAAAACCAAATCCACCACCGTGTCTCTTAATAGCCGGATTAACACGTCGACATTCTTTCCTTATTTCTCCTTCGGTCCCGGTCTTCACTTCGACTTCTCCCAGTCTAAACATAGCATTACTAAAAGCTCTAAGCCACCTCCGTTCGTCGTTCGCCATTTTGTTCACAATACGCCTCGTCCTCGGATCACTTACCATGGTACTATCTGACTCGAGCACCCCTTTCCCCACCAACAACTCCTTGTAGAAACCATTATCCATTAAATTCTTGGTCTTCGAATCTAAAGGCATCACAGTTTTCGGCCAATCCTCCTCCTGTTTACACGTCGATTTTATTGTTTCAATTTCTTCTTGAGCCAATTTCGGGTCTACGAGGCTGGTCTCATTGTACCCCATCGCTCTATATGCGAAGAATGGACAATGTGCTTGTCCAATAGAGTGGGCTCCATTTAGGACAACCAAATCATCACGAGTCATTCCTTTCCTTGTGAAAGACTCGACTAATTCGTCAATAGAAAGATTTGGTCCAGGGAGGTCCACGTCATCTCTTCTAGAGACTAGACCGTCTCTTCGTCCGCCTGGCGTCCTGTAGCCTGGGACACCAGAAAGGACTGCACTGTCTCTCGCAGCGAAGATGATCGTATCAGCACAAGAGACAATGCCAGGACATTCTTGCTCAAGCTGAGCCTTGGCCTCGTCTAAAACCTCAAGGCCTCTCATGTTCTCGCCATTCGCAGCAGACTTTTTCTCGACCGGCTTGCCGCTGGGAGTAGAATCTAATAATAGGGAAGCGTCACAACCCTGTATAACGGTATAAATTAAGTTAGAAAAATGGTATATATCATTCACTTTTTTTCTAATTAAAATATATATCCGCTAACTACTCGCTCATGCGATAATATATAGGTCAACCTCAACCATATTCATGCTTGGTTTCGTAGACAAAATGTGCAATTTATATATACATGAATGGACGAATTGTACCGTTGATATAGATAGCGTTGCTCGGAATTTGGTCCATATATATATATGCTAGTGGACTCAATATTTAAGCTATTGTAATTTTATTTGCATGCAAGTGTAAACTTGTACTGCTACATGCAATGATGCAAATAATTTTATTCGATGCATAAACAGTCTGTGTGTGTATTGTTTTCGGAACGAAGTTCTGTAACTTTTTGCCCATTTTTTGTGTGATAATTATGTCATTCTGATTTCTGAATTTCCATTGAGTATAATCAAACTAATTTAATATCTTCATATACCACATCTCATGGTGGGTGATGATATAGGTATAACCTTATCGACACACGCTATATATATATATATGCACAAACTCGTGAAGGGTTTTAGGATCAATTAATGTATATCGAGATAGAACAATTAATAAACCTCATAATTCCTGCAAAGCAGCAGTGCATTTAAAAGTCTATTACATATATATCACCATGATACCATGCACAACTTCCACATAATTATGTAAGCTTGCTATATTTTTTCATAGAAAAGCCACCAATAAACCTTTGTCATATATAGGATCATGTATATAACTTATTTTTATCCATTTCACGTCAGCTATATCGATTTACTTATGTTACACGAGTTGCATGATTACTCAGAATATCATTTAAGGTTTCGAAAGTTGACAATGCAAAGGTTTAACAGGGAAGCTTACAGAAAAGAATGATAAGACTTACATGGACAAAACAATCATGGAAAAGAATACGAATGAGTCCAGCAGCAATGCCGGGGTTTCTTTCATACGCATTAGCCACTACCTCATGAACGATTTGCTCGGCCTGTGGGCAGGTTACGTCATAGAAGTCGAGACTCAAATGATTGGCCGATATTAGAGGAAGGAAGATAGAGCACAAAACCAAGATTGTTGCACCCATGACTCTTCCTTCCATTTCTAAAACTTGTAAAATAAAACAATAAAAAAAGTGTTTATTATACTTTTTTTTTTAATAATTATTTTCCTTCTACAATTCGGTTATTTGTTTCTTGAGAGGAAAATGGTATATATAGATACGGATGAGAGGTTATAACTTATAATAGACGTTGAAGGGTGTCAATTTAGAAAGGGGCCAGTTAATTAAATTTATCATGACAGCCTATAATAACATTTATAAACCTTGATTTTTTTTTTTTGACAAGGTGGCATTTTAAGTCCTCAACTCTCAATACTAGGGCCATATATATACAACTTTCATATATCATATACTATATGCTTTGCATTTTTATAACTTCTTGTGTTATAAACTTTTACGGTTCTAGACCTATTTAATAATATTGGGACATACTGCTAAGTTACATTATTTTTTTGAATTTTATATTTAAGTTACACCAGTTCGTATTTTAATTCCAAATTTAAACATATTTGAATTTTTCGTAAGAAAAAAATTATTAAAAATTATTGATAAATGTCTAATTGTAATTCTATTATTTTTTAAATTCTTTTGAATACTGATTTTGAATTAAAAAACTAATGAGCCACAAAATGAGATATAAAACCATCACCCTTAGAACTATTTTAATTTCTGTCACTCATCCAACTTATTTAATACTATTAGGTTTTTCCATGTAATTATTGAAAATTTAACAATTATAATATTTCATCACCTCCGTAATTAAAAACTAATATCAACATATAATTCAGGTTCAACAATGTATATATAAATTCTAGTTCCTCTACTCAGCCCCCAACTCAAAATGATTTTGGATTTCCTCATTACAAAAAATACACACACATAGCCAGCTCAAAATGATTTTAAATTTTCTCATTACAAAATATACATAAACATTCCTGAATCCTGATAATAAAACTAAACCACAAACATTACAATAAAAAAAATGACACATTAAACTCATGTCATATGTATAAAATATAAATAACCTATGGATTTAAATTACAACATTTTTTTTTTATTTTAAAAACCGAATGTCAAATGCGTCCCAAGTAAAATAATGTGGGAATGAAAAAAAGTGTTTTTCCTCCCTAGCTTTTGAATAAGCACCCACCCAACTAAAAATAATCTTAAATTCTCTCGTTACAAAAAATACACACATCCCAATGATCCTGATAATAAAACTCAATCACACATATTACAATAATAAAAAAAAAAACAGACACCTTTGATTTAACTCATGTAATCATGTCATATAAATGGTTCAAATTTTATTAAGTGTCAAATCTTTAGTTTTCATCGGTTTTTCGGTTTTTTTATGTGTGCTTATAAAAAAAAAATTGTTTTTTTTTTAAATCAATATAATATTTTATTTATATAGTGTTTGTTAAAAAAAAATGTAAAATTTGACATTTTATATATATTTTTATATTTAATTGTTTGTTTGATAATTTATAAAGTAGTAATATTAATAAATAGCTAAAATAAATATAAAATGTTAAATTTTACATATTTTTTTAATAAACACTTTAAAAATAAAACAATATATTATTTTGCAAAAGAAAAATAAAATAAAATTACAAATACATGGAAAACATACTAAACACGTTTGGAAATTGATAAAATTTGAACTGCATATAAATAACCTCTCCATTTAAATTAGAAACTCAAACAACCTTTTTTTCTCATCAGATCCCATCGCCCGATCTCTCTCTCTCTCTCTCTCTCTCTATATATATATATATACATACATACATAGTACATAGATACATATAAATACAAATATATTGTTATTATATATATATATATATAAATAAAAATAAAAATAAATAAAATAATAGGATGGCGGGAGCGGCGTCGGCGCTGTTCCTACTAGACATAAAGGGTCGTGTCCTCGTTTGGCGAGATTATCGTGGTGACGTCTCTTCCCTACAAGCCGAACGTTTTTTTACCAAACTCATCGAAAAAGAGGTCCTCTTTTTTATTTATTTATTTATAGATTATGTGGAAAAAATACGACGATTTAGCTACCGGACTATCAATTTTAACAATTGAGGTATGAAAATATGAAATTTGTTGCAATTGAGGACCTACCGTTAAACAAAATGATGAAATTGTACTCACATTCTCTTGTCTATCACATGGTGAGTGCAATTCTATCTACATCCGTCAAAAATAGATCCCCACCCAAATGTGAGATATACTGACTGCAATCTCGTCGATTTATGTGGTTAGTCTCGTAATTGGACGAAATTTCGTAGTTTGGTACCTCAATTGTTAAAATTTGTAGTTCATTACTTAAATCGTTAACCATACACTAAACGTATTTTTATTTTCTTCTAATTGGGTGCCGTTCAATCAAATGGAGGTGTCTTTATATATTTATACATATATATGTTTATGTATGTTTATGTACTAGCACACGGGACCCACGTGATGCATCGTGCAAACGTGGATATTTGCAAATTAAATGTTTGTTTTATTTAAAAAACGTGAAAAGTAATATTTTTTTGGTAAAATAGTTAAATCTACTATTCTTCCATGAAAATGCATAATAGAATTAAAATAAAATAAAATTGAAGGAATTTTACCTCTCTTAGAGAGTTAATTCTATTAATTGAAAGGGCATTTTTGAAAAAAAAAAATGTTGCAAGGCCTCATAAGAAGTCTACACATAGTAATAGTAAGATATTATCTACTAGTAACGCAAGTCATCTGCGAGATTCCGCATGCCACTGCCATATGTGGGATATTTTTTTATGGGTTTTTGAAAGTAAATAGGGTAGTTTCGTGGAAACAGTGGGCCAATAAATAAATAAATATATATATATATACATATATTTGTTGTATTACTTTCCCAGTTTCATTAGGATTAAGCAAGTAGCACTTGAATTGTGATTTTATTTTGAACTCGATTCGGAGTATGAATTGATTAGGTGCAATGGGTGTTGAAGTAGATAGTGTTTTTATTTGGAATTTTGGATTGTTTTAGATTTTGATTTGGCGATTTGGGTTGCTGCTCATGTTTGGGAAATTCACTCATTCTGTTCAAATCATCATCCAGTTCGAGCTTAGTTAATATGAATGGGAACGGCTAATATAGTTATGAAATAAAATTAGGGACTTTATTCTAAAGTATGGGTTGATTAGGTGAATTGAATGCTTTTTCTTGTTCATTTTTGCTGAGCTCAAAGAATTAGTAAATTTAATCGGAATTTTGGGTTTATTTCGACTGCCATTTGTTTGATTTGAGTTTCTGCTCAATTTTTTGAAAATTAAGGAATTTTGGTGAAATCTTTGTGCAGTTTAGCTCAATTGAATTGTATGAAATAGGAAATTGCTTTTGAGGCCGATTCAATGCATTCAAATAGGGAAATCAATGAGGAGCAACTTGGTTACAGCTTTGCTCTTCTTATTTGCTTTTCTCTTACAATCTGCAATCCATTTAGATGATCAGCTCAAAAACTAGCTTTTTGAGTTTTATGATCTGTAAAAGGGGAAAGTTTCAAGTCTGATGAGCCGAACGTTTCTTCAAATCTGCATTCAAATCACTCCATATCATTAAGTGAATGGTATTTGTGTTCATAGTTTGGAAACTGGGCAATTTTGTTAATATTCGTCTGCAGTTTGAGCCCAATCTTAGAAATGATTGATCTACTTTGTAGTTTGTACTGTATCAAAGACACAATGGGGAAAAGAGGAAAGTTAATCAATCCCTGTTGCTGAATATATGAAACTGGAGTTCATTTTGAACTCTATTGTAACTATTTAATATTTGCGGACAGACTAGAATCCGTTAAGCGAATTTGGCAACTTTTCATACACAGGTAATTCAGCCTTTTTCTCTAAATATTAGTTCACTAAAGCTCTATCCTGGAAATGGTCGATCGAGTTCAGAGAGTAAAAGTAAGGCAATGGGAGGAGGAAAAAAAAATCAACCAATGCTGTTGAATAGATGATATCGTAGTTCATTTTCACCTTGGTTTGAACCTTGAAGTATTCATATTCATAAATAGACTGCATTTCATTAGGAGAATTGGGTTGCTCTTCAAGCTCAATCGACTGAAGCGGAAATGGTGATCTAGTTTGGATTGGAACTAAAAAACTGAGGCGAGAGGAAAAGCAAAACTAAGAGTTCTTTTTAACTCAAAGTTCTTCTAGAGTTTATGAGGCGAATGGGTTACTATTCATTTCGTAGAATTTCAAGCATAATCAATCAATTCAAAATGTTTGATCAGGTTCGGACTGAAATAAAGAGACAATGCTACGTGAAAAGCAAATTAAACAATCTATGCTGTTAAATATACGAATTCGAAGTTAATTTGTGCTCGATTCAAGTATTCACATTATTTCTAGTAGTTGAAGGATTTATTAAATTCATTAGGTGCATTATTAGGTTGCTGATTCTCAGAACGATCGAATTGGAGTGCTTGATCTAGTTCGACCAGATTTTTTGTGAAAAAGCAGGAAAAAGGGACATAAGTAGTTTTAATGCTGAAGTTTGACATCTTAGTTGTGTTGACTTCGATTCAAAGTAGTCATAGGGATAGGGGTTGCTTCTTGATTCTAGTCAGACAGACGAAAGCATTCAAGAAAATAGAAATAGAACTGCTTATGTTTTTGTGGATTTGCAGTCAGGCTTATTTATTTTTGCATGATTCGAGTATGTTTTAGGTTTTGCATATCGACTAGGTTATCTGGAGTAGTGGGGTGTCATTAGCAAGTTACACCATATATGAGTTTTTGACAAACTCATCAAAGAAGGATCAAATTCGGTGCTCTGTCTACTTAGCAGTGATTTATATACGCAATTTATTGATATTTGTAAAGATAAGATCAAAACAGGAGAAAGTTGAGAGGAAGGAAATTAAGCAGTTCTGTGATGGTGAGAACGAGTCCAGTTCACAATAGTAGTATTTCTACAGAACCTTTACATTAGATTTTAACAGGCAATACACAGAAACTATGGAAAACACAAGAGGCAAAGGAAGTCTGTAGTTCTATTGCAGAATTTAGCATTTTGACATAGGTGAGAATTCAAAATCTGAGATCATTTTGAGCCGCCAAAATGATCTCAGATTTTGATTGATCTCAAAATGATCTCAAAATGATCTCAGATTCAAAATGATCTCAAAATGATCTCAGATTCAAAATGATCTCAAAATGATCTCAGATTGAGTTAATGTTTCTGTTAGAATACATTCATATTTAGTATTTGTCCTTTTGAGTTATTTACTATTTACTTTTGGACTTAAGATGTAATTCTCTAATTTGACTTGTTTCTAATATAGTTCAAGTGGGTGTATCATTTGGATATACACACCACATCTTTTTCCCTATCATCTGACTTGGTACCAGAGCCAAACATAAACACTGAAACCCTAGCCGCCCCAAATTGTGTATCGGCCAATTGACTGGTACATAATCATCGAAACCCTAAATTGACTATATATACTTTATCCTCATTTAATTCCGACTTTAACCCACTAAACCTCGCCGGAGTTGGACCTCTCACGCGCCGCCATGCGCGGCTAACTTCCAGCGACCGTCGCTGCTGCCAAAGGCGCGTGTGCACGCGTGGCTCACTTTCTGGCCACTTTTTTTTCTGGTAAATTGGTCGACTGGGTGTATGTAACTCTTCTATATACTTTATTTTGTGTCTCGATTTGGTTCCGAATATTATTCGACTATTTGGTTATTTGTTATGTTTTGAACGACTGTTTTGGTGATTCCGCTGTGTTTAATGGACTGATTCTGAGTAAACTGTTGGTTGAGATTTGATGTTTGATAGCTTTCTTTTAACATTCTTTATTTAGTATATGGTCTGAAATAGAAAGTTGGATGCTATTTGGAATCGTGGCTTCTTTTTGGTTATTTGGGTTATATTTGACGTATATGTTGAGACCTTTTAAGTCATTATTAGCGAATGTTTGATTAAAATCATGTCTGGATCCGGTAAAAAGGTTGATATTACTTATGATTCACTTATTACTCAACTTAGTGAGCTTCTACGGACATTACAAACCTCCTCGTTTTCTAATCCCATTGTTACATTAGCTAACTCGGATAGTGTTGCCTTTGTGGCGTCCTCGTCTACTTCATGGCTCCTAGACTCAGGTGCCAGTTCACATATGTCGGGTAACTCCTCGTTGTTTTCTAATCTGAAATCTATTCGCCATCGTATCGTTTTAGCTGATGGTTCTTCTCGTCCGGTTTCTGGAATAGGTGTTCTTTGCCCTCATCCTGCTTTAGCATTATCTGACAGTCTTTATGTGCCTGATTTTCCATTCAACTTGCTTTCGGTTAATAAGATGGCTCAATCTCTACATTGTGCTGTAACTTTTACTCCCAAGTCTTGTATTTTTCGGGATCTCAAAACAAATCGGACGATTTGCTCAGGATATGAGAAGGATGGTTTGTATTATTTGGATCATAAGAGTTTTATTTCTTCATATTCATCAGCATTGAGCGCTAGTGTTTCACCACTCCAGTGGCATTTTCGTCTTGGTCATCCGTCTCTGGCTAAACTTAAACAAGTCATTCCTGCCTTAAGTCGTGTTTCTATTCTAGAGTGTGAGGCTTGCCAACTCGGGAAACATCATCGTAGCTCATTTCCCAGTCGTGGTGTAAGTAGACAGGCTAAACCCTTTGATCTGGTTCACTCTGATATATGGGGTCCTTCTCGTACTTCTGCTCATAATGGTTTTCGATATTTTGTCATTTTTGTTGATGATTTTTCTCGTATGACTTGGTTGTTTTTAATGAAAAATCGGACTGAATTACCGTTTATTGTGACTCGTTTTTATAATGAAATTCTCACTCAATTCGATAAGAAGATTAAGATATTTCGTTCCGATAATGCATTAGAGTATGTTCAGTCTGTTATGGAATCTTTTTGTGTTGATCGTGGGATCATTCATCAAACTAGTTGTGCACATACATCGCAACAAAACGGCATTGCTGAACGCAAACATAGGCATTTATTAGATGTTGCTCGTACTTTGCTCTTTAATATGAAGGTTCCTAAGCATTTTTGGGGAGATGCTGTTTTGACTGCGTGTCATCTTATAAACCGTATGCCTTCTGTGGTTTTGTCTAATCGATCTCCTTTGTCGCTCATATATCCTGATATTGATCCATTTTCCGTTACTCCTCGTATTTTTGGATGTGTTGCGTTTGTTCATATTCTTGATCCAGGACAGGATAAGTTTTCTCCCCGTGCCAGGAAATGTGTCTTTGTTGGCTACTCTCGAACTCAAAAAGGTTATCGTTGCTATTATCCCGACTCTCGCCGCTACATTGTGAGTGCCGATGTTACATTTTTTGAGTCTACTTCATTCTTTACTTCTAACGGTGCTCAACTCTTTTCGGATATTATATCGAGCTCTAATATTGAGTCGGTTGTTCGTCCTTCTTGTGTTGAGCCCATTCCTTTTCCAATGCCTTCTACTTTTATTGATAATTCTTCTCCTCCGGTTTTAAAGGTTTATAAGCGGTCTAAAAATCGGAAAGTTTTATCACTTTACCCGACCTCGACATCTTCCCTGCCCGTTGCACCTTCGCCTCCTATATTATCTCCGATACCTGTTATTTCACCATCTCCTCCTAACCCTGATGATTTACCTATTGCTTTACGAAAGGCTAAGCGTGTTGGTACTCGACATCCCATTGCCAATTTCGTTTCTTATCATCGTACTTCTTCGTGCATGCATTCTTTTACGTGTGCATTGTCTTCTATTTGTGTTCCGAAATCATTTAGAGAGGCAAATTCTATTTCTGGTTGGAAGCTCGCTATGGATGAGGAAATGAGTGCTCTTCATCAAAATCACACATGGGAGCTTACAGCCTTGCCACCTGAAAAAAAGACAGTTGGGTGTCGTTGGGTATATACAGTCAAATATCAGCCCGATGGCTCTATTGAGCGGTTGAAAGCCCGTCTCGTGGCTAAAGGATATACTCAGACTTATGGTGTTGACTATAGAGAGACTTTCTCGCCTGTAGCTCGTCTAAATTCAGTTCGGATACTTCTTTCGGCCGCGGTAAGTCGCAATTGGCCTTTGTATCAGCTCGATATTAAAAATGCTTTCTTACACGGTGAACTTCAGGAAGAGGTGTATATGGATCAGCCGCCTGGTTACGTTATATATGGGAGTGAGCAACTTGTTTGTCGCCTTCGTCATTCTATATATGGGTTAAAACAATCGCCTCGTGCTTGGTTTGATCGATTTAGTAGTGTCGTTATTGATTATGGTTTTATTCGTTCTCACTCGGATCACTCAGTCTTCACTCGACAAACTTCTTCGGGTATTATTGTTCTTATTGTTTATGTTGATGATATAATCATTTCTGGAGATGATGCTGATGGTATTACTCTTTTGAAACGTCACTTAGGACAAACGTTTCATACTCAAGATTTAGGTGCTCTTCGGTATTTCCTTGGTATTGAGGTATCCCGCTCTACTAAGGGACTTACTCTTTCTCAAAGGAAATATGTGTTGGATCTTCTATCTGAAACTGGTTTATTGGGTTCTCGTCCTGCTGATACGCCTATGGATTCTTCGGTAAAACTTGATACAGAAACTGGTACGTTATTTTCTGACGTTGCTCGCTATCGTCGTCTTGTTGGGAAGCTTATTTATCTTACAGTGACTCGTCCCGATATCACTTACGCAGTGGGGGTGGTCAGTAAATTCATGCATGCTCCTCGTTATCCTCATTTTGAGGCTGTTTGCCGGATCTTGCGTTACCTAAAAGGTGCTCCTGGTCGTGGTTTATTATATCGTCCATCTTCTTTATCGATTACAGGCTTCAGTGATGCTGATTGGGCTGGAGACTGTTCTGATAGACGGTCTACATCTGGATATTGTACTTTTATTGGTTCTAATCTTGTTACATGGCATAGTAAAAAACAAAACGTTGTTGCTCGCTCAAGTGCTGAAGCCGAGTATCGTGCTATGGCTCATACTGCTTCAGAAATGATATGGGTTCGCTCTCTTCTTCGTGTTTTTGGTGTGGTCATCAATGATCCAATGTCTATGTTTTGTGATAACCAATCTGCTATATTTATTGCTAATAATCCGGTTTTTCATGAGAGAACGAAGCATATTGAAGTTGACTGTCATTTTATCCGGGAGTTGATCGTCGGGAAGGAAATTTGCACCCCATATGTGTGCTCCGGTTCTCAGTTAGGCGATATTTTGACCAAACCTCTATCTGGACCTTTGTTTCGATCTATGTGTTCCAAGCTGGGCATATTTGATTTGTATGCTCCAGCTTGAGTGGGGGTGTTAGAATACATTCATATTTAGTATTTGTCCTTTTGAGTTATTTACTATTTACTTTTGGACTTAAGATGTAATTCTCTAATTTGACTTGTTTCTAATATAGTTCAAGTGGGTGTATCATTTGGATATACACACCACATCTTTTTCCCTATCATCTGACTGTTTCCATTAGATTTATAAGGTGAATTTTGTTGCTGATTCTTGTTTCAGTTTCTATCAACTTCATATAGGCTAATACTCTATTTAAATTTTAAATATCCAGGGTGATGCAGGAGCGCAAGATCCGGTTGCGCACGATAATGGTGTCACATATATGTATATACAGCACAACAACGTTTATTTAATGACTGCTTCGAGACAGAATTGCAACGCTGCTAGCCTCCTTCTCTTTCTACACCGTGTAGTTGATGTAAGCTCTCAATTGTTCATCAATGATCAAACTTTGGTCAGATATTACTTTTGCAAACGCTGCACCTAACAATCACCTTATTTATAATTAGTGCACCGTGTTATTGAATTTTTATAATTTAGACACCTATCTACACATAATCGAACAACTGGCACAACAGCATTAAAATTCAACTTAACAGCACTTTTTATGCCTAGTTGGTCGATTAGAATGGTATACGAAGCATCATTCTTACAAAATCGACCAGTCAGTACACCAATGTTAAAATTTGATATTTTAAGCACTCCTAGATTTCGGCAGGTTGGGGTCCTAAGATATGGGTACGTTAATGTGTAAATAATAAGTTGTGTTAAGTTTTTGTACTGAATGCTTGATCTTGTGAAGAATGCTGAATAAATTGGAAATTTAGTAGTATGGTGAATCAGTTGTTCAAAGCTATAGTAAATGGGTGTACAAAAGTGTCATTTTCCCGTATACGTTTGTGCTTTCACTTTCGCTATATCTTGTTGAACGAAGGAGAATAGTCTGAAAACAGATTGTTGTTTTTTGGTTATTGATTTGGTTCATAGGTTTTCAAGCATTACTTTGAAGAGTTGGAAGAAGAGTCGCTTAGAGATAATTTTGTCGTAGTGGTAAGTTGATCCCCTTTACATGAAGGAATTACTTTGATCTTTGAATAATTGGCAAATAACTCACGTGTAAACTGTGTGGTTTTCAAATAACCCGTACGTATTTCAGATACTTGCATTTAACCCTTATTTATTATCTAAGTTTTCAAATCAACCCATATGTCTATTTATAACTTTACATTTGGTAATTCATCTTGGACAATTCTATTTAGTTTTAGGTTTATTGTCGATAATATGCAGCATGAGCAGCCGATATGTTTGACGTCATAGTTTGTAAACATGCAGTTTTCCGGTACCAAAGTCTTAAAATCCTGCTCTAACGGTTTTATTTTCCCATTAACCATTATTTCATATTGCGTAGATATTAACCCAAAAAAAAACATGTCTTTAGAGAACAAAATTCTAAAACAGAACAGCAAGCGCAAAGTTTTTCCATTATTGATTATAGAAGTTATAAAGTACATGTGCGTTAATTGCAAGTATCGTAAGTACATTGGGGTTGTTTGCATTTAACCCTTTATTTCTTTGTGACGAAGTGAATGTGTCGATGCAGTTTTATAATGATTTCTTTTGCATTTGGTAGTATGAATTACTTGATGAGATGATGGACTTTGGTTACCCTCAGTACACAGAAGCAAAAATTCTTAGCGAGTTTATAAAAACAGATGCATATAGGATGGAAGTGACACAAAGACCACCAATGGCTGTGACAAATGCTGTGTCTTGGCGTAGTGAAGGGATACAATATAAGAAAAATGAGGTATGCTTATTCTCGTGAAACTTTTGCACTCAGAGTTCTTTCCACGAGACGGTTCTTTTTTACTAAAAGTAACTCATAGTTTTTACCACAAGATGATTTTTTGCTCTTTCTTATATATATCTTTCGTCTTCATTTTTACTTTTGCCAGGTATTCTTGGATGTTGTGGAGAGTGTTAATATACTTGTCAACAGCAATGGCCAAATAATAAGGTCTGATGTTGTTGGCGCACTAAAGATGCGAACTTATTTAAGGTATGTTCATTTAATCTATATTAGGTTTTCAAATAGTGATCTATGCAATAGGAATATAATCTATCTTAGCAGATTGTTACAGTATAAAATGGTTGATCCTTTTATGTTCAAAGTTCAGAGAACCTTCTCTCTAAATCTCCCCGCCTTCACCCAACCCTCAAACCTATATCAGCCGCTAGCCTGGGGCGGTGGAGAGGCGGTGGCGCTCCTCCTGCCCCCAGGCCTCTTTTCTTTCACCTCGTCTCCTCTCTCTTCCCTTTTCATCCGCTTCTCATATCAGCCCTTCTCTCCTCTAATCTCTTCTCCTTTCTCTCCTCTCATCTCTCTTCGGTCCCCTCTTTCTCCCTTTCCGCTTCTACTTTCTCACCTGTGTTCTCTTTTGATTCTCCCAACCTCCTTCTGCCCACAGATCTGCTTTCCTTGTCTCATCTCCACATTCTTTCCTCACCCATTCAATCCACCTTTTATTGCGTACTCTCCTTACCCCTTCTCGCCCTCCGAAATTCTTCCCCTTTTTAGATCCGATTAAGTGTTGAAGGTGCCCTATTTGGTGGTAGTATTGTTGCAACCGGGATCTTGGTTTGAGACAGAGTATTACATCATGAGTGTTGGCGGGCATAGGTAGTCTCTGGGTTTCTAGACCTAGTAGGCATGATTAGACCGGCTTAAGAGTGTGTTGGCACCTCGGTCGCAACTCCAGTGCCAGATTGGGTTTACACTTGTAGGGCTCCTTTGCTTATGCTTACTCGCGGTCTGGTATGTCCTTATCTCGTTTTGAGGTTGTATATTTTGCTTATATCAAGCCGGGCCGTTTGCTTTCTATATTGGATTTGTCGGATGGTTTATTCTGCACCTAAATTGATATTTTATATAATATGATCGTTTCTCGACTATCGTTTGATGAGTACTGACGGGGCTTGTCTTGATTGTGCTATCGCGAGGACTCTAAAGAGTTTTCCTTAGGTTTGGTAGTTGGGGGTTTGCGATTGCTGTTAGGTTAGTCTGCTTTGAGTGTTTAGATGTTGTCTTTAGGTTCTTAGGCATATTCGGCCTTTTCAGATCGGGTTTATTTGTGTGATGGCACCCCGATGGTGCTTTTATAAGCCAGTGCTTGTTCTTTTTGGCCTCCTTTTGTTTATTGTGGTCTGTACTATCATTTGCGACTTTCTATTACTATCCTTACCTTGATTGGCACACGCGACAATATTTTAGTTTTCTTGATAGTTGAGTTTCTTTTATGTTTTTATTTTATGTCTGTTGGGTGTAGATGTACGGTCTATCTAAGGTGGGATGAGTCGACGAGTTTATGTACGGAGTTGTAGGCTTTTGGACGCCTTTGTGGCTTTGTATTATGTTATTTTGCTTAGCCCCTTGGAGCCTGTTCCTGGGGCACCGAAAGTCTGTATCTTCGTTCATTGTTCTTTAATAATAATGAGCTTGTTTAAAAAAAAAACAGTATAAAATGGTTATTTTGCAAGTGTAACTTTCCATTTAGTTTAGGCTCAAGGATTTCTAAGATTGTTAGAGAACATGCATAGCTGATGCTAGGTTATTTTCCCATGGGAGTTCTCCTGGTTAACATGACTTACTCTGTAAATTCACTATACTAACATTATTATTGGATTCCATTACATGTTAGATGATACTCCTTGTTTGGAATTCTGGATCAATTATATCATGATGTGCTTATTCATGCCTCTTTAAACCAAAGGAGTGATGGAATTGTCTTCTCCATTTGTTCCACAGTTCCATATTTATTTTAGATGCTCAGTCTGTTATGTGTATATCATTATTATTTGAATTGTCCTGGTTATTCTGATTACTGTCGAAGGGATTCAAAATAAATGCTAGAACCTGGATCACATCTTGGCCATATTGGCATCCATAATCCTAGCACATGCAGTTTAGTTGGTGAATCTTTTCATAACTCTGGTTTTGGAGTTAAAATTTGTAATAGACCCTCAGGCTCTCTTTGAGAACTCATTCTCACTTTCTTACAAATGAACTCTTTGAGAACTCATTCTCACTTTCTTACAGATGAAAAATGTTGTAAGGAAATAGAGTTTAGGTTTTCTGATATCATTCTTTGCGTAGATGCTCTAACGGATCTTGTCTGTTGAAATTAAACTATTGATAAGTGTGTTTAGTAATTCAAAAGTCCTGTCTAGGCCCTAGGCCTTGTTCTGATTAATACCAGCCATTTTGATACGGGTCAACGGGTCAACCCGTCAAAGTTTTTATTTATTTATCTATAAAAGCTAACCTAAAAATAGCTCGATAAAAATTAACTAATATTTTCACTTCAAATTTGTCTTTGAATAGGTAGGTATTTTTTTTCCCCGACTGTTGTCATTATTTCGATGCTCTTATTAAAGTTTTCTTATACTTTGATTATCTAACAATAAATTTATAAATTACAGACACCTAGTTTTGGTTGTTAATTATTTTACATCATGTCTATTGTACGAGAATCCAAGAAATATAATTTAAAATGTTAAAATATTGATATCCCGCATAAGCCCCATTTTTTCTCCTTGAGTCCGCCTAGCGACTTTTGAAATCTGAGTTTACTGCTTTTGGCCGTTTGACGCTTACATGAATGCCTCGAAGTCTTTCACTTCTGTTTTTTTGGAGAACTTCTCTTTCTAGGGCAGCAAGGTCTGGCTACATATATATCAGGCTATCAGCCTATAACTACTAGTCTACTATGGTGTTAATAGCCAAAGGAAATAAACACATTGTGATTGTCATGTTGTACCAATGATAATAAGTAAGCGAGTAGAAGATTGCATTTTTGGTACTTCTAATCCTATAAGCCACTTATTTTGCTATACTCATGTTTTTACAGTGGCATGCCAGAATGTAAACTAGGGCTAAACGACAGAGTTCTATTAGAAGCACAAGGCCGAACAACAAAGGGAAAAGCCATTGATTTAGATGATATCAAGTTTCATCAGTAAGTTATCAAGTTTGTTTCTCTCACTAGTATTTTTAATAACTTTCATTTCACGCGCTTTTCATTTGTAATAATAAGTTATCGCGTAGGTGCGTGCGTTTGGCAAGGTTTGAAAATGACCGGACCATATCTTTCATCCCTCCAGATGGAGCTTTCGATTTGATGACATATAGACTCAGTACTCAGGTTTCTCCTGACTCCTGAGTGTTTTTTGAAAATAATTCTTTTCCTTTGGCCTCTTTATTTATTATCTGAGATGTGATATCTTTTTAGGTAAAGCCCTTGATATGGGTTGAAGCTCAAGTCGAAAAGCATTCTAAAAGCCGTATTGAGATAATGGTGAAGGCTCGCAGTCAATTTAAGGAGCGTAGGTATGCTAAATTCATATTTTTTTTTCCGTACAACTCTTAAATGATGAATTACAGCTATGGTTCCCATACTGGGGTATAGATCATATTTGGTCTCATAGTTGCAACACAATTAATCCTTATAGTTCAAATAAGTTGCACGGAGAGGTCTCCATAATTTCGACTACATACAAGAATACTTGTCCTATAGATCTGGTAAGTTACACAAGTGGTCCCTTCCTATAACAATCTATAGTTTTATGCATTGGGACCACTTCAATGACCTATATATTATGAGTGGAGTCGGTGGACTATTACTGTAATATGATACAACGGGGACAAATACTGTTCCAATTAAATGTTTGGGGACCAAAAACGTTCTTCCTAAAGTATGAGAACCATAACTGTTACAGTTGAAACTAGGGGACAAAATGACATTCTGATCCGAATTTTGGAACAAGTTGTACTTTACCCACGTCTTAAATTTCTGTTTTATTACGACTTGTGACTTTTTTATTTATTTCATCTTCAGTGTTTTATGACTTTGAATGCGTGTCTTAATTAATGTTGTAGCACTGCTACAAATGTTGAGATAGAGCTGCCTGTTCCCACCGATTCTACCAACCCCAATATACGAACATCAATGGGGTCTGCTTCATATGCGCCGGAAAGTGATGCTTTAGTTTGGAAAATTAAATCTTTTCCAGGTGGCAAGGTAGGGTTATCTGAAATTTACGCAACTCATGGTCGTTTCAGTATGTAAACATCATCTATCAGTATTCTGCCATTATTTGTTTTCCTTTAATTTTTTTGTAGGAATATATGCTCAGAGCAGAATTTCGTCTTCCTAGTATAACGGATGAAGATGCAGCTCCTGAGAGAAAAGCTCCTATACGTGTGAAATTTGAGATACCCTATTTTACGATTTCAGGAATCCAGGTAATCCCTCATAGACATTAGTTTATTACTTTTTTCAAGTAAATTATATGTATAATGGTCTGTTAAAAGTTCGAACAGGGGCTATACAGATGACATGTACTTGATCCGTTTCTGTTTTGCTGCTCCAATATTTGATTTGGAAAATTTCACTAGTTGTCCTTTCTAAAAGTGATCATCCAGATTTCCTTTTGCTGTTTCAGAACTTCCTAATTTTGCAAGTAATCGTCAACTAAATCCATTATAATGCAGAATTGGGAAAAAGGGGGAAATATGAACTATTATTATCTATTTTCGTTTTATTATTTTAATTTATCTAAAAATGTTTAATATTGATTCGTTTTTGGTTCATGAATAAGAAGTATTTGGTAGGTTCTTGTGTTAGGGAAGTGTAAGGGTTTTCTAGGGAGATATGTCGAATTTAGGAATGAACCTATGCACTTTTGGAGCCTATATATATATAGGCTGAACTTTTATGAATTGGGCAGACTTGATGGATTGATTTTTTTTTGAAGATTTGAGTTTTCGGGTTTACTTCGTGAGTTTCTGGGGTTTGTTCCTGCTTTTGTTTGAAGTTTTTAATATTCTAAGTCTTTCTCTCATTTCACTCGTTCACTTTCTTAATTCAATTTGGTCTGCTAGTCGATACTACATCAGTTAAATCCTAATTGCTACTCATCAGGAGAAAAGTTTAAAGTTACCATCAAATACGAAGTACTAACTGTTGATCCCTAATTAAGTTGCACTCGCCTTAAAGGAACTAGAACTTGAATCCGCCAATAACATTGGTCATTTACCCTCCCGGTAGTGTGTTTCATTTGGAAATGATTATTTGTTGTTAATTTGGTTGGACTGCTTTTTTTATGGGATTCTTATATGAAAAATGCTACACCATCCCTTTTGTGCAAAGTCACGAGGCACCGTACCCTAGTGTTGCACACGGGGGACATATTTTCCCCGTTCCGTATATGTGTTGATTGTAATTTATATCTGCCTTTTTGTTGTTGGGTTTATAGGTTCGATATCTTAAGATCATTGAGAAAAGTGGCTACCAGGCACTTCCATGGGTGAGATACATAACAATGGCAGGGGAATATGAACTAAGGCTCATATAAGCTACATAGATAAATTGGAATTCCACTCCATAAGTGTATTATTGAGGTCCGACTTTAAATTTTTGCTAATGAAGTTGTAAGCAAATGGACTGTGTTGTCTTAGACCCAGCTAATTGAAGAATATTTATAGTTTCCGGTGCTATCTTGAGGGGGTATCAATATTTTTCTCCCCATGTGAATTTTGAGTTTGTATTTGGTATTTATTTGTATGCATCCAAGCTTGTGTATTTATTTGTATGGAGTTCATTTAACGGTCTCGACGCTTTACAAACTTGTTTTCTAAATGTGCAAAGATAAGCTTGTAAATCTGCAACTGGGTAGGGAAGTTCCTCGTTAGAAATCACAGAGTTTCTCAAATTTCTGTATATAAACTAATAGTAAATACAAAATCTGCAACTGGTTTATTAACCTTTTTCGCCATGATTAAACTGAATTAGTAGAGAACATTTCCCTAATTTAAATTTGAAATCCTGGCATCGTTAGTCTGTCACTGTGTCACAACTTTTGGCAAGCCATGATATATGTACTGCAGCTTCATGGACACTAATGAATGTGTATGATAAGTTTTCCTTATAAATTTCAGTCATTCCACTCACTTTTTTTGGCTTAATCTTTGTCAAGGTTTTCTTAATGCATTTGCAAATGCCTGACGCATGCGAATAATTTTCTCTCATAAGATCATTCCGTTATGTTGTACTCCATATGATGTGTAGCTGTGAGTCTGTGACGATGAATTCATGATTACATGGCAAAGTCTTCATTGTTACACTGAAAAAGTGGGTTCGACAATGAAGTTATTAGAAGTGTAAAGCGTTGCGTGGTCTATTGAAAAATTGTGAACTTATTATTACATTGTGCAATAGGTGCAGCTGCGACGCATTATAGTTTATTAGTTTGAAGGTTTTGCTCATGACCATATTTTGCCTCACATATATGGCTATCAGCAAACATCTTTAAAAACTAACTGCTAATCCTATATAATCCGGTCCTGGGTAGTTTAGCTTATATTCAAATGTTCAAATATGTTATATAGTGGTTTGATTTAGAATTGACGCCAATGCCATTTCATTCTGAATTGGTTACCTTTCTAAAATTAGCTCAGGAAATCGTTAGTTTGATTCACCCTCTTCATCCTTCTAGTTTCTAGTTAGGGCAGCAAACGAGCTGAGTTGAGCTTATCTTTGTTGTGTTTGGGCTCGACTCGTTTGCTAAATACGTTCTTTCAGACTCGGCTCGTGTTCCTGACGAGTCTGAATGATCAAGCTTAAACTCAGCTCTTGAACTGATTGAAAAAGCTTGCGCTCGTATCGGTAGTCTCGTTAAACTTTGACAATCCGAACGAGCCTCGTCAAAATCCCGCTAGTACAAAATCAACTATTTTCATATATATGGAGTATATTTTTATAGAAATTTATTTCCACACATATCCAACTCGTTAGTGATTAATGCTCTTATTTATTATGTTTCGTAGGTTTATAAACTTCTGTTCTGCCAAACACTTTCAATCTCAAAAGTATTAGAAATGCGGCACAAAGACGAGACAACGAGTCCAGACCCCCATCCCTCTTCTTGTACTCGTATTCGTGCTTTCTATGCTATAACCGTTCAAATTTTAAAATTTACCACTTGTTTCGTATGCTTATAAACTTTTACTGTATATTATAGATATATTTCACAATATTTGGGCACTATTAGTTTAAATAATTTTACTCGATAAATATTTATTTTACACTAGTTTTTATATTTATTTCAAATAAAATAATATTGGATTTTTTCTTAAGAATAATAATTCAAATGTATTGATACATGTTTACTAACAACTGTAGGATTTCAGCAAAATTTTAGACATAAAATTTGGGTTGATAATCCAAGTGAGCAAGTAAGTGACACAAAATAGAGGGCAAAAGATCCGGACTCGTGATAGACTGACAGACTATGCACCAGTAGCACGACCACGTGTAAGGGTGTTGATATGTTTTGACAATAAGTCAACCATGAAACATATATATGCTTTTTAGTCGAAAAGACAAAATTTGTATTTTGGTTACTTAATTGATAAAATTAATAGACTGGATACGAAATTCGTAACATAAAAATAAAAATAAAAATTTGGCCATATGACCTTTAGTGTAAGAAATAAGAAATGTATAGGGCCAAATTGCAATTAATTCAAAATAAAAACAAAAAAACATATCCCTGTAACTAAAACCCTCAAAAAACCATTTCTCCACTCACTCTGATCAACCCACACACACTCTCTCACACACACATAGATACATATATCTATATATATATATATATAGAGAGAGAGAGATCGCAAGTTGTAATGGCGGCGGCAACATCTGAGTTTATGCAACAGTTTAAGGAAACAAAGAGCATAGCGAAAAGGTCGAAGAAATACTTAGAACAAGCACTTTACAAGCGTCTTTTTAAGGACGGAAACTCCGAGGTTTCCGTTCGACAGAATCTTAATCAGTTTTTTAAAAGTAGAAAATTGGTTTATAAATGGGAAGTCGGTCATACCCTAAAAGAGCTTCGAAAGTGTGGACGATTCGCACCCGCTCTCAAGGTATATATTTACATATGTTTGTATGTATATATATATATATAATGTGTGTGTGTTTTTTTTTTTTTTTTAGATTAAGGGACTGTTCGCTGTTTTGGCTTTTTTTGGTGTAGTTTTTAGCTTAAGGGCCTGTTTCGTTTTGGCCTTTTTTTGGTAGTTTTTTTAGCTTAAGGGACTGTTTGATTTTTTGGCTTTTTTTGGTAGTTTTTTTAGCTTAAGGGCCTGTTTGGGTTTTCAGCTTTTTTTGGGAAGTTTTTTTTTTTATCTTAAGGGCCTGTTCGGTTATACATACATATATATATATAGATCTCAGGCTATAATATAATGGCAGCGGCAACATCGGAGTTTATGCAACAGTTTACGGAAACAAAGAGCATATAGCGAAAAGGTCAAACAAATACTTAGAACAAGCACTTTACAAGCGTCTCTTTAAGGACGAAAACTCCGAGGTTTCCGTTCGACAGAATCTTAATCAGTTTTTTAAAAGTAGAAAATTGGTCTATAAATGGGAAGTCGGTCATACTCTAAAAGAGCTTCGAAAGTGCGGATGATTCGCACCCGCCCTCAAGGTATATATTTAATATTTATATATTTACATATGTTTGTATGTATATATATAATGTGGATTAAGGGACTGTTTGCTGTTTTGGCTTTTTTTGTTGTTGTAGTTTTTAGCTTAAGGGTTTGTTTGGTTTTGGCCTTTTTTTTGTAGTTTTTTTAGCTTAAGGATTTGGCTTTTTTTTTTTAGCTTAAGGGCCTGGGTTGTTTTTCGGATTTTTTTGGGAAGTTTTTTTTTAGCTTAAGGGCCTGTTCGGTTATACATACATATATATAGATCTCAGGCTATAATATAATGGCGGCAGCAACATCGGAGTTTAGGGTTACGGAAACAAAGAGCATATAGCGAAAAGGTTGAAGAAATACTTAGAACAAGCTCTTTACAAGCGTCTCTTTAAGAACAGGACCTCTGAGGTTTCTGTCCGACAGAATCTTAATCAGTTTTTTAAAAGTAGAAAAATGGTTTATAACTGGGAAGTTGGTCATACCCTCAAGGAGCTTCGTCGTTTCGGACGATTCGCACCCTCAAGGTATTCCATTATATATATATATATATAATGTGTCTGTGTCCTTTTTTAGATTAAGGGCCTGTTTGGTGTTTTGGCTTTTTTTGGGTATTTTTTTTAGCTTTAGGGACTGTTGGGTTTGGCATTTTTTGGTAGTTTTTTTAGCTTAAGGGCCTGTTTGGTTTTGGCTTTGCCTTTTTTTTTTTGTAGTTTTTTAGCTCAAGGGCATGTTTAAGATCTCAGGCTATAATATAATGGCGGCGGCAACATCTGAGTTCATGCAACAGTTTAAGGAAACAAAGAGCATAGCGAAAAGGTCGAAGAAATACTTAGAACAAGCTCTTTACAAACATCTCTTTAAGGACGGAAGTTCCGAGGTTCTGTCTGACAGAATCTTAATCAGTTTTTTGAAAGTAGAAAATTGGTTTATATATGGGAAGTTGGTCATACCCTTAAGGAGCTTCGAAGGTGCGGACTATTCGCACCCGCACTATTTGCACCCGCACTCAAGGTATGCCATCATATATATATATATATATATATGTCAATTGTATTTTTTTGGGTATTTTTAGGGTTAGCATGAATTTTTTTTGTTAAGAAATTTAGTGGTCTTTATTAATGATAATGGGTTTGTCTAGATTAGTTGTTATCCGTTGGTGTAGGTTTTTAATTGATTTTATTAACTTTTAATTTTATTTGAATAACATTTTGTGCACATGCTTATGATTATGGATCACTGTTTGTTTTAAAAATCGGCTGAGGCGGCCGCCTAGGCGCTAGGCGGTGCCTCGCCGCCCCGACTTTTGCTAGACGTTTTAAAATAATTCTTAAATTGGGTCAACCCAAATTCTAATGGGTCAAAAGGTTAGAATAGGTTAAAATAGGTTAGAAAAAATATATACAGAGCAATAAAATAAAGTAAAATATATCTTAAACCTATTTTTTTTATCGCAGCCTCTGCAGGTATACAACGAGCCTGAAGATGATTAGGCTTCTAAACTAATACCAATATTTTGTTTTGATATCTTGTTGATTTTGGATTATATTTGCATTTTCTTTTTAAGTTGGTGTTTGAGACACTTTAATGACTTTTTTTTGCTTATGTTAAACTGCTCGAACATTATTATCATAATATTTATTGCTTTGCTATGGTATATCGTTAAGCTAATAGACTTTAAATACTTGATTTAACATGATAATACTATTTACAACGTGTATGTTGCATGAAAATCCAAGGAAAACATGTAAAAACATTCAAAAGTCATTTTCCCGCCTAGGCGGCACCTCTCCGCCTCATCCCCGCCTAGCGCTTTTTGAAACCTTGTTATGGGTATGTCTGGATTTGTAGTAATTCGGTTATATATTTATATATACATATGTATATGTGTGCGTGTGTATGAACCATTGTATCCTTTTTGGGTATGTTTAGGTAAGTATGTGTTTTTTTGGTGTTATTTTCTTGTAAAGAAATTTGGTGGTCTTTATTTATGATAATGAGCATGTCTAGATTAGTTGTTATCTGTTGGTGTAGTTTTCTAATTGGGCTTTTAATTTATTTTAATTAATGGTAATTTGTTGGTACAAAAATCTCTTTTTAGATATGTTTATGTTTATAAATGGGAAGTTCACATAACCTCAAAGAGTTGTCGTTGACGATTACCCCCCCCCCCCCCCCCCCCCCCTCTCTCCTTTCTCTTTCCCTCTTAAGGTATTCCGTTATATATATTTGTATGTATGCATCATTGTGTCTTTTTTTGTGTATGTTAGTATGCATTCTTTTGGTAAGAAATTTAGGGTGCAATTGGCATCGGCTTTTTTGATAAAAAATCTGATTCAAAAAAAGCAATGAGAAAATACTGGCTTAAAAGAAGCTATAATGTAGTGTTTGGTACCGCCTCAGCTGTTTTACATATAGGTGACTTATAACTTTTTTTTTATTGATGGGTCATTTTTACTTATTTTAACTTGTTAGTGACTTTAAAATAAACAGATAAAATTTATTTGGAAATTTCTATTTTTGGTAAGTTTTTTGTAAAAAGGCTATAACAATCTCAAAACTCGTAGCTTCTCTGCTTTTGAACTTTTTTGACCCAAAAGCTGAAAAAAAACTGAGACCAAATACCCGTAGCTTTTTTAAGCAAAAGCCTAAGAAAAAGCAGCCAAACAGGCACTTAGTCATCTTTATTTCTGAAAATTGGTATGTCTAGATTAGTTGTTATCTGCTGTTGTAGTTTCCTAATTGATTTTTTTAATTTTCTCTGAATAATTATTGTGTGTATATGTTTACAATTATGGGCATGTCTAATTTGGTTGTACAAAAATTTGTTGGTGTGTGCGATTTGATTTGTAATTTTAATTGTTTGTAAGTATCGTAGTTGGTTTGAGAAATGAGTGATGCTATATACCTAAAAAACTTCAAATAGGGTTTAAAGTAGGAATCGGAGGTTTTTGTTGACATAATCTTAGTTGGTTTATGTAGAGTAGGACAATGGTTAATAAATGGGAAAGTAGGTCATAACCTCAAGGAGTTACATCGCCGTGGTCGCTACACCCCCCCTCTCAAGGTATTCTGTTTTAAACATGTACGTATGTATCATGTACGCAACTATGTATGTATGTGTGTATGTTTGTGGCCCTAGGGGTTTTTTTTTTTAACTTTAAATTGGTTCATACTTGTTGTTTTGTCTTCTAAGAAATTAATTAATATTTATTTGTGCTTATGAGTTTGTCTAGAGTAATAATTATTTGTTGCTTTATTGGAAAGTAGGAAATCGGTTTATAAATGGAAGTAGGCCATACCCTCAAGGAGTAACCTTGGCGTGGCCGCTTCACCCACTCCCCCGAGTTATGCGGTTATGTATCTGCATATATGTATGTATGTATGTTTGTGGCCTTGCGGGGGGGTATGCTTAGATCTGTAAATTTTTGACTGAATATTTGATTTCGGGGTCTTTTGTAATTGTATTTATGAGGGTGGTATCTGGCTGTTGAAATGGAAGTGATTTTCTTTATGGTTTCAGCTTGTATTTAGTCTTGCTATAAAAATAACTATATTTGAGGTGAGTGTATGCCATCCTGGACACCCCAATTATTAAAGAACAAAAAGAAGACAACAGAAAATGTTGCCTTCAAACAACAGGGTTAGGAATTAAAGATGGAATCACGAAAAAATAAATGAGTAGTAATTGTCTCTCTTTGTTTTTGGGTATATCCAGATTAGTATGTATTTGTTATTGTGTCTACTAATTAGGTTTCTTTTAGGTGGCGTGACTGGTGTCTGGTTCTAGAATAAAATTGATGTTCTTTATGATTATTAGCTGTATGTATTTTCGTTATGTTTTTCTTGAAGTTATTGGAGAAGGAAGAAGAAAGTATATACTCACAAATAACTAAATAAGTAGCAAATGACTCTCCTTGAATGTCAGTATGTTACTGTTTTCATAGAATAAGTATTTGCATTACTGGATTAGAAATGAATAATGTTATGTTGCTAGTCTTGCTATAAAGTATGAAGAACTATAATTAAAGGTCTGTTTAAGCTAGCCCGGAAATTGAAAAGCTAAGAGAAGTTAAGGGTAAAACAAGGAATGTATAACTCTCCTTGAACAGTCAGCTAAATGTTACTTCTGTGACTGTAAGATAATAAGTAACTAGTATTACAAAGATGTGATAAAAATTTAAGTCAGGGATCCGGTTTATGAGTAGTATATGGCTTGCCTCGAACAATCAGGTAAAGTTACTCCTGCAAGAGAATAAGTGGTGACGGAGATGGGTTTAAAACTGTAATGCAATACTTTCCAGCAAACTTTTGCATTGTATTATAACAATTAGAAAAGAGATTAAACCCGATTTATTGAAACCTTACATGAGCAAGTTTGAAGTGCAAAAGTTGAAAGTTACTCGGTTACTGCGAGAAAGCTTTTTAAAAGAGTTAAGAGTATTTCTAGTGATTATGACATGTATATTTGTGGATACTTTCCTTCTTAGGTAAATATTGCTACTCTGGGAATGGTTTCCTTGAATATTGTTGCTTCATGATTTGGGTGGTTCTTGAAATGTATGGAGTTGGGGAATTATGTTTTATATATCACATATTAAGTAGGAAATTATTCAAGAGTGAAAATTACATGATTGAATCAGTTATATTCACATGTAATGTGTGTGCCTAAATGGATATAAAAATGTTTTACCATTAAAGTAGAAAGTACAGAATCGAAGAGTGATAGTATTTTTAATTCTTTAAATCTAGTTGATTATTATGTGGTTTAGATGGTTTTGAAATAAATGCATTGTGATTTTGTTTGCATTGACATTGAGCGTAGTTAGACTTTTAAGCATTCATGTTTGTTGGAAATGTGCCTTTCTAGGCCGTAATCTGATAAAGGTTAACTGTGTGTACGTGTTTGTGTAATTGGACTGTCAGTCTAGCTTGAGTGAGATTTAACATATGTTATACTTCAAAGTTCAAATTGGTTATATTCAGTGGGCTCTTGCTTGAAAATGATTGGTAATCAGCTTTGTTTCAAAAGTCCCGGCCTTGCTCCACCTAGGCCCCTCCTTTTAACCTTGGCCCCCAGGCCATGCCTTTAGTTCACCTAGCGACTTTTGAAACCTTGGTAATCAGTGATTTCTGAAGTGATGATTAACTATAACGTCTACCTTGCTTATTGGAAATTCCGAAATTGTATTTTGGACCAAATTTTATTGGTTTCTTGTTACGGTTGATTCTGAAAACTGTTGATTCCGGAAAATTGTTAAAATGAGATTGAGCCCAGTGTGTGAACGGAAGCTTAAACATTTAGTTTGATATTGTTGAAATTAGATAGGATGTTTCTGAAATTCGAGATTTAAAATATGTTCGGTCCTGTCATATTTGGGTTAAAAATGGGAGGTGGATCACTATCTTATATCTCTTCTCAATGATATTATATTATTTTAAATTTGAAAATCTAAAATCTGTGATTCCAGAATTGAATTTGGTGAACTGAAGATTACTCTGAAATAACTCCCTAGTCTGCTCTTAATTTTGTGTCAAGGAGTCAATTAGAGTCTTTACGTCGTTGTTGTGGAGTTTTTTGCCGACTTCTTCTGAATACATTGCAATTAGGTTGCAGCTATAAGACTTGATATTCACATTTACAATTTAAATTATAATTGTGTTTAAAATGCCGTTATGAAATGGACACTACAAAATAAAATTTATTAATAAGCAAGACCATGTCTTCTCAATTATTATGCAGTAGGAACCGTTTTGTAGCATCTTCAGAAACTGGACGTGGCATGCACGCTCATCAGGTGGTTACGCGGTGTTGCTTCCGTTATTTTGTCTGTTTGAACTTTGAAGTAAATTCTGGTCTGTTTTGCTTTTTTGCAGCGATTGTTAGTCATTTTTGATCATGCTATCATATTAGTAGTATATTAGTTCCTGACATACTGTGGGATTAGCGTCACAAATAAGGTAATCATGCTCATAGGAAAAATTGCCTTGGTTTAGGATGTATGTACTAAGTCAATAATAGGATAAGCAACTTAGATATGCTTAGATATCTTTGGCTTACTATCACCAACAAGGTCATAAACTCGATGCCATGATTCTCAACATATATGGTCATGGTGAAGAAGACATTAAAAGCTCTTACTGTTGTAAGAAACATTTGTTAGTGGATTTGAAAACTCATTTTCTTCAACTTCTTTGCGTTAAAACACATGGTAATACAGATCATGAATAGTTATAAAATAATTGTTCGCTTGATTTAAAATGCGATGGGTTGAGTTTTTGTTTCTAGGATTGTATACTTGATAGATATCTATGATTAGTATCTTCAAGAATGTTATTAAACTCGATGTAAGTAGTGACCCCAAACAAGTGCAGCAACGGCATAGCTTTGAAACCTCTTAACTATATAAGAAACTTTCTTTTGTGGCTTTGAAAATTCATTCTCTACTACATAGTTATGCATTGTGCACATCAAGATTAATTAAATGTAAGTTATCTTTACAGCTGTTCAATGGTTTATATGTAGTGGGTTTGTATGTCCATCATGGAATTCCCTCCACTCGAATTTTCCAGATGAAATATGAAGATATACTTGATATTCAACTATTGATTTTAGATATTCAATGTGAAACATGAATTTTTAATTGCGCAAAGCCTATTCTTTCTTAGAATTGAGACAGTTTTGAGTGTCAAGCTCATACACCAATCACAAACTCATCCTGAGTACCAGTTTCGATCTCACGTTATGAAATGTTAGTTACTATTTCTGTCTACAAAACATGCTCCTTCAGGGATTGTTTGGTGCAACTTCTAACCATATAAGCTGGTTTTGTTTTTGGAAGACGGTTTATCCAGCTTTAAGCTTCTAGCTTTTTAGTCCAAAGGTCCAGAAAACCTCAGCTTTTAATCTAGTCAACCAAGTACAGTTTAGCTTATTTTTTTATTTTTTTGCTGAAAAACTACAAGCAAATAACTCCTTGGTCTTGATGTTTTTTTTATAAACGAGAAAGGACAAAATTCAGTTCTTTCGTCTAGTCCCATGTTTCATGCTTCTTGTGTAGCATTCTTTTTCCGACATTCTGCATATTAAACTTTATTCCAAGATATCTTGACATACAGCCTCCAAAATTAGTAGTGATTCTGAACATGTATGGTCACGGCATAGAAAACCTTGAAATCTCTTACTGTAAAAGAAACATCCTCAGTTGAATATGAAACACTCACTTTCTTCAATAATTTCGTGAAATCTGAGAATATAGGTACTAATGCATTAGCAGAATAGTTAACTCTAATATACTTTTAGGGCTTGTATCTAGTAGGTATGTATATTCACTGGAAACTCGCGCGTAAGTTTGTGTGCAAACCTTACATGTATTACATGGGGCATGGAAAAGTGAATTTAAATTGGGCTAAGCCATACTTTTTGAGAGTTGAGACCGATGCAATTTAAATGTTATTTGGATTATAGATGGATTAGAAACTCATACCTGTGTACTAGTCTAGATCTCATAGTTTTACATATTAGTTACTATTTCATTTTGCATAACCTGCTCATTTGGAGCTTGTGTATTGTAGCTTTTAAGCTAATAAGAAGGTGTTTCTGAAGTTTAGAATAGATGGGTTCATCCAGCTTATAATTTCTAGCTGTTTTCAGCCCAAACATTTAGAAAAAAAAAATTCCGCCTTTAAGAGTCAACGAAATACACAATTTTTAAACAGAAAAAAAAGACCCATGTTGAAAGCTACAAATAGTCCTGATGTTTTTTTCTGGAAATAAAAGAAATATTAACAAAATGCACATTCTTTATTTTAGTCCTCATATTCGTGATTCTTACGTCGCATTCTTTTACCGTCACTCTGCATATTAACATTTATTTCCAACTTTGTTGATATACAGCTTTCAGAAGTTATGGAGAAAGAGAAGGGAATGAACAAGACAGTTAGTGATCAAGCTATTCATCTCGATCTCGTTGCCAAAACACGAGGCATAGTTTCTGCAGAAAATTACTTTATTAGCCTACCAGAACCATCAAAAAGCCATCTCACATATGGCGCTCTCTTAAATTGTTACTGCAAAGATAAACTGACCGAAAAAGCTGAGGCTTTATTCGAAAAAATGAAAGAACTTAAGCTTGGATTAACCTCCATGCCTTATAACAGCCTAATGAATTTGTACGCAAAAACAGGTTATCCTGAGAAAATCCAAACTCTAATTCAAGAAATGAAAGCCTCTAATATTAAGCCTGATTGTTTTACGTATAATATATGGATGAGGGCTCTTGCTTCTGCCAACGATATTTACGGAGTAGAGAGGGTTTTTGATGAAATCAAAAGAGATGGTCGGGTTGTAGCTGATTGGACTACATATAGCAATTTAGCCTCGATTTATGTTAATTCTGGTTCGATGGATAAGGCTGAGAAGGCTCTTAAAGAGTTGGAGAAGAAAAACGCGTTTAAAGACTTGCATGCTTACCAATATTTGATCACGTTATATGGTCGAACTGGGAATCTGATAGAAGTTTATCGGGTATGGCGATCCTTAAGGTTAGCCTTTCCAAAAACTGCAAACATTAGCTATTTAAATATGATACAAGTCTTGGTTAACTTGAAAGATTTACCGGGTGCTGAGAAAACCTTTAGAGAGTGGGAATCAGGGTGTTCGACTTATGATATACGTGTTGCGAATGTAATGATAGGAGCTTATGCGAAAGAGGGTAACCTGGAAAAAGCCGAAGAGACTAAAGAACGTGCTAGGAGAAGAGGGGCTAAGCCCAATGCCAAGACTTGGGATATTTTCCTACATTATTATCTTAAAGAAGGGGAGATAAAATCAGCTGTTAGTTGTGTTGAAAAGGCGATTTCAATTGGGAAAGGGGATGGTGGGAAGTGGGCCCCTTCATCTGATGTAAATCGTAAACTAATGCAGTACTTTGAGGAAAATAAAGATGCTGATGGTGCTGAAAATTATTGGGGTATTTTGGAAAAGGGCGTTGACGGGATGGCAGTTGAGATGTTTGAGGCATTGATAAGGACTTATGCAGAAGCTGGAAGAAAAAGCCCTACTTTAAAGAGACGGATGAAAATGGAGAATATCGAGTTGGGCGAGAACTATAAGCTGCTGATTGATGAGGTGTGTGGGGAGTGATTTCCTTTTTCTCTTTTTTTTTTTGTTTCTCAAATTTGATAAAATTGTAAACTCCCGTCATTGCTATGGTGTTTGTTTAACTTCATGGTGAACTGTTTCCCTCTTAAGTTTTGTCCGTGAGAATTGTGCTGGAATTTTCCTTTAATAATCTACTGGATGAAGTGATTACCAATCTTGAATGAATTTTCCTTTTTCCTATCAACAACGGCCTAATTACATCTTAATAGAACGGTTTCAGTTTCAATATCCCTCCTTTTTCAGACCATGGAGAGGGTCGCGCTCTAAAAAATTGACTCTAATTGGGGATCTGATTCTACCTAGATCGTTGTTTGAATCAACAATAATTAACATGGTCATCAAGTTTTATGAATTCTAAAGATCATTGTCAGATGGACTAAGGAAAAATTGAAAAGATTGTTGATGCAGACTGCTTTAGCGGATGCTAATGCAGCGATTTAAGTTCCTAGGGTACCGATTAATTTCATTCATAACTAAGGTCCACCGATTGTATGAGGACTCGAATTCTTCAAGAAACAATGTTTAACTCAATTTTTCACGTTCTTATTAAGTTGATCATCAAGCTAAAAGGTTTCATAATGTCATATAAATCTCTTTCCAGCTTTTTATTGAGCCAGCTAGGATCCGTTACAAAACCATTTGTAGAAACAAGCTAAGATCAATGTAAATCGCAGATTGATGCAATTTTATACATCAATCATCCACCACAGACTAATTCAAGGACAGTTCTTATTCCAGTTATTAAACATAATTCAACACAACACACACAGCGAATCCCTTTCCTTAGCGCCACATCATTACATTTGTACAGCTACGGCCAAGGCGTTGCTCGAATACTTGAACAAGATCTGAGTAGTTTTTCCCAAAAAGTCCGTGTCCCCACCCATTTGCTTGATCGCATCTGTGCAGTCGAAGAAGTTGCTCTCGGTGACCTGGACCCTGTCGATCACGGTGTAAGTGTCATTTCCTATCTTGAGATATTCCAATGCCTCCTTAAGGTTATCGACGGCTTTTGCATAGCTCTCATCACAAGTGGATATCACCTCATTTTTGGAAATCTCCGGAAGATTTGAGAGTGCCTGGCCCAGAGCCTTGAACTGAGGCTCCACGCGGTTTATGATGTCCAGGGTAGCCTGGACAGCATTTGTAATGGCCTCGTTTTGGGTTTTGGCGGATCCCACCATCTTGGTACACAGACCTCTGTGGTCGGCGGTCGTGCACCAAGGGTTGATGCCCTTGAACTTAGCGTCGGCGCTACCTGCAAAGAGCAGGAGGGCACCGAGCGTAGTTGCCACAAGAAGTGATAAAGCGGACGTTGGGTGCGTCATGTTTTTATTACACGACACACTTTTTTCCTCTTTTTTTGTGTGGGTACTTTTCACTTCTTTTATGCTTCGGTTTTTCTCTTTAAGCCTCCCTATGACAATTACTGACCATTGGTAAAGGGGAGGCTTTTTTTAGTTTTTCATTTGTGGATTTAACATTGTATTATTGGTTTAGTAGCTATTCATCACCCAAATTTGGTTGTTTTGGGAGGTTGACCTAGAGTTTAGGAAGTTCTGCTTTAAGGGTAAAATTCAAGATAATGTGCTAAAAATGGTAGTTATCTTATTGACCAACACATATGAGGCTAAAACTTACATTTCCCTTAAGTTTGTATAATTAACATTACATATGATCACAACTATGCATATTCAAAAAATGCTGGGTTTAATTTGTTTACTTGCATAATTAGTCAATCCAAATTTCTATCAGAATGAGCCATAGCTTCTTACATCTTGTAGTCTTCTTCAATATTTGATGTAATATGTAATGAATTGATTAGCGGTGGCTTAGGGTCGGGACCCGACCCGTAGATACTTAACCCGTATCCCGACCCGACGAAATTCGGGAGTTAAAAAAATTCCCGATCCCGTCTCGACAATAGTTTAGTCCCGACTATTCCCGATCCGTAGGGTCGGGATGAGTTTATCCCGACATGGAGTTTGAATAAATTATGATTAACACATTCTGAAAAACTTAAAAGTATCCCGATACGAATTTTAACTCGTTACCCATTCACTAAACTTAAAGCTACCGGGTTGGTCGTATTTTTCAAGCTAAAATCTAGAATCTCCTTTAACACGATGGAAAACAAATCTTTTTCTAATTGCTTCTAATCACTCTTTAATAAGCTGGCTTGTAAAATAATTGAGGAAAAATAAGATAATATTATTATTTGGGACTAACCCAATTACCAAACCACCCGCTTTTAGTGAGAGTACTTTTAAGCTAAAAGCGGGATTATATGCTCCTAAACTGCATAGAACGCAATGGGTACGTTCTGATTTTCATCAATCTAAAATATTAAGCACTGAGAGAAAATATTGTTATAACTAGTTTATTTCTAAATAGAGTTTGATATATAAAAAATTAAAAAAATACTTAAATAAATGTTTCGCATAATAAAAAATATATGTGTATCTAATTTAACTAATTAACACAAATATTCAAGAGAGAAATACATATATCTATGTAACAAGTCAAACACATAAATCCAAAAGAATTGAAAAGTCATATTCATGAATTTAAGAAAATTTAACTAAACACATATGTATTTGAAAAATTAAGTACATGTATTTAGAAATGTGGAAAGTGATCTAAAAGTTTATCTAAAACTTTTTTTTACATGTATAAATATTAGGTGACAACCGCAAGTTAAATAAGTATATACTCGCAAGTTAAAATATATGATGACAACCCAAAAAATGAAAGACAATATCACATACTACATTAGATAAATATTTTAGAAGCAAATTTGTTAAGAGCGGACCATAAAAAATCAAGAAATATTACAATATGAAGGTTATTTTTATTTTGAACTGGTTTGAGTTGGGACCGAATATTTTTATTCCTATAATAAGTTTATTCCTATACAGAGTTAATATAGAGAGGTTGTGCTGTATTGAAAATCCAAAGTTCAAGCCAGGATACATTTGTCGCCAATTTTAAGCTAAAAATGAAATATTTTTAACATGGTATGAAAACATCTTTATTTAATCATTAGATTGGGGTTTATTACATAAATAAGAAAATAAAAAAGATAAAAAAAAATGATTAACAATCAAATAAAATCTAACTTGGAGTCTTGTACTTTGGATTGTAACAGTAGGTTGGATTTTCAATATTTTGAATAGATTTAACACACTAGTAATTTAAAACATATGAAAAAAGAAAAAAAGCAACAAACCCTTATTAGGAAGATGACGAGATCAATGAAGCTATACATAGTTACATACAATTTTGTCTTGTGATAAATTAACAGACATGACATGAGGGGGAGTGTTTAAACTTTTAATATGAAAGAGTAGAGTTTATTTTGTTATAGTGTACTTTACCTTTTTACAAAATAGTCAAGTTATATTAGTTTTAAAACATATATATGAATATGCAAAAAAAAAATAGAATAAAATCGGGAATCCCAACGGGATTTGACCCACATCCCGATCCCGAACTTAGTCGGATCGGGACAAATCCTAACATTTTTGGGTCGGAAAAATTCGGGACGGGTCCGATTTGGCGGGATTTTTACCCAACCCTAAAATTGATTATGAGACATTTGAATTGTAACTCTGTATTAGCAAACACAATTTCATATCTTACAATAATACAGTGTTTAAGCGATATTGATTTTTTCGGAAAACTTTATGTAGAAACTTATGCATTTCTCACTAAAAAGTCTATTAGTTAGGAAAGAGAGTGACATATATTAAGACTAGACTTGAGTTTGATAACGGTTAAGTGATGTGGTACAATTCCAACAATCCCCTCAACGAGTGCAATTAACAAATCGGATGGAGGTGGCACATCGTACTTACGCTCTGATACCATGTAGACGCCGGTACATTCCCTAATAAAAAGCCCATCAGTAAGAAAGAATAGAGACATATATTAAGACTTGAGTTTGATAATGTTCAAGTGATGTGAGATAATTCCAACAACACATGTCTCGGTAACTTTGTCAGTATTAGTGTTGGACCTGATAAGTTCGATTATGGTTGTAAATGTGCACTGCATTTATTGAAATTATATATGCGGGTAAGCGGACGCGTGTCTGCTCAAACTAATGACAAACACACGATTACGTTGCAGTCCAATTCTATTTTCGGTTTAACGAGGCTGGTCCATATTTGTGTTTTTGGAATATCTTCCACCTTTCCACTTTCCTGAACAAGTAACTAAGATAATACGTTAGTTTTCATATTTGCAGCCTCTTAATATGAAAACAACAACTTTAGAAAAAGTAAAATTGAACATAAAATACAAAATCGATCGTTAATTAGTTCCATAAACGGAATAGGCTGTGTATTATTCCAAACTTCCAATGATTGGAATTGATCAAAAGGAGAAGGCAAAGTAAGATTGGTTGTTAATGTATTGGAATCTATCAAGACATAAATAAAAGCATAATAATTTTCTAACATGTAGCTAATTAACTAGTGGTTGAGTAGACGAAAATTAAATGACAAATATGTACTAACGTACAACTAACAAGTAGATACAAGTTATTTTTCAAAAATGCAAGTATGTATATTATAAGTTAAATAGCAAAGTTTTCTCGAGTAGCCGATTCACCATCTAATACTTTTGGACTCATCTCTAAGGTCATTGACAAATGAACAACATGCTCATTGACAAACTCATCCAGGACACTGTATTTGTTTGGCAACCAAATGTATTGATTAGTATATCTACCTAATTAATTACAAACAATTATAAATACTTAAGTACCTATAAAACACTTGGTGATATTTATTCAAAACAAAGTAGTTATATAAATATTTAAACTGAAGATGAATGTTGATTAATACTTAATTCAATCATTTTTAAGTGTCTACTACAAGTCTACAAATAACGACGTGCCACTCTGACTTGAAAAAAAAACACCATATCTAAATTGTTGAAAATAAAAAAATTCAAAACTTAATAACATAGTTTAGCACTTGAAAAATATGATTACTTTTTGATAATTCTCACTTCATCAATTCAGATGGGTGGATTTTAACATGTTTCGAGACAATAATGCACATGTGGGAATTGGTGTTAGCGTTTTGAATATAACCTAAAATGTATTGACTGAGGTAATCTCCAAATCTGAATTTACTTACATTACGATGTGAGTTATTTTGTGTATAGATATTGTTCAAATTAAATTAATTAAAGTCCTCTAAAACGCATGTAAATCCATTACATTTTTTCTTACTACACGTTGGGTCAAATTATATGTATCATAAATTCACATTTTGTACAAACTTTGTCTATTTTGTAATATCTTCAGAATTTCACATTTTTTTATTTTAATATCTTATTATATGTTGCCTTGATGCCTTTCTACTATTTGGAGGAGAAATGACCCAATTTATTTGATTTCTCACTAATCTTCATTTTTAGTACACCTAATCAGCGTTCTTTGGACACATCACTTGTGCTACTTGTCATGATAACTGAGATCTTTTGAATGATCCCAAGGAGAGGCCTTGTTGTTTAATGGCTAATAAGATTCAATAATAATTTAAAGGCATTGAATATTCTTGCCAGCATATTCGTGAAGCTTTCGTACTTTGAAGAAATGACCAAATTAGCCAATTAAACTAAATTTAGTAGGTACGCAAATATTTGAAAGCACTTCTGCCAAAAATTCTATGTCGTAAAATAAAATAAAATAAAAATATATGTGGCCGTTTTCCTTATAGTTTTAAAGGCAACCTCCTTTTAACAAAAATGCTTAGTTCATGTAATTTAAAAAAGATAATCATATTAATTTATCGTAGAAAAGTGAAGATTAATGAAGAGTTTTTGGGTTTTTTTTTTTCTTAAAACAAATAAAGAACATAAGTTTTAAGGATAGTAGTATCAAACTTGTAGTTATGTAATGTTCATCATCATTTAATCTAAAAGACGTGTGATGAGAATCTCTCGACAAGTATAAAAGTAATCTTTTAAGATATTTTCCACCAAATCCCAAAACTACAAAGTCAAATATTTCTATTCAAGTTGTTACTATAACATCTTTATCATTCATTCAAATTTCATCCACTAGGAGTACTTCTAAGTCAAAGTTGTTAAAATAGCTCCCTCACATTGCTCTCACATGTTTAAGTACCAATTATTCCGCTCGTGAAATTAATATGACTTATACAAAGTTTATAAAAGATGATACGCAAAGTTATATCATAATTTTAATAATTTGTTCAATTACTAATGATTATTAATTATATTATTGGTTGTATACGCAAAGTTATCTTCTGAGAATTTTAAAGGAAAACAGACTTGATTAGCTAACATTATCTCTTTTCGTAAATTTTGTGGTAAGCATATGGTAATTATTTCTTCATTTGAAGCTGATTGAGTCATATACCAAACACATTGGGAAAAAAAAATTGGAATATATTTGTTTAACTTTTAACCTAGTGAAACTTCCCTAGAGACACTAGAGACTCGGAAAAATGGAAAAACTTTGATCTCTCAAATTTTCAACCTTCTTTCTTGTCCACCTAAGGGCAATCGACCCAGTTGGATCCTCCTCGTCACAATATCTAATGACAGATTAATGATAGTAGACATTTTTTTTGTTTTAATATTAAAAGTTTTTTTCTTTTTTGTGTGTGAATTTCCTTAAACATGGTGTTGACTACATAAGACTAGGGAGCTTTTAAACGTAGTCATATACTATTCCTCAACCTAATTAATACAAATGACTATATTTCAACCCTTTCTCATTTAACATGGTTTGGAAGAAATTATTAACCCAACAAACCACAGAATTAACAAATAGTAGTTTCATATAAAAATTGTGTAAAAAAAACATACCACTTTTATTTTTTATAAATACAAATTATTAGAATTCATATTCTTTTACCATTAAAAGGCCTCGTAATGGTAAGTATGAATATTTATTTATAAATCACTGACTCGATTATTATCTAGACGATGTGGGATAATTACTCAAACACTCCCACTCGCTCATGACCCGATATTTCAAGAGTCCTACGAACGGACATATTAAATGGGTGGAGTTGAGCCCAACATCGCTAGACCCGCTCTGATACCATATTAGAATTTATATTCATTTACTATTAAAAAATCTCGCAATGGTAATCATGTATATGTCTTTATAAATGCACAAATAAATAAATGTCGTAGTTATATATGTTTCCTAGACAAACAAACCGGAGGAGTATTTTATTCTTATTTTTTAAGACTTATAATAAATATCATTTTGTCCCAAAACAAACGGTGGTATGATACATCCACCGGCATACTAATTAATGTACCATCATAGATCTGCAAGCATATTTGCTTGGCCCGTAGTAATACAAAAATGGGTGATGTTGAAGTCGGTTCCATGTATTTTGGCGTATTTGTTAATATTTACTCCCTCCGTTTCCATTTAATTGTCCATTACGAAACTACGTGCAATTTTGATCGGCTTATAACTTATATCAAAATTGTTTGAATGAATTTTTTTAAAATCTAATCATAAAATTTAACATTTGAACTATATTATCAACTTTTAAAAATTTTCATTCCGACAATTTTGATACAAGTTCTTGGCCGGTCAAAATTGGACGTAGTTTCGTAATGAACAATTAAATAGGAACGGAGGAAGTAATACATATAAAAACAAATAAATTCTAATGCATGAAAAAACTTAATCGTAAAGGCCTTGGATATTTTTTATGTCAGGTGACGGCTTCCTCATGTTGTTCCCTATTCATAAAAATTAAGAAAGAATTTCGCAAACCAGCAAACAAATGCTTAAAAAGAACGAAAACCTCATTTTGATTGTTTTTTTAGTCGTGGTCTTAATTTTGATAATATCATTTTTTAATAAGATTTCTTATCTTTTACTACTTTTTATTGCAAAATGCCAATTGCCATTAAAATATCAATACATATGCCTTGTCACCATACCCAACATTTTGTCAGCAATTAAGTCAGCAGGCTCAGAATCATTATATAACTCCCAACTCTATATTTCCATAGCATTTATCTCCCTTTTCCCCTACACTAAATTCCATACTATACAAAAAAAGAGTTGAAAAAACAAAATAAAAATGGAGTTAGAATCAGGAAAACCCATCAAGAAGTTCTCAATCCCAGTCGACTCCGAGAACAAGGCGACGGTCTTCCGCCTATTCTCCTTCTCTCGACCTCATATGAGCGCATTTCACCTCTCATGGGTCTCGTTTTTCTGTTGTTTCGTGTCCACTTTTGCGGCGCCACCTTTGCTCCCCATCATTCGAGATAACATTAACCTTACCTCAACCGATATTGGGAACGCGGGCATAGCCGCTGTTTCTGGGGCTGTTTTGGCGCGTGTCGCCATGGGAACCGCATGTGACCTTTTCGGTCCACGCCTTGCCTCTTCAGCGCTTATACTGATTACGTGCCCTGCAGTTTTCTGCTCTGCTATTGTGGATTCTCCGGCCGCCTTCCTCCTAGTCAGGTACCGTCACTAAATATCCTTTCATTTATAAATATTTTTATTTCTTTAATTTAAATGGAGATAATTTTTTCTGTTTTTTAAAATTACTTAAAGTTGAATAAATGAGCAACTTTCTATAGGAGTAGTTTGTGAACCGTTAGAGTCACAAATGAAAGTAAGAGGAGGACATTAAATTTTTATTTATGGAGCATATCCTTTCATGTATGTGTATATATATAACCGTATCCGTTTTTGTCATTTACTGCAGAATAACATACCATCATATAATATGTTACTTCTTCTAATTTAAACGGAGATATTTATTTAAAATTGCTTGAGTTGCATAAAATGAGCAACTTTGTATACTTAAGAGTACTTGCACCGGCTTTTCTAAATTGGGTCTTACATAATCAAATTCATTATTTATATTTTACAAATTCTTAATAATACAGTTTCACACACCAAATTTTCTAAAATACAGATTTACGGTTTACAAATTAATGTGTATCAGATCATTGAAAATACAAATTTTCTAAAAGAGATATACATCTTTTTATCTACAATTCAAAAGAAAAAAAAACATGAAAGAGAAATTTACAACACAAAATTATGGATAAAAATTAAAAAGACAAACAAAGACGATATTGTTACATACCAGTTGGGACAAATTTCATCATCTGAAGTTTTTAATATTATAAATTTTTATAAATCATCAAATGCTGAATTTATTCTATACATGCTTTATGAGGTCGACTAAGAGCTCCGAACAATTTACTCTCTTTGTGTATACAAACAAAGACGATATTCTTATATACGAGTTCTGATAAATTTTATCATGTGAAGTTTTTTATCTTATTGACTAACACCTACGAGGCTAAAACTTACATTTTCTTGGAGTTTGCATAATTAACATACATATGATCACGACTATGCATACTCAAAAAATACTGGAGTTTAATTTGTTTACTTGCATAATTAGCCAATTTAAATTTCTATCAGAATGAGCCATAAATTCTTATATCTTATAGTCTTTTTTTTGGAAAACTCTATTTATTCTGGTGTAGACACACGTCTCGGTAACTTTGTCAGTATTAGTGTTGTACTGGATAACTTCGATTATGGTTGTAAAGGCACACTGCATTTATTGAAATTATATATCCGGGTAAACTAAAGCGGACGCGTGTCCGCTCAAACTTTCATCATAATGGCTGTTGGCCCCGGTGCGGCTAAACCTTAGAGGGGGGAGGTAAATAAGGTTTTTAACGTTTTTGCCTAATTAAAATCTAAGTGCAAATTAACAACCCAACTTTCGTAATTCTAAGGTTAAGCGTTAATAATCGTTAAACAATCCAACGCAAGCAAGAAAATAAACAATAATGTAAGTTGCGGAAAGTAAAAGTTAAGGGAAAGAAAATGACACCAAGATTTATAGAGTTTCGGCAAACGGCCTACGTCCTCTCCTCGGTACTACCGAATATTTCACTAAAAATCTTCTTTCGGATATTACAATCCTATCGAGCTAATCAACCGATTAAGCTCCCCCTCACTTTATGAGTGTCGCAAATGAAAAGACCTAGAGCTTTTAAGCTTCAATTGCTTACAAAGCCTCTACCCGATCACTCGCTCACAAAAGAGTTTATAAAACACTCGTTACAATTTTGTTACAATAATGTAACTACACTCACTATTTTATTGCTTCTAAATAAGCTAATTGGTGAGTCTTTGATGTTGGTTGAGCTAGAATCGCTTTCTCCTTAATTTCCCTCTTTTTCGAATATATACACCAAAATGGTGATATTTAGGGTTTTGAATTAGAGAGGTTGAAGAATGATAATATGTTATGAATGGATGTGATTGATTGTGTTTGGAGAAGGGAATGGGGTGGTTTTATAGACCAAAATGTCTGTTTTTGTGTTTTATGACCGTTGGCAGTGGTTGAGGGTTTTATCCACAGGTTTTAAGCAACTTTCCAGAATAAGCTGAAAAGCTGTTTTCGAAATCTGCAGAAAACGATCGGTCGTTTTCTACAGTCGATCGGTCGTTATTCAGAAAACGACCGGTCGTTTCTGAGTTTCGACCGGTCGTTATTTAGACGAACCCTCTGGAAGAATTTGGACCAAAAACGATCGGTCGTTTTTGTCCAGTTGATCGGTCGTTTCTTCAGTATTTCCGGTTTTCTCGTTAAACTTCAAAAGCCCGTAACTTCTTCGTTTTAGCTCCGATTCTGGTTCCGTTTGAACCTGTGGCTTCGTTTCTTTGTGCTCTATCTTTCTGGCACTGAAATTTACAAATTCTCTTTTGGGAAAAGACAAGCATTATATCATCGAAATAGAGAAATCGTAAAATCATTAAAAACATAATCAACGTTATAATCAAAATCAATTATTGAACCCCATGGTTCAACAATGGCAAACACACGATTATGTTGCAGTTCAATTCAAATTTTGGTATGATTATGGTCCATATTTGTGTTTTTGGTAACTAAGATAATGTTAGTTTTCATATTTGTAGCCTTTTCATTATGAAAACAACAATTTTAGAAAAATAGAAATTGAACACAAAATACAATGTACTCAGAGCTCGGAACAATATACTGTTTTTGTTTGTTCTCCAATTTAGGCATTTTTTTTTTCTTTACATAAAATAAAGTGAAACGGTAATTTGTTTGACCTTTGGGGATTTAAATAATTTTTGCCAAAGGAAAATTTAATGGCAAATATAGGCTAGATCAAGGTCATTCACAATTAAACATTGAGGCCAAACTAATTCCGAGTTCATTCCCAATTCATTTGTTAACTGTAATGTAATATAAATTCCCGGTGAATATATATAATATACTTAAATGATCTCAAAAACTATACAAGGATAGCATTTAAACGTATTTAAAGAAACAATAAATCAACAGAAATGTCTGATATAAAGGGGAAAATAGAGATGGGAGAGGAGAGAGAATGTTTGTTTACTTTCACCAAACATCACCAAAATATCCGTAAATGCTTATTCTCTCCAAATTTTACATCAAAAACAAATATAGCTATCATAATTAGCAGACGTTATATACACTCTTATATATAGTATAACTATTTAACATACTTTTATGCATTTTCAAAAGTAGGGAATATAACACATAGCTATTGATAAGTCTGAAGAAAAAATAAATTACATAACTTTTTTTTCATTTTTGTTATGAAATAGAAGATGAATCATTTAGTTCTGAGAATAAAATAGAAATATAAAGATTGCGTATGTAGAGTATATCTTAAGCCTGCGTTTAAAAGATATGCTCGGAGCGTTGTGGAAAATATTTCCATAATTTTATAATCGTTTTATCCGTATTTCCATAAAACATGTAAAATATTTTTTTTCGAAATAAGTTTCCCGTTTAACCAAATATCACCAAATATGATTTTATCCCTAAATACTTTTTTTTTCTTCTAATTTTACGTCAAAAACAAACATAACTCAATTAGAAGACATTATATATATATATACACTCTCGAATATATTATAATTATTTACATATATATTTTTATGAATTTTCAAAAGTAGTGAAGATGACACATAAATATTGATAAGTCAATGAAGAAAAATAGCTTATTATTTGTCATTGTTACCGTTGAAATATATCGATATTTCTCGGTCGTAAATACGTTGAGTAGAAATATATGACATTAATGTGGTATCAGAGCATGCTATTTGTTTGTTTTATTTAAGCTACCTTGTTTGTCTATTTTCCATATTATTGGTTTTCCTGAATGGATGAACTCTAATAGTTGCATAAAAAATATTACCGAAATGTTTATTAATCCATCTGTCCCAAATTAAATGATAGTTATTCTATTTTGGTAAATCACAAATTAAATGGAAGTTTTCTAGAATAGGAAATCAAAAAGTGACAAAGTTACTTTATTATATTTTTTTCGGATTTTGTGCAATAGTAAAATATATTAACTTGACTAAAAATAGGGGTAAAATGGACAAATACAAGTCCACTCATTTGTTTTTGTTAAATAGTTGGGTTCCCAATTCATCTTTATAATTTGGGACATGCGAGTACAAGTTAAGATTTTTTTTTGGTACTTGTTATCTATTATTATACTATAAATTTTCTTTTCGACTTCATGAATTAATTGTTTTCCAACTTATAATAAAGATACTGTACGACTCTAATTTCTAGTCCAAGTCAGGTAGAAAGTAACTTGTGACCATTAGGGGCCATGAAACTCATAATTAATAGTTAATTTTCAAAATTTATCGTGTATTTTGATTGTATTTGTTAAAAACAATGTTCTAAAAAGGAAACCTACTAGAAATAGCGTAGTGGGCTAGAGCCTGCACTATCAAGAGGATGTGCAGAGTTCGAGTATTGTTAAACAAGGTAAGTGTGAAATCCTTAATAATATTTTTTTAAAAAAAGTGTTCTAAAAAGTACAAGACGGATTTTAGGCATAAATTGGTTGCCTAACACTTAACTCGGCTGATTCTGTTTAATCACCGTCTAATCACCGTCTAATACGTTTAATCCCGCCTAATCTGTTAGGCTTATAGGCTACTCCTACTGCCTTGGATCCATCAATTTTTCGTCTAGGCTCGCATTTTAGAACACTAGTTTAAAAAAATAATTTGTCACCCCGCAATTTTTCTTGTTAACATTTTTTTTTAATGTAATTTTGACATCCTTCATGTATAATTTTTGACTTTGCTCCTCATCAGGTTCTTCACGGGATTCTCTCTAGCCTCCTTCGTGTCGACCCAGTTCTGGATGAGCTCTCTCTTCTCGTCCAACGTGGTAGGAACAGCCAACGGCTTAGCTGGTGGATGGGGCAACTTGGGTGGAGGTGCAACACAACTCATCATGCCCTTAGTTTTTGATGTGATTCTTAGTGTCGGAGCAGTGAAATTCACCGCATGGAGGATTGCATTTTTTATTCCAGGCCTGATGCAAATGTTTTCTGCATTTGCGGTGTTTTGGCTCGGCCAAGACTTGCCAGATGGAAACTTCTCGCAGTTGAAGAAGAGTGGGGAGAAACATAAGGACAGTGCTGCACAAGTCTTCCGAAAGGGTGTCTTGAACTACCGAGCGTGGATCTTAGCATTGTCATATGGGTAATTTGAATGATTATTTTTTAGTAACTTATCTCAAGCCTTATATAAGGATATATGTAGCATTAACTACTTGATCTTCTGATCCAGAAGTACAATATCATTATAAGAAAATGTCGGGATAGGAACAAACACTTTTTTTTCAAAATTGTTACTAAAATTTAGCAACACTCAGTTTGACAACAATTTTAATTTAAAAAAAATGTCTTTGTTGCTATCAGACATTTTCTTGTAGTAAATTAAATTACTGGAGCTTAATTGGTATCAGCATATTGATAAACGTTCAAACCTTTTTCTGAATACTAGTAGCTTTATTTTACTATCAGTAGTCACCAAATTTAGAATATCTGCCACTACCATTAGTTTTTCTCTTGGTTCAAGTGACGTAACAAATAGTCTTCTCAGGCTCTTAGCTGGTATATTCTTGAATCCCTTGGTATCTGGTTGAATCTTAGATATATACCATGCAGTAGGATTTAGGTGATTTGTTGATATGGAAATATTGTTAATCAATAAGTCAACCATTACATATAGATTCATAGAACAATAACTAAAATCTCAGTCCACTTGTTCACAAGTACAGAAGTATAAGCTTGTTTAACAAAAGTCATTTGTTCGTTGATATCAAGTTTTTTTGGAAGAAGTAGCCTCCCCTAAGTTTTGCTATTGTAACAACTTTTTTGATTTTTCCCAAACATAAAGTTACCCACAATTACTATCCAGTATATTCTAATCCTACACTGTTTTACCTCGCCATAAAACATAATCGTAGACATAGAAGGTATAACCGAACTGTTGTATGTTATGAGTTAACCACCACCCCTAATTACACCATTTTTTACACCACAGAAATTTGTCAAATCAGTAATTAGATTCAAATGGTTTTAATTGTGTTTGCGATAGTCTCTATGTAAATGTCATGTGTGAGGCTGTTTCACACATATATTATTCGAAAAACGAGTGTTCACTTATATCAAAGGCCAAGTGTGGATGATAGAGAATTCAAGAGTCTAAATGGTGTTTACCCTAGTTCATATCCTAGAGTATAAACTATAAACACATCTACCAATATTATCGTGTAAATTTATAGTTGCAGGAAAAGTCCAGAACAAAACCATTTTCTGTATAATTCGTAGTATATTTGTTGTCAAAAAAGTAATATTCATATGGATAATAAATAGGTACTGTTTCGGAGTGGAATTAACCGTGGACAATATAATTGCTCAATACTATTACGATAGATTCGACATGAACCTCCGCACAGCAGGTATGATAGCAGCTAGTTTCGGATTAGCAAATGCATTTTCAAGGCCTGGAGGGGGAGTTCTATCGGATATTGTATCAAGGAGGTTTGGTATGAGGGGACGGATTTGGGCCTTGTTTATTTTTCAAATGGCTGGTGGATTATTGTGTATTCTTTTGGGAAAAATCGGATCACTGAGTGGTTCGGTTACCGTGATGCTTGTTTTCTCTGTCTTTGTGCAAGCTTCTTGTGGACTCACCTTTGGGGTAGTTCCTTTCGTATCTCGAAGGTCAGCTTTATTTCTATTAAGAACAAATGTGCCAGTACGTTTTTATCTTTAATTTTTTCTCAGTTGTTGAAGTGAAAACTATACCTTAATTCATTTTTAAAACAAGAATCTGAAAAATATTTTTTTCACACTAAATTCCTACACAAAAACCTTAATTGCTGCTTACAGGGACCAACCTTATATTTCTTATTTCAAGTCGAATTAAAGTCACGTCAGCAGATAAGTGGTTTCACAAAAACATTCGGGCTGGATGATATAACAGTACTTTAAATTTTTGTTCAAATGCTCTAAACTTCACATTTAAAACTACATACTCATGAAAGATCTAACTATGGATAACCTATGTTCTCTTGCAAACATAACAAGATCCCACTGATTTAATATATGCTATACTCCCTCACCAAAAATTATTGTACAATAGGAACAAAGCAATATTTTATGTCACAATTTCTGTGTGTCCCTAAGTTGTGCTCACCTAGCTATTTATTTTGTTACCAGGGCTTTGGGAGTGATATCCGGAATGACAGGTGGAGGAGGAAATGTAGGAGCGGTCGTAACGCAAGTTATTTTCTTCAGGGGTTCAAGATATAAAACCGAGGAAGGTATATCTCTCATGGGAGTAATGATCATTTGTTGCACCCTCCCATTGGCCTTAATCCATTTCCCACAATGGGGTGGCATGTTTTGGGGACCCACGTCTAATGGTGGTTCCGAGAAAGACTACTATTTGTCCGAATGGAGCGAGGAGGAGCAAGAGAAAGGGTTCCATACTGCTAGCTTGAAGTTTGCAGACAATAGCAGGGGAGAGAGGGGGAAAAGGGTTGATACCGCGCTCGCTCCTGCTGATGACACGCCCCCTAGGCGTCTCTAGCTATGTTGTTTTTTTCACCATAACCTCATGCTATATATGGCTTTGTCTGTTTTAGAACTCCATTCTCTCAGAGTGAACCCCACACTTAGGTGTTTTGGACCCCACAATTCGTTCCGAAAGACATCAATTGTGTAAATCTAGTTGTGTCCGTTTGCTCTCGATATGCAGTGTGCTGTTTTTTTAGATTTAATACGAAAAAAAGTGTTCGTGACGTTCTTTGTTTTCCTTTCTTTTCTTTATTCCCTCTCACGTGTTAATAGACTCCGCCTAAACTTGTTTGGTCCGATGTTTTGTATAAATTTTCCCTTATGTTTCTGGTTTGTTACATAGCTCGTCCTCATATAAATTTGCAATTTTCATAACTCTTGATGATTTGGTACTTAATGGAGTTTAGTGTGGATGATGGTATCCAGATTTATTGATCAGAATAATTTCCCCTCAAATTTTCATTTCCAGTGAATGCGGTGGTACGGATTCAAGGTTCAATACAGAAATTGAATTGTAACTTCTTATTTGTTATAGTCATTCAATTCTATAATTATCATTTTTACAGTAAAACCTCTTTAAATTAATATTTTTGGGACCGGAGATATTTATTAATTTGGAGAGGTATTTATTAATAGATAAATTAATAATTTATTATTTTAAATAGGTTTAAAATAAATTCAATTCGTTAATAACATAAAACTCATTATATATTACTATGAAAACTCGTTAAACTCATAGGAAAGTCAAATACACTACTTCAATTACTAATATATAAAGTTTGTAACATCTTAAATCGTTTATCAGAATAAGAATAGGCGTTAGATACATTAAATTAGAGAGCAGCTACAACTAGATTTAAATTTTAAAAAGAAGAAAACGAATATAGAGTAATATTACACTACATCATCCTATTAGTATTTGTGCTTTTAAAGAATTATTAATTTATGATTTTATGGGGACCAAATATTTATATAAGGATATTTCAAAATTTTATAATGTTATTAATTTATCGAAATTAGCGATTTTTTACATTGGTCCAAGTCGGGACCAGAACAAATTATTATTTTAAGAGAATTTATTAATTTACCGAGTATTAATTTATAGAGGTTCTACTGTATGTTAGGCCAATGACCGACTTTGTTTTAATCTTGAGAGTGCTACTTATCTCATCAAGCATAATTAATATATAAAAATGTTTAATTGAAAAAGAACAGTTCATTGTAACTTCTAGTTTTAACAGCAGAAACAACAAAAACAACAACAATGTGTAAGTTTTAAACTACTACAGACCAAGCTCGTTATCACCTTCTCACAATAAAAGAAAACTTCAGAAGTCACACACATAAAAAAGACAAAAAAAAAAAAATCAAATTAAGAGAAAGAAAAATATGATAGCGACAAAAATTTATATTATAAGCCATAAATTGCTAGCAAATATTTTCGTATTGTTGTAGTATATTATTGGACCTATCTTGGGCTTTCCTAGCATATGTAACCATACCCTCTATTATATAAAGAGGGCAATGAGTCTCTTGATGTATATCTCTCTACAATCATATTAATGAATAAACACTTCGTTTGTTGTTTCTCATACCTCTCTCTATATCTATACATATCTCTATATATATCTATAACGAGCTAATATGTCACACAACACGTTATCGGCACTTTGCTCGCGGAGAATAGGATATACGCTCGCGGATATTGGAGATTTTGGGTAAACGCACGAATATTGGGTATTTATAAACCTTGAGGTTTTCCGGATTTAATTGGGTTATTAATATATCGAAGTTTACCAAAATACTGTGCGAAAGGTACGCAAATTTTTTGAAACCTAATCTGTACAGAGTGACTAGCCGTTTACTATATATATATACATGCTAAACAATATGGTACAAACTGAAACAAGATTTAGTACTATAACAAATTGCTACTATATGACAAATTGCATGGATAATTATCATTGCTTGAATCCCACATGTTAACACTAGTAAACATGTTTGTAACATGATCATACTTAGCACTAATAAGTTATACTGCATGACGGTTGTGTATGAAAAGAACACGGTATTGTGGTATTACTATCTATATAACTGGAATAAAAATATATACCACTGTATGTATAGTAAACCAATCGATTAATATGTGCTACACGCAGACTCTATATGAATAATATTGGTATGGTGAGTTAATTCTTTGTATATGTTGAAGAAAGACTACCAGAATGCTTTTTTTAATTACCAAGCAACCGGTGTATGAAACTATGTTTAAACATGTGTAAACATTGAAATCATTAATCTGTTTGGACTGAATCTGTAATAAACTGAAACCAGTAATCCAATATGTAATTCTATGAAAACTATTGACTTTTTGTTAATTATTAAAGGACCAAATTGCAACTTGCCTGAAAGTATGAACTGAAACTGTAATAATTGTAAATTGAATATAGTTTACTGTAATTACAGTAGTGATCCCTGTAGTATGTATGTTACATTTAAAACAGTATACGTGTTCACATATGTATAAAATTCGGTCAATATCTACATAAATACATACATGAAATTGATTAATTGGCTAGTAAATAACATTGCATGTTAATTGAATTAATTTATGAATTGCCATGTTAATAATCACTGCCACGTAATATTATTACTGCTGTTATGTATAAGATATGTAAATTTGCGAAATCATATATATTCACATTTAAGTTGGAAAAATTATGAACCTTCCCCAAATAGGCTCACCTATTTGAATACGATGTCTAGGAAAGATATAGGCGGAAGTCGATATCCTAATGAGGTCGGGTTTTAAGTGGCATTCGTGCCCTCCACCCTCACCGTCTTTCCTAGTCGTTTTTCAAGTAGAGCTACCGAAAGGGGTTGACTAAATAATAATTTCCCCGAGTGTGTTTATATAGTGATGTATGTTTCGTCGAATTGGTGTTTCAGTATCGACCCGTCGTTCGATCAATGAGAACCGATTCACATGAGAAGCAAAACTAATGTTTTCGAACCTGTCGTTTCGAAAAAACGTTTGTGCTTGTGCAAACCATAAACATATAAACCAGTCGTTTTATATGATAAATAATCTAGAACTCCCAACAAATATTGGATGCCATCTATGATGAGAAAAATCGTAAAAACATACTTGCGAAATGACTGTTTAAACGTCGATTTTAATCCGTCACCACATGTTACTCACCCTGATGTGTGAAAATGTGATGCCCAAAATTTTTTTTGGATGCCATCTTTGATGAATAAAACACGAGTTTGTTGTTACCCCCAGGATGAATGCTAAGGCGTGGATTTTATTCCGCCGCCACATTTGAGACGTGATGACGTCTATGGTGAACAAATGTCTGAAACTGACATATTGGAGCAATCCTTCACCAAAATACTAGCTTGGAAATTGTATTCCATAAGCAGTATCGTGAATTTATATTCACCATGTTTCTTTATCACCCATCTGTTATTGGATAAGAAAATTACCCCGGTGAGTAGTTTTAATCCTATTAGGTCAATGGCGAATTGTTTGCCTGATATTAATGCTCTTCGTTGTACATTTTTTTTCCACGAATCGAGAACCGAGACAAGTGTTATTTGTCTCGAACTGTCGCGATCCCGATGAATCACCTAGCCAAGCGAGATTTTAGACAATCGTCAAAATCGAAAACCTGTGGCTCCAAGACAGTAATCGAAAGGAACAATATGACCCGTTGTCACAAAGCAAGAGATAATGCTCAAGGAGCCAACTCTATACTATAAAGACAAAGGTCATGCACGATTACTCTTTAAATAGTTCACAACTATTATAAAGGTGGAAAAACCGATGCTAATGTGGTTAGAGTTAATTGAAAGGAAACTCTTGAGACCCCCGATTTTGTGGCTCAAATGAGTTTGATACATTTCTTTATTGATTTTGATAAATCATGTTTTTCCATTTGGATTATGATTTTTCCATTTGGACATACCTTTGGATTATGGTTTGCCTGTTTACGAAATTTCTCGAAATAATTTAAAGTGATTTGAGCAAATTCCTTTGACAAATGTGACCAAACTTTAAATTATGAAATTTTAGGCAATATTTGTGGTGTAGTTGGTTTTCTGGAAATAGTGGGTAACAGTGTACCACATAATTTCATCAACTACTTGCCTAAAAGAGTACTCAGTGATAATAATTCTGGACTTGTCGCTCCAAAAATCGAAATCTTTGGTAAAACCAAATTGATTTGTCAAATATGAGGTCTTATACTCATGTAGGTTCTGCCGTACCTTGTTGAGTTATAAAATATTCGAGAAAACCAGTGTTATCTGGTAATAGCTCATGAAAGAATTAAAATTTCTTTACATAGTCTCCATTCAATACGACCAAAAGCGTATTTTAGAGGAGTTGAAATGTCTTTCAAGTGGTTGCTACCACATTCTTTAAAGCATTTAAAGTTACCTTATCATTTCGCCTGTCGTCGAATGATAAATGATTTAGATGTTAAGACATGATTGTCTGTACTATCATTCGCATGTCGTCGATTGATAAGAGCATTTTGATATTGTGGCATTGACCGGATGAGATATTCCCGGTTTAAAAGACGATGCTTGATTTATAATCGCATCGCATTTGGATTCTCTCTGAGAATATATTTCGCGATTAATCCAAAATTCATGCCATTAATGCTCACTTTGAAAGACTAGTATGTGTAAAGATCACGAAATGAACTCATAGAATTCTTGTAAAGAATTGAAGGAGTTATTGTGGACTTATCCAACCATAAGACAGACCATAAATATAAAGGGTTATGATTGATGCATCGACAATATGGTCACATTTTAATGTTGTCCACAGAAATGCAGCACTTTACAAACTTTTAGCCCTATCATTAAGTTGATGGCTCATGATCTGGATTATCCTGAAAAGTCTAGTCGACTTGATAATTCCGAAGAGTAATAATCGAAATTTCGATTTGAATTACTTGAGTTTGGAAATTGAAATTGAACATCCTGTCGATTATGTTCAGACCCAAATGGACTCACAGAAATTTTGATGATGCGACTGCAAATGATTGTGCGCATTTCTTGGTCTTGCGCACCAAGATTTATATTTCCGTGTGGGGTTATGCTATTTTGCTGCATTGGTCCGTTATGAGGCCCATAGACACTTAAACACTATATGCGTACCAGCTGGTTACTGGTTATGAGCCAGAAGTCTCATATTAACGCGTGTTTAGAGTGATTAATTAATATTTTGATTGAGCCGGTCTAGCGTTCAAAATATGGACATCTGAATGGGACATAAGTCGATTATGAATCCCATGCCTATCATTTGATAGAGTAATCTTTGGCAAGCGATCTCTTTACCGCATGATATGCGAAAGTGACATCGCTAAGACTGTTCTCCCCGTCATTAGGGGGAGATTTGCACGTTACCGTTGATAAGGAACGACGTGAAGTAATGTGGAATAACCCACTCAGTCTTAGCTTGATCCTCAAAACTGCACTTAGATATAAGTAAGTGCATAGACTCCCTCAAGTCTAACTAAATGCCAGATGCATTTAATGACTTTATGAGATGTCACGAGATCATTTATACCTGCTGCAAAATGCTTGCAAGGATAGACGTCCCTGTCGGACACCGTGTTCCTGTCATAACACGTTGCTTTCGCCGAACCCGCCAAGCAAAGGACGCTGCCGTCAGCCGTCAGTCTGTCGTCCTTCCTAAGATATGAGGAAGTTGACCGGTTCTTAATTCGTTCAGCCCCAGAGGTGGTGAACTGAAACTCGTTTGTCGCACAAGATTATAAAGGAGCAAGGGGATGTGTGATTTCCTCCTCATCCTAAGAATCTCGAAATATCTGTCGATCATGATATCTTAGACGATATTGAAGCGAAACGAGACTGTCATTGATTACTTGTTCATATATTCGGTGACGACTGATAATATGAGCAAATTATGACAAAGAACTATGTACTGTTGCCTGAAGTCAACAGAGAATAGACTGTACTAATGGAAACTTGTAATCCAAGTAGACTCCCTAGCGAAAGTGTGTTCGGACCTGTAGCTCCGACACCACCAATGTTAAACGAGTTCATTTATTTGGTTATTCGTAAGGAAGGGTGATGAGAATAATGAGATTGTAGAATGCTCGCCTAGTAGCGCAAGGCTTCTCTCACACCTTGGAATTGATTACGAGATGGTTGATTTCTTCGTAATGGACATTATAACAGTCCACTACTTTACTAGTTTAGTAGTTTCCGAAAAACTGAGTATGTAGCCATGAATGTGGTCACGGGTTTATCTCTATGGGGATTTAGATAAAGAGATATAGATGAAGGTCCCTGTGTGACTTCATATGCTTTAATCAAGTAGTTCCTGACCACGGAACACGATCTCAATTAACTGAGATGTTCACTATATGGATTAATATATTCCGAGCGGATGTGGTATACCGCCTAAGTGAGTACTTGATCAGCTTGGGATACATGAACAAGTATTATGCCCTTGCGTGTTTTATTACGCGATTCATTTTTGGATTTTCCTTCAAGATGAAGGATCTTGGAAAGACACGGTAGTGACTCGGCCTTATGATCGATTCCCGTAAAGATTGAATCTAAGTCCATGATTCAGACTACACCCAGAAGGTGTTATGACGTTTTAGTCATTATGACGCTAAGTCATCAGATTCTCCCATGATCGTTCGATCACTAGACATTGATATAGACCCAGTCCGTCCCTGATGAGACAATGAAGAGATATTGAACCATCATGTTCATATCTAAGTACAATAAGTGCATCATTGTACTTGGTCTAATGTGCTAGGACGAACATCTCGTATGCTGTGAATGGTATAGCTCGACACAGTATCGCGCTAACACGCTGCCATCGAAATGGCACTAACGACACATTTCCTTACCTTATGGTAATTTTGGAAGTGGGCTAGTTTATCCCATTTGCGTCATCGAGTGTACCTACCCCCTTCGGTACTCGAATTAACGTAACCCTTTTTTCGGTTATACCGATGCCGGTTACTTATCAGACTCACATAAGGGATATTCCTAACATGGTCTGTCTTTACCATTAGGAATAAGGAAATATCTTGGAGGTCTTGGAATGACTCCAAATGAATCACTCTGATCTACTCGTGCTCTATGAGACGACTAGAGAGTGTATATGGCTTCAAGCTCGTATTAGCCATATTTGAATTACATATGCTCTGTCTCACGATTCAAATAAAACACTTGTCTTATTTGAGGACAGGTTGTTGTTATCGATCAAGAGAGACATGACTAGATCATGCTATTTAGCATTTCTTGCCGAAATAAATCTTCACATATGAAGTTTAAGAGCATCATGTCGAATGCTCGGTTTATTCCACGTTATATTTTCTTGCATACAGTCGTGTGCAAGTAAATGAGTCATCCAGTCGAATGCTCGTACTCTTTCTTGGAATATGAAATCTTTGCACCCAGTCGTGTGCAAGTGAGTGGGGACCATCCAGGTGAATGCTTATTGCACTAATTACTACTTAGTCGAAATCCTCGCACCCTGTCGTGTGCAAGTGAGGGGGAGCATCCAGTCGCATGCTCGTGTACTCTTTTTGTCCTTAGACCAAGGTTTTTTTCCCACTGGGTTTTCCTTGGCAAGGTTTTTAGCAAGACACGTTCCCATCATAGCTCACTTAAGATTGCCGAAATTAGGGGGAGTATATTGTTATATATTTCTTACCACTGTGTACTCTTTTGTCCTTCGATTAGAGGTTTTTTCCACTGGGTTTACTCTAGCAAGGTTTTGATGAGGCACCTGTTTTGTGGTTGATCACCTACTACTACCACTGTTGCACTCTTTTTCCTTCGAACAAAGATTTTCCCATTGGGTTTGCTCTGTCAAGGTTTTGATGAGGCACACTGTTTTGTGGTTAGTTACTTACATGATATTTCGGCCTATATCATTCGGCTACACAGTTTCTCCTAGGTACCGGTTTTGTCCCACACTGGGTTTTCCGGCCCTAAGGTTTTTATGTGTTTAGCACTGCGAATGAACTCGACTCACATCGACAGCATGAAGATGAAGAAATCAAGACGTCCAAAGGGGGAGTGTTGTAGGATATTATTGGACCTATCCTGGGCTTTCCTAGCATATGTAACCATACCCTCTATTATATAAAGAGGGCAATGAGTCACTTGATGTATATCTCTCTACAATCATATTAATGAATAAACACTTCGTTTGTTGTTTCTCATACCTCTCTCTATATCTATACATATCTCTATATATATCTATAACGAGCTAATATGTCACACAACACGTATGACTTTGAGCTTCTCTGACTATTGTTGGAAACAAGAGTTTTGATGGGTGTTTCAAAAATTGGTCAATGGTCGACTTTTAAGACAAAATAACATGTTCTTGACACCAGTTTTTATACCGTTCTTAAGTAAGTTGAAAAGCTTGTGCGACAAAATTCGTAACTATATATACAGTTGAAATAAACGATGAGTGAGTGTGAATATAAATTGAATTTTAAGTTGGTGAACAAAGTGTTGCAATTTTGTTGGTTAGGACAAGTTGGAGAGTTGAGAAAATACACCAAGTGCTTTATCCCACAATGACAGTAGAATACTATTTTGAATAATTTATATACACCCACACTACATGTGAATGGTAAAGTGTGTTACTACATGTATTTGTGTTAGCAAGAGCGCCACACACGTGCGTGCTCGTCTCATGCGTCGGACTTGTGGTTTGTAAGCTTTTGTCGCGTTCTTGTCTTTATCCGGTTCTGGTACAAAGGAGTGAGACAGAGCAGTTTAAAATTTGAACAATTTACAAGCTTGTTTTTTATATTATGTTTTTTTAAATATTAAACTATGTTTTTTGTATTATCCACATATTTATATTATAACTATACATATTTTTTATTTTTTTATTGCATTACGTGCCGCACGCACAACACGCTGAACACGATTACTAAGATTATATATGCCTGCCTCCCTTTTTGTTAGGTACGTGAGAATGGTTTGTGCAAGGCATAGGGTCATTAATGTAGCTTTATTTAAAAATAAAATCTTTAACATTTAATTGGTAGTAAATTGCTGATTAATTATTACTAATTTGGTAGTGAATTGCTTTATATAAGTAGTTTATTCATTTGTGGCAGAATGGTAAACCAAATTGGTTTTTGTATCTCTATACACATAAAAAACTTAAGTTATACTTTCCATTTATGATATACTCATGTTTCATTACTAATTATCCATATTTATCTTTAAAATATAAAATATACGAATGAGTCGAGAAAGTTGAAAGCCAATTATACTCTCATTATGCATTTAGTATGAGAACATAAACGATTTTTTTAAGATACCACATTACTTTTTTACTTGTTTTTTTTTAGTTAGATCATGCTTCTTTATTTGTTATTCAGATGGTCTTTGCTCAATAAAGGAAGATTTACAATATTATGAAAAAGGAAAAATCAAATGAAAGAAAGACTAGGGAATTTTACCGTAACTTTATTAGTTATTGTGATGTTTTTGCCTACAACAACTTGTCGTGTTGTTAACACCATATGTTCATTTTTGAGTTTGACATTCGATTTTATATATGATTCTAATTTACAAAATAAATGGATAGTCAGTATAAACGACAATACGTTTCGAAATAACTTACAGTTCTATGCCAACACGTCTATTTATCGTTCAAACTCAATTTACTTCTTAGTACCGCAAGGTATGATGCAACTATACTCCAAAAAAATTTAATAGTGTCTTCTAGAACACGTTTCGTGTCCAACGCTCTAATATTTCACGTGTTGGACACTTCCATTCTAGTGTCGTTGACTTTCAGACCTATTGAGCACACAGACGCTCGCACTGACACGCCTTGGACAGTTCCTTAAACGTTTTTGACACTTTAGTGTTACAAGAAACACAAATTGTAGTACAAATAAGTCCTTAAACTTTCAAATTTTACAATTTTATTTTTTAAAGTTAACAAAACATTTAGAAAAAAATGCAAATAATACTAAGATTTGTCGGTTGCAATTGTTTAGTAATTTTCTTGTTTATAAATTAAATATACATAAACCTTTATAATTAATATATTTATAATATTTTGATTGTTATGTCCTAAGTTTTTCGTGTCCTATTTTTTTTTAAAAGTTCGTTGTGTTGTGTCGTGTCAGACACACGGACGACTCGACCATGTATTGGTCCAAAATAATTGCTTTGGGCCCCCCATTTTCTATAGGGCCTAACTTTATCAATGTTTGTTGATTGGGTCTATTATTTTTCTGTAATTTTGATAAGGTCTACTATGTTAATACTTATCCTAAAATGTAAAATATAAGATTTAGTGGATATGAAAGTATTTTGTTAAAAATAAATTCCACTACTCTTAGACAAAAATAAGTCAAATATTTATGAATTGTATATTTTTCAAAAATAAAAATAAAATGATGTTTTAACATCATGTTTATTAAAATTTAGCATATTTTTATTAATTAAAATAAGGAAACAATCGTTACAAGGTCATAATTGTAAGTTCGATTTGGGTCACTAAAATACTGAAGACGACACTCACCAAACATATGCTTACATGTCCGTGATACATAGGTAGTAAGTAGTATTTTTTTTGGAAACAAATATCTCCCCCTATCTTTTTTTAACGTGCATTTAAAATTCTGTAAATGAGCAACAACGTTTTTATAAGTTAAATATAAACCAAATAAGTGTCATTTATTTAAATAATTCTTGGACTATGTTGGTACATTTTAAATAATATAATTGAATGCAAAGATTTTTATAAAGTATAAGCAGTTAAAGTTTCTATCAAGTTATTTGAAGAAGACCAAAAATAGTAAATTAGTATCAATTAATGAAACAGTAATTCTATCCATTCAGGAAAAAAAATAAAAAAAATTAGAAGAAGGCAACATGTTATTTATCATTGTTACTGTTGAAATATATCTCATATCGGTGGTTTATTATTTCTAAATACGTTGAGTAAAAATAATTGGACATTAATACGATATCAGAACATGTTATTTCTTTTTATTTTTCAAGCTCCTACATTTGTCTATATTCCATATTGTTGGTTTCTTGGAATAGATGACATCTAATAGTTATATAAAACTATTACCTAAATGTTTATTACTCTCTCCATCCCAAATTAAATGCCAGCTATTTCATTTTAGTAAATTAGAAATTAAATGGAAGTTTTCTAAAATATTAACTCAAAAAGTGATAACGTTACTTTATTAATTACCCTTATTTGTATTTTATGTAAGAACAAATATATAAATTTGACTAAAATGAGTATTCAGTGAAGCGGTTTTGTTTTATAGGGTTTTTATCACCCTTTTATTTTTATTTTTTTATATATTGGTCCCATAGATTCTAAACTTTGTAAAGAACTAAGGGAATCCGACTTGCATTATCTACTCATTAATGAAATTTCTTCATTTGCTTAAAAGAATATATATATATATATATATATATATATATATATATATGATATGTCATTGAAAAAAACTACTATATTATTATTTCTCATTGGTAAATATACTATTCTCGAAATGTTTATTATTACAAGTTAAGCTTTTGGTGTTCTAATTATTTTTCTACTACAATCCATTTTGCTATTGGAAAATGTTTCCATCTTTTCTAATTGTTTCCAGTGTGTTCCCATGAAATATGTTAAATATTTTCCCATAAAATATATTTCCCTTTTAATTAATTAAACGTCACCAAAAAGGATATTACCTGAAAATACTTAATTTTTCTTCATTTTTACGTCAAAAGAAACATAACATAATTAGCAAACGTTATATACACTCTAGAATGTAGTATTACTATTTTTGAATACACTTTTATGTATTTCCAAAAGTAGAGGAAGACTACACGTAGATTATGGCAAGTCATTGAAAAAACCTAGATTATTATTTCTCATTGGTACATAAACTATTCTCGAACTGTTTTGTATTACTAGTTAAGCTTTCAGTATTCAAATTATTTCCATACTATAATCCACTTTGCTACATCTTTTAGGTTTAATTTGCCAATTTTATTGATGGTAAAGATTAAGTGAGAAAAAATCCATTAACAAGCTATATTTTCTTTTAGAAGTAAGAGATATACATGGACAAAATTAACTAGCAATACTAGATTAATCTTTGTTATTTGAAAGTGGCAACTTAAGTTGACTCCATTTGTAGTTACAAGCATTTGTTTGACATTAGTTATAGCATAAACAAACTCAAAGATGGTAAAAAAAGTTCTAATTGATGCATAAATTAGATTTTAGGAAGTATAAGTAATAGTGCTCAATTTTTTTTCAAAAAAATGCTTTAACCACTTGGGTTGTGTTCCTTAGAATAAAAAAGGAAATGATATAATGTTGACAATTTGGATACCAATATATATATACTGGTAATTGTTACCCACGCGTTGCGTGTGCGATGCGTGATATATATATGATCCGAAGAAATAAATTTTTAAAAACTTTATTGATTGAATGAATATATTAAATTAGAAATGACGAGTAATATAATGTTTTTGTTATACAAAATACACGTAAAATAATTTTGTTTGTTATATGATTATAATGATTTTAAAAAGATAATGATTTTTTTTATCTTTTTTATATTTTGAATTGAATAAATTTAAATAAGCAATTGCTAAAAAAAAGTGAGTGAATTTTTGAAAAAAATAACCAAAATTTGACAGACTCACTTTTTCTTAAATTTACTTTTATATATATCTATATATAGATAGATAGATATATATGGAAATGATCAATATAAAGATAAAAAAACACACTAGTTTACACATTCATTCTAACCATCAATTTAGATTATTTTCAATGATTAAAGATTAAATCAACTACTAAAATAGTCTCTCCCTAATTTTTTTTCTTCTCAGACCTCTGTTCTCTCTCCCATCTAAATACCCCATCACTTATACTACTGAATTATTTTAAGAAAAATTCCCTTAAAGGCCAAAAATATCATAATACGCTAGTGTCGAAGCTGCTGGTTAATGTGTTATTCATTTTTGTCCCTTTTATAAATCTGATTAGTGGTCAATAATGGTGCTTAGATATATTTGACTTTTAATAAATTAAGAAAATGTGCACTAATCCATGGATTATGAACATTAGGGGTGGGCAAAAAATCCGCAAACCCGCCCCGTAACCCAATCCGTGCGGATTGGGGCGGATTGGGGCGGGTTGGATATCAAAAAAAGTTAAATCCGTCCCGCCCCAATCCGTAAAAAAATTCGTGGGTTGGGTTAGGGTTGGGGTTTCCAAACCGCGGGTTAATCCACCCCAACCCGTTTCAATCCGCATATATATTTCCCCTATATATATATATATAAATATAAATTTTCTCAAGATCTTTTTTTAATAAGAGTTTCTATATTATAATAGTATTGATTTAAGAAAAATTATATATATAGACAAAAAAATTTTGGATTGTCCAAACTTAAGCTTAATGATTCGATTGATATATTGTCTTATAAATTCAATTTATTATCTCGTACTTATAAAAAGAATGAATTTTTAATCTGGGTCTAGGTAGTATGGGTGGTTAATTTATTTTTAAAAACTTTATTTGTAATTGAAGTATAGCCAAATATGAAGTATATAAAGTTATTACGAAATCTGTAGCTATTGAACTTGTGGATTCAATTAGCTATTGAACTTTATTTTGATTATGTTGATGAAGAATAATTTGTTTTGTTTTGTTTTGTTTTAGCTTTGTTACTTATTCCGAACATTCTAAACGTATTTTGGTTGGCTTTTAGTTTATATTTCTATTTGAAAGATTTTTTTTTTTAAATATTTAGGTAAATTATGCGAAAAAATGAAAAATTAATGACTAAAATAAAAATTCAAGAAACAACCCGCACCCAATCCGTCCCGCTTGATAATGGGTTGGGTTGGGTTGAGTTGGGGTTTTAATTATAATGGGTTGGGTTGGGTTGGGTTGGAATTTGAATTTCACTAATCCGCCCCAATCCGTCCCGCCATTTATTTTACGGGGCGGGTTAGGATTGCGACCAATCCGCCCCAATCCGCCCCGTGTCCACCCCTAATGAACATTGTCTATAGATTAATCTTACACAGCCATAGAAGGGAGGGGGTTATTAATTTAGACGTGAAAGGGAAGGGAGGTCTGAGAATAAATTTGCCAAAACTAAATGGATCATTCCCATATATAATATTAACCATTGAAAATAATAAAAATGCATGGATAGCACGAGTGTTTACCATAGTGTGTTTTTTTATGCGTGTATTGATATATAATGACATTATTGACAACTTGACGTTTTTTTAATTGTTGGAATAGAATACATGGAAGGAGGAGAGAGTTAATTAAATAGATTCATTTGATGATCGTAAATTTCTTAATAATAATTAATAAGCAAATTTACAAATTAGACCGCTATATAAGAAATAATATGATGCAACAGTTTCTTAAAAGGGGGAATTTCCTATAAGTATATCTGGCAACTTATATTTCTCCTACTTATCTTAATAAATTCATATTCTTCATAAGTAACACTTTTTTAATTATTTACTTTATTAACAAAATGTTATCATACAATTCAAAACATAATACACATATTTTATCTCTCTTGAAAATAAAAAAATAGTTTTTGTTGTAGAATATTATTGGACTCTTGGGCTTATACTTTATGCGTCCAAGTGGGCTTGTAACCCTATCCCTCTATCTATATAAAGAGGGTTAGGGGTCTTGTAGTTTACATTCATTCCTATACATTCTGATTAATAAAGTCTACTTACTGTTGTTTCTCATACCTCTCTCTATATCTATACATATCTCTATATATATCTATAACGAGTTAATATGTCACACAACAGTTTTAAATTACAACAAAATTCTATAAAAACGAAAAAAATCAATAAAAATAAAAAAAAAACCATAAAAAATTATAAAAAATCACAAAAATGAAAAAATACAAAAAATCACCAAAAATTAAAAAAATGTAAAAAATCCAAAAAAAAAATGTATTTTTTAAAAAATAAGAAAAGATGAAAAATAACACAAAAAAATGTATTTTATAAAAAAAAAAACATAAAAAATGTATTTTTTCTAAAAAAAAAACATAAAAAATGAAAACAATTACAAACTTTTTAAAAAATAAAAATAAAAAAATAATTTTTTTTGTCAATATACTACTTTTTACACCGAAAAAACTGTTTTTCCATCAAAAAACACTTTTTCCATCAAAAAGTAATTTTTTTTAAACATAAAGTGGTTTTTTCATGAAAATCTGTCTTTTTTAATCTAAATGGGCTGAAAGTGCAGTTCAGTTTTAATCTGTCTTTTTTAAACATAAAGTGCAGTTTTAGTCGAAAGTACGTGCAGTTCAGTCGAAAGTACATATAATTCAGTCAAAAGCGTATATAGTTTAATAAAAGTGCATATAATCAAGTCGAAACTGTATACAGTACAGTCGAAAGTGCATATAGTTAGTCGAAAGTGCATAAAATTGAGTCGAAAATGCATTCAATTCAGCTGAAAGTATATCTAGTTCCGTCGAAAGTGCATACAATTCAGTCGAAAGTAAATATAGTTCAATAAAAGTGAATATGCATATAGTTCAGCTAAAAGTGCATCTGATTCAGCTGAAAGTGCATCTAATTTAGTTGTAAGTACATATAGTTAAGTAAAAAGTACATATAGTCTAGTCAAAAATGAATATAGTCTAGTCGAAAGTGCATATAGTACAGTCAAAAGTGCATATAGTACAGTCGAAAATAAATATAGTCTAGTCGAAAATGAATATAGTCTAGTCAAAAGTGCATATAGTTCAATAAAAGTGCATATAATCCTGTTCAAAGTGTTTCTGATTCAGGTAAAAGTGCATCTGATTCAACTGAAAGTGCATATGGTTTAGCCAAAAGTGCATTTAGTTCAATAAAAGTGCATTTAGTTATGTCAAAAGTGCATCTGGTTTAGCTGAAAGTGCATCTGGTTCAGTTGAAATGACATATGGTTCAGCCAAAAGTGCATTTAATTCAATAAAAGTGCATATAGTTCTGTCAAAAGTGCATCTGGTTTAGCTGAAAGTTCATCTGGTTCATCTGAAATTGTATCTGGTTTCAACCTCCCAAAGAATTGGCTTTGTTTCAACCCAAACGAGTTGCAATTCGGACAAAATCTCATAAATTTTTGTATTTTACATAACCTACCTATAAACATGCAAAATTCAAGCAAATTTAAAACAATAAAATCTATCGGACATTTCATCGAACATTTTAAGGGTGTTGGTGCAAAAACAATTAATTTTCAAATTGTACCTCGATATCAGCTACAAACACGCTCCGTTCCAGCCACAAATGCATATAGTTCATCCCCGAATCGAGGTATATTTCAGTCCCAAATGGAGCTTAACTTCATCCCCAAAGCGGGTTCCGTTTCGACCATAAACGGGCTCCGTTTCAGCCATAAACGGGCTCCGTTCTAGCCACAAAACATGTTCCGTTTTGACCCGAAAATGGGCTCTGTGTCAGCCCTATAATGGGCTTGTTTCAAACCACTTGTATTTGAAAAAAACAAGCCCTAAATAGTTACATCTTAACTAGAAACAAGGCCTAATTTATCCAACAAACCAAACACAATATAAATGTATACATGTAAACATGTAAATATGTAAATTAAACAAACATTACCGTAAACGTGGCTATGATCCTCGACTACCATCACCTCTAATCTTCTCACAAAATACCCCCGTGATGAGCCTTTTCTAGAAGTCGTCGGAGTTCTAATCGTTTTCAGATCTGACGAATTTATGCCGCCACTAACACAGGCGCAGGGAGAGAGTAGAACAGCGGAGCAAAGTCGTTAGAGGAGGAGCAAGTTCGTCGGAGGAGTGATTATCGATTCGTCAGAGGAAGAACGAAGTCGTTTTCGCCATTGATGGAGAGAGAGAGATACTAATGGTTTAATATGATAATTAAAAAGATGAGAAAATTTAGGTTTTATATAGTATAAAAAGTGGCACGTATGAGTAATGCAACTTATAAGAAATATTTAGGAGGAATTAAAGTTTAAAAGTGTTACTTGTTGTACATTTTTTTTTAAGGCACTGAAAAGTAAACGCATATCTGAAAACCAATTCACTAGCATATACGAAGAAAATCAAAATTAAATGTATAATAAACACTTCAATGGAATTGGACCTAAAATATTGACATTATTGACTAATTGAGTAAGGACAAATGATCATTAATGTACTATTTATAAAACTTCAGAACAAATCTGTGGAAAGTTTTGAAATAAATTAAGAAAATTGTAACATGTAATTTAAGTTAACACTTTCTGAAATTCCATCTTTTGAACAGTTTTTTATTCCAGGGTTGGTGGAAATTTTTTCTTCCTTTGTGATGTTTTGGCTCGGCTAATACTTTCAATATGGCAACTTCTCACAGTTGAAGAAGAGTGGGGAGAAACTTAAGGACAGTGCAGCCCAAGTCTTCCCAAAGGGTGTCACGAATTAGCATTGTCATACGGGTAACTTCCAGGATTATCTTTTATTAACTTTGCTCAAGCCATATTTATCCTTATATATTCTTATGTAAGTGTAGCTTTAAACTGCTTGATCTTTTTCTCAAGAAGTACAATATCTTTACAAGAATCTGTCCGGATTGCAACATAAATCCTTTTGAAAACTGTTAGGTGAAGGAGTATCACAAAATTTTAGCAATAGAATAACAAATGTTGCTAAGTTGTGTCTAAAATTTATCGACACTTATATTACCAAGAGTATAAATATAAATATTGCTATCCCAACATGTTCTTCTACGAATTAAATTACTAATTATTAATCGTTATCGGCCCATTGGTAAACATTTAAACCTTTTTCCTAGAAATAACTCTGCTACTCTTAAGGGAGAAGTTTTAGTATTGTAATATTAGTAGCTTTATTTTATTATCAGTAATGGTCAAATTTATAATATATGTCATTCGTTTCTCTCTTGGTTGACTTGACATAAAAATTAGTATTGAAATACTTATACTCTTAGCTGGTATATTCTTGAATAACTTGGTATCTCGTTGAATCTTAGATTACAGAGTATTATTATTTTTTGGTTGAATCTTAGATAGATATTATGTATTAAGTGATTTGTTAATATGAAGATGTTGTTAGACAATAAGTCAACCATTAAATAGAATCATTAAAATCTCAGTCCACTTGATTGCTTTTAAAAAAGTAACATGCAAAGGTTAATACTGAATAGTAAACAGGTATTGTTTCGGAGTGGAATTAACCGTGGACAACATAATTGCTCAATATTATTACGATAACAGCTAGTTTCGGGCTAGCAAATGTGTTTTCATCATTATTTTTTTGTCAGTTGATGAAATAAAAACTATACCTTTATCATATAAAAAATCTGAGAAATGTTTTTTCTCAATAAATTCCTAGACAAAAACCTTAATTGTTTCAAGTCGAACTAACAGTCACGTCTGCAGCTAGGGCATTTCACTAAAAAATTCAGACTCTAAAATATCTGTTCAAATGCTCTAACCTTTACATTTATAAAATCTATACCCATGAAAGATCTAAATATGGATAACAGGATGTAAGTGATTTAACATATGCTTTACTGTCTCATCAAAAATTATTGTACCGTATTGATTTCGATTTCGTACTAACTAAGAACAAAGCAATACTCCTTGTCACAATTTCTCTGTCTGTAACAATATATCATAGGTAAAACTCATCCCTAGAAACCCGATTAACAATTCTAAAATTACACTACCGATTTGAGATAATATAACTTAGACTACACTGCCCTTAGGATCATTACAACCAAACATGCTTCGCAACCTGCAACCACACAACATGCTTTGCGTTAATCTCTCTCTAGTCCTGGTTGAACGATGCAATCCCGACATCACCTTTTTTTTCACATGAGCGGGTTTTGCACCAGTAAACTAGCTCCGATTGAAAACTGAAATCCCGACATCTTACTTTTGATGCACAACTAAGCGAAGGTGTCTATACACTACAAATAATGTCAGTTTACCATTAGAGCCCATGTTGGTAAACTGACATTTTTTTTTTAGTGACGGAGTTCTAAACAACACAAAAGTAGGCTTACACTACCGATAGGACAATATAGTTTACATTACAGCATTCTTACGATCGTTACAGTCTCTTAGTTGTGCTCACATTGGTTTATATATTTTTTAACAGGGCATTGGGAGTGATATCCAGAATGACACATGGAGGAGGAAATGTAGGAGTGGTCTTAACACAAGTTATTTTCTTCATAGGTTAGAGATTCAAAACCGAGGAAGATATCTTTGTAATGAGTGTAATGATCATTCTTTGCGCCCTCCCACTGGCCTCTGGGGTGGCATGTTTTGTGGACCATCTAAAGGTGCTTCCGAGCAAGACTACTACTTGTTTGAATGGAGCATGGAGAAGAAAGAGAGCCAGTTCCACACCGTCAACTTGAAATTTGCAAAAAATAGCAGGAGTGAGAGAGGGAAAAGGATTGATATTGTGCTCGCGCCTTCTGATGTATATGGAACTCTATCACAAGGTTGATATTGTGCTCTCAAGCTTTATAATATTATGCCTCCTAAGCCTCTCAAGCTCTATCATTGTTTTCACCATAACCGTGTGCTATGTATATGGGTTTGTCTCCTTAGTACTTCGTTCTCTCGAAGTGATATATGGCCCCCACAACCAGGTGTTGTGAAGCCCACAACTCGTTCCGATAGGCATCAACTGTGTAAATCCGGTTGTGTTCGTTTGCTTTCGATATGCATAGTGTGCTTTTTATTAAAATTTACTACGAAAAAAGTGTTCGTGGCATTCTTTGTTCTCTTTTGCAATGTTTTTTCCCACTCACGTGTAATAGACTCTGCCTAAGTATGTATAGTATGACGTTTTGTACAAAGGTTCCCTTCAGCTTTTAGTTTGTTACATAGCTCCTCCTTATATTGCAGATTTCACAACTATTGCTGATTTATTTTTTAGTGTGGATGATGATATCTAGATTTGTTGATCAGAATATTTTCTCGAAAGATTTCCATATACAGTGAATGTGATGGTACAGATTCAATGTTCAATACACTTTTTTTTTTTAACTTCTTCGTTATATAGTCATCCAATTCTATAATTATCATTTTGATATGTGTTAGGCCAATGATCGATTTTGATTTAATCTTGAGAGTGGTACTTATCTCATCACTAATCAATCTTAATATATGTGAAAACTATTGAATTGAAAAAAACCATTAGTCCATTGCAACTTCTAGTATTCAACAGCAGAAACAACAAAAAAAACAAAAGTGTGCAAGTTTTAACTTATTACAAAACCAAGCTCATCATTGCCTTACAACAAAAGAAAACTTCATAAGGGAATGATAAGCATAAAAAATAAATAACAAAAAAAAAATCAAATTAAGAGAAAAGAAACTATGAGAGCGACAAACTGGTATAAAAAACAATAAAGTGCTTGAAAAAAAATTCATGTGAATTTGAACTTTTCTGAATAGAGCCACTACTTCTTCTTAAGCAATAGTTTACATTTGATGGACGAAGTGGAGCTTGTGACATTCCATATGAAATCCAACACGAGGCTTTTGTGATGCTTGATATGTTGATGAAATTTTTAGCTGAATATCTATAAGATCCACATATGTACATAGAATTTCATTGATACAGGCAAGGTAAACCGGTTGAACCTAATAAATCCCACGTATTTGGTCATATTTGACAACAGTTATCGCCTTCAGACTATTCTCCTTCTACCGGCCTCACATGAGTGCATTTCACCTCTCACGGGTCTAATTTTTCTCTTGTTTCGTCTCCAGTTTTACGGCGCCACCGTTTCTCTTAGAGATAACCTTAACCTTACATTGAGCGCTTTTGGGAACGCAAGCATAACAGCTGTTTCTGGAGCTGTTTTGGCAAGTATCGCTATGGAAACGATATGTGACCTTTTCGGGCCTCGCCTTGCTATGTCCTCGCTTATCTTCTTACATGTCATGCGGTCTCTTGCTCGGCTATTGCAGATTCTCCAGCCTCCCCCCTCCTAATCAGGTTCTGCTCGAAATATTAAAATCATTTATTATTATTTTCTTTTTTAGTGAAACATGTTCATTAGTATTAAAATAACTTGCGAAGGTTACTAGTTCAGTCTCTTGAACATACTACAAGAGGAAAAAATTATTTATTATTTTTCTCTAATTTAAATGAAGATATTTTGTTCTTCTTTTCAATATGATTTGAGTTGAATAAATGAGCAACTTTCTATACTAGCAGTAGTTTTTAGACTGTTGTAGTCACAAATGAAAGTGGGAGAAGCACACTAAATTTTTATTTATTGAAATATCCTCTCATGTACGTATGTATATAGTCACCTCCATTTTTGTCATTTAGTGCAGGAAAACGTCTTTCATATAATATGACACTTCTTAAAATTTAAATGTAGATATTTATTTAAAATTACTTGAGTTGCATAAAATGAGAAACTTTGTGTATTCAGAGCATCGCAACAGCTTTCCGAAATTAGTTTATATTACACATAATCAAATTCATTATTTATATTTTACAGATTCTCTATAATACAGTTTTGCACATCTGATTTTAAAATACAAATTTTGTAAATGAGATATAAATCTTATATCTATAATTAATTGAAAAGAAAAAAAGCATTAAAGAGAAATTTACAACACAAGTTTATAGATAAAATCGAAGAGACAAAAAAAGATATATTTACTTACCATTTCTCACAAATTTCATCATCTAAAGTTTCTCATATAATAAATTTCTATAAATCATTAAATGGTGTATTTATTCCATATGTAAAATATTTTCTTTGAAATAAGTTCCCGTTTATCCAAATATCACCAAAAATTATTTTATCTGTAAATACTTGTTTTTTTTTCAATTTTACGTAAAAAACAAACATGCTAAATATCAGACATTATACACTCTCGAATATAGTATAACTATTTACGTATATAATTTTAAAAGTAGGAAACATGACACATAACTATTCTTAAGTCATGCAAAAAAAAGAGCTTATTTTTTATCATTGTTACCGTTGAAATATATCTCATATCGGTGGTTTCTTGGTCGTAAATACGTTTAGTAGAAATAAATGGAAATAAATGTGGTATCAGATCATGCTTTTTATTTGTTTTATTTTTGAACTCACATGTTTGTATGTATTAAATATTGTTGGTTTTTCGGAATGGATGAACTTCTCAAAACAAAAGTGAGAAATTTATAACACAGATTTATAAATAAATAAAAACAAAAAGATATACGTTATATGCACTCTCAAATATAATATAACTATTTATATATATATATATGTACTTTTATACATTTTTAAAATTAAAGAAGATCACATATTTATTAATAAATTATTAAAGAAAATAGCTTATTATTTTTCATTATAAGAAAATATAAATAACTGAACAATTCTCACGAAAAATGTATTAGATACATGTTTTTTTATTTTCATTTTTTGTTATGAAATAGTAGATGACTTTTTAGTTTGGATAAAAAAAATAGAAAAATAAAGATCACATATGTAGAGTATATCTTAATCTTGCGTTTAAATATATGTGTAGAGAGTTGTGGAAAATATTTTCAAATTTTTATAATTTTTTCACTTATATTTTCATAAAATATATAAAATATTTTTCTTCAAAATAAGTTTACAGTTTAACCAAACATCACCAAAAATTATTTTATTTGTAAATACTTGTTTTTTTACGTTAAAAACAAACATAGGTTAATTATAAGACATTATATACACTCTCTAATATCGTATAACTATTTACATATACATTTTTATGCATTTTTAAAAGTAGAAAACATGACACAAAACTATTGTCAAGTCATTCACAAAAAAACAACTTTTTATTTGTCATTATTACCGTATCAGAGCATGATCTTATATAATTTAAATGAACATATTTTTTTCTGCTTTTTAATATAACTTGAGTTGTAGCCACAAATGAAAGTGGGCGAGAAAATTAAATTTTTATTTATTTAAAATATGCTATCATGTACGTATATATATATCCGCCTCCGTTTTTGTCATTTAGTGTATGAAAACGTCATTTCAAATAATATGGCACTTCTTAAAATTTAAATGAATATATTTATTTAAAATTATTTGAGTTGCATAAAATGAGAAAATTCGTGTAGTTAGAGCATTCGCAACATCTTTCCTAAATTAGGTTATATTACACAGAATTAAATTCATTATTTATATTTTACTGATTCTCTATAATACAGTTATGCACATCTGATTTTAAAATAATTTTTTTGTAAAGGAGATATACATCTTATATCTATAATTAATTGAAAAGAAAAAAAAAGTATGAAAGAGAAATTTACAACACAAGTTTATAAATAAAATCAAAGAGACAAAAAAAGATATATTTACTTAACATTTCTCACAAATTTCATCATCTAAAGTTTTTACTATAATAAATTTCTATAAATCATCAAATGATGCATTTATTTCATATGTAAAATTTCTTCTAAATAAGTTTCCCGTTTAACCAAATATCACCAAAAATAATTTTATATGTAAATACTTGTTTTTTTTTCAATTTTACGTAAAAAACAAACATTTTAATTATCAGACATTATACACCCTCGAATATTGTATAACTATTTACATATATAATTTTAAAAGTAGGAAACATGACACATAACTATTGTTAAGTCATGCAAAAAATAGCTTATATTTGTCATTGTTACCGTTCAAATATATCTCATATCGGTGGTTTCTTGGTCGTAAATACGTTTAGTAGAAATAAATGGAAATAAATGTGGTATAAGATCATGCTATTTATTTATTTTATTTTTGAACTCACATGTTTGTATGTATTACATATTGTTGGTTTTTCGGAATGGATAAACTTCTCAAAACAAAAGTGAGAAATTTATAACACAAATTTATAGATTAAAAAAACAAAAAGATATACGTTATATGCACTTTCAAATATAATACAACTATTTTCATATATATACTTTTATACATTTTCAAAATTAAAGAAGATCACATATTTATTGATAAATTATTAAAGAAAATAGCTTATTATTTCTCATTATAAAAAAATACAAATAACTGAACAATTCTCAAGAAAAATGTATTAGATACATGCTTTTTTATTTTCATTTTTTGTTATGAAATAGTAGATGACTTTTTTAGTTTGGAGAAAAAAAATAAAAAAATAAAGATCACTTATGTAGAGTATATCTTAATCTTGCGTTTAAATATATGTGTATGGAGTTGTGGAAAATGTTTTCACATTTTTATAATCATTTCATTTGTATTTCCATAAAATATGTAAAATATTTTTCTTCAAAATAAGTTTTCCAGTTTAACCAAACAACACCAAAAATTATTTTATCAGTAAATACTTGTTTTTTTTTACGTTACAAACAAACATAGGTTAATTATAAGACATTATATACACACTTGAATATAGTATAACTATTTACATATATATTTTTATGCATTTTTAAAAATAGAAAACATGACACAAAACTATTGTCAAGTCATTCACAAAAAAAAACTTTTTATTTGTCATTATTACCGTATCAGAGCATGATCTTATATAATTTAAATGGACATATTTTTTTATGCTTGCTAATATGACTTGAGTTGTAGTCGCAAATGAAAGTGGGCAAGAAAATTAAATTTTATTTATTGAAAATATGCTCTCATGTATGTATATATAGCCGCCTCCGTTTTTGTCATTTAGTGTATGAAAACGTCATTTCAAATAATATGACACTTCTTAAATTTTAAATGAAGATATTTATTTAAAATTACTTGAGTTGCATAAAATGAGAAACTTCGTGTAGTTAGAGCATTCGCAACAGCTTTCCTAAATTAGGTTATATTACACATAATTAAATTCATTATTTATATTTTACTGATTCTCTATAATACAGTTTTGCACATCTGATTTTAAAATAAAATTTTATAAAGGAGATATACATCTTATATCTATAATTAATTGAAAAGAAAAAAAGCATGAAAGAGAAATTTACAACACAAGTTTATAGATAAAATCGAAGAGACAAAAAAAGATATATTTACTTACTATTTTTTCACAAATTTCATCATCTAAAGTTTTTAATATAATAAGTTTCTATAAATCATCAAATGATGCATTTATTCCATATGTAAAAAAAATTCATTACTTGAATTTTTACATACTAGTCCTGATAAATTTCATTACTTGAATTTTTTAATATTAAAAATTTCCATAAATTATCAAATACTGTATTTATTCCATACGTGTTTGATAAGGTAGATTCAGAGCTCGGAACAATTTACTCTCTTTGTTTGTCCTCTAATTTTTGCCTTTTCTTTTTTCTTTACATAAAATAATGTAAAAATGAGAAACAATAATTTGTATTGGCCTTTTGAGGCTTTAAATAATTTTTTTCCTAAAACAAATTTTAAGCCAAATCTAAGCTAGCTAAAACTCATTAACAATTAAACATTGACGCTAAACTAATCCACAGTTTATTTCTAATTCATTTGTTAACTATTATGTAAAATTTAGTTTAACAAACTAAATTGCTATGATTATATATATAATATAGATAAATTATCTCAAAACTAATGAACTAAACAGGCATATCATCTAAACGTATGTAAATGGGAAATTTGATATAAAAAAGGAAAACAAGATGCAAGAGGAGAGAGAGTGTTTGTTTACTAAAATCTCATATCGCCAAAAATGATTTTATATGTAATTTTTTTTTTCCAATTTTATATCAATAACAAACATAATCTAATTAGCATACGTTATATAAACTCTCAAATATAGTATAACTATTTTCATATATACTTTTATGCATTTTCAAAATTAGAGAAGATGACACATAGTTATTGATAAATCATTAAAGAAATAGCTTATTATTTTTCATTCTAAAAAAATTCAAATAAGTGAACAATTTTCAAGAAAGAGATATTAGATACATGCATTTTTTTTAATTTTTTGTTATGAAATAGAAGATGACTTTTTTAGTTTGGAGAAAAAAATAAAAATAAAGACTACGTATATAGAGTATATTTTAAGCTTACGTTTAAATATATGTGCAAGGAGTTGTGGAAAATATTTCTACCTTTTTATAATCGTTTCGCTCGTATTTCTGTAAAATATGTAAAATATTTTCCTTTGAAATAAGTTTCCCGTTTAACCAAACATCACCAAAAATGATTTTATCTGTAAATACCTTTTTTTTCCTTCTATTTTAGGTCCAAAACAAACATAGGCTAATTATCAGACATTATATATACTCTCGAATATAGTATAATTATTTAGATATACATTTTTATGTATTTTTAAAAGCTTATTATTTGTCATTGTTACCGTTGAAATATATCTCATATCGGTGGTTTCTCGGTCATAAATACGTTTAGTAGAAATAATTGGACATTAATGTGGTATCAGAGAATGCTTTTTATTTGTTTTATTTTTTCACTCACATGTTTGTCTATATTAATTATTACATATTATTGGTTTTTCAGAATGAGTGAACACTAATAGTTACATTTACCAATTTTTTTATTCATCCATTGATTCTAAATTAAACGATAGTTATTCTATTTTGGTAAGTCACAAATTAAATAGAAGTTTCCTAAATAAGAACTAAAAAAAGGGAAAAAAAATTACTTTATTAACCTTTTTGGATTTATGTGTAAGAAAAAAATATATTGACTTGACTAAAAGTAGTGATAAATTGGACAAATTCAAGTCTGCTCACTTGATTTTATCAAATAGTAGGATTTCCAATTCAACCCTATTAACATGACTAAAATAATCTAAAATAGAAGTGTAAACCAGGTGTTATGGATCCCACAACTCATTTAGATAAACTTCAATTGTGTAAATAGATTTTGTCTGCTTGCTTTCGATATGCATGGTGTGCTTTTTATTAAATTTGTTACGAAGAAACTGTTTGTGACGTTCTTTGTTTTCTTTTGCCATTTTTTTCCCTCTCACGTGTTAATAGACTCCGTCTGAGCCTGTTAGTTTGACGTTTCATACAAAAGTTCTCTTTTGTTTCTAGTTTGTTACATAGCTCATGCTCATGTAAAATTACAAATTTCATTACTATTGTTGATTTCGTGCTCAAGAAAGTTTAGTGGGGATGATGATATCCAAATTTGTTAATCATAGTATTTTCCATCAGATTTTCATATACAGTGAATGTGATGGTACAGATTCAAGGTTAAATACGAAAATTGTTGTAACTTGGTCGTTATAGTCATTCAATTCGATTATTGTCATTTTGATAATGTTAGGCCAGTGATAGGTATTGTTTTATTCTTTAGAGTGCTACTTATCTCATCAAACTTAATATATGTGAAAAATGTATAATTGAAAAAAAAAACAGTTTATTGCAACTTATAGTCTTCAACAACAGAAACAACAAATAAAACAACAATCTGAAAGTTTTAAACCATTATAAAGTCAAGCTACATCATCACCTTCTCACAACAAAAGAAAACTTCAGAATGGATGCTTACACAAATAAAAATAACTGCCGAAAGTTTATAGTTCATTGTATTTGAACATATTACAAGGGGAAAATAATCATTAATTAATTTTATCTAATTTAAATGAAGATAATTTTTTATTCTTTTTAATATGACTTGAGTTGAATAAATGAGCAATTTGTTATACTGCCAATAGTTTTTCGACTGTTGTAGTCACAGATGAAAGTTGGACGAAAAAAATTAAATTTTTATTTATTAAAAATATCCTCTCATATACATATATATATATATATATATATATATATATATATATATATATATATATATATATATATATAGTTGCCTCCGTTTTTGTCATATAGTGCATGAATATGTTATTTCATATAATTTGGCACTTCTTAAAATTTAAAGAAGATAATTATTTAAAATTACTTGAGTTGCATAAAATGAGAAACTTCATGTATTTAGAGCACTCGTAACAGTTTTTCTAAATTAGTTTATATCGCACATAATCTAATTCATTATTTATATTTTATAGACTCTCTATAATGCAATTTCACACATCTGATTTTTAAATATAAATTTTGTAAAAGAGATATACATCTTTTGTCTGTAATTAATTTCAAAGCAAAAGAGCATGAAAGAGAATTTTACAACACACATCTATAGATAAAAACGAAGAGACAAACAAAGACAGATTCTTAGTTACGAGTTTTGATAAATTTCATCATCTGAAATTTTTAATATAATAAATTTCAATAAATCATCAAATGCTGCATTTATTCCATACATGTTTGATAAGGCCGACTTAGATCTCGGAACAATTTACTCTCTTTATTTGTTCTTTAATTTTTGTGTTTTCTTTTTCTTTACATAAAATAAAGTAAAAGTGAGAAACTAATAACACAAATTTATAGATAAAAAAAAAGACAAAAAAGAAGAAGATATTCTTACATACCAATTCTGGCAAATTTCATCATCAGAACTTTTTAATATTATTAAATTTTATAAATCATCAAATGTTGTATTTATTCCATAAGTATTTGATAAAGCCGACTCAGAGCTTTAAATAATTTACTCTCTTTGTTTGTTTTCCGATTTATGTATTTTATTTTTCTTAACATAATATAAGGTAAGAATGATAAAGTTGCAACACAAATTTATAGATAAAAAACAAAAAGACAAAAAAAGACTACATTCTTACATACTAGTCCTGATAAATTTCATTACTTGAATTTTTTAATATTAAAAATTTCCATAAATTATCAAATGTTGTATTTATTCCATACGTGTTTGATAAGGTAGATTCAGAGCTCGGAACAATTTACTTTCTTTGTCTGTCCTCTAATTTTTGCCTTTTCTTTTTTCTTTACATAAAATAATGTAAAAATGAGAAACGATAATTTGTATTGGCCTTTTGAGGCTTTAAATAATTTTTTTCCTAAAACAAATTTTAAGCCAAATCTAGGCTAGCTAAAACTCATTAACTAATCCACAGTTTATTTCTAATTCATTTGTTAACTATTATGTAAAATTTAGTTTAACAAACTAAATTACTATGATCATATTTATAATATAAATAAATTATTTCAAACCCCATGAACTATTCAATGATAGCATCTAAACGTATGTGAAGGGAAAAAATGAATCATGAGAACTCTTTTATATAAAAAGGGAAAGAGAGGAGAGAGAGTGTTTGTTTACTAAAACTACACATCGCCAAAAATGATTTTATATGTAAGTAATTATTTTGTCTCAATTTTACATCAATGACAAGCATAGTCTAATTAGCATAAGTTATATACACTCTCAAATATAGTATAACTATTTTCATATATATTTTTATACATTTTCAAAAGTAGAAAGATGACACATAGTTATTGATAAGTTATTAAAGAAAATAGCTTATTATTTTTCATTATAAAAATATACAAAGAACTGAACAATTTTAAAAAAATAGATATTAGATACATGCCTTTTTTTTTATGAAATAGAAGACGACTCTTTTATTTTGTAGAAAAAAAATAAAGATCACGATGTAAAGTATATCTTAAGCTTGCTTTTAAATATATGTGCGGAGAGTTGTGGAAAATGTTTTCACCTTTGTATAATCGTTCCGCTCGTATTTTCATTAAATATGAAAAATATTTTTCTTCGAAATAAGTTTCCCGTTTAAGCAAACATCACAAAAAATGATTTTATGTCCAAAAAAAAAATATAGGCTAATTATCAGACATTATATACACTTTCGAACATAGTATAACTATTTACATATAAATTTTTATGCATATTTAAAGGTAGGAAACATGACACATAACTATTGTCAAGTCATTAAAAAAACTTATTATTTGTCATTGTTACCGTTGAAATATATCTCATATCGGTGGTTTCTCAACCGCAAATACGTATAGTAGAAATGAATGGACATTAATATGGTATCAGAGAATGCTCTTTATTTGTTTTATTTTTTAAACTCACATGTTCGTCTGTATTACATATTGTTGGTTTTTCGGAATGGATGAACTCTAATAGTTACATTTACCGAAATTATTATTAATCTCTCCATGCCAAATTAAACGATAGTTATTCTATTTTGAAAAGTCTCAAATTAAATGAAAGTTTCCTAAAATAGGAACTAAAAAAATGAAAAAAATTACTTGACTAAAAATAGTAGTAAATTGGAAAAAATACAAGTTTGCTCACTTGATTTTATTAAATAGTAGGATTTCCAATGCATCTATATTAACTTGACTAAATGGATCACAAATACAAGTCCAAACCAGGTGTTGTGGAGCCCACAACTCATTTCGATATACTTCAATAGATTGTGTTTGTTTGTTTTCGATATGCATAGTGTGTTTTTTATTAAATTTACTATGAATAAAGTGTTCGTGGCGTTATTTATTTTCTTTTCCTATCTTTTTTCCTTCTCGCGTGTTAATAGACTCCGCCTGAGACTGTTTAGTTTGACGTCTCGTACAAAAATTCACTTATGTTTCTAGTTTGTTATATAGCTCCTGCTCATATAAAATTACAAATTTCAATACTATTGATGATTTGGTGCTCAAGAAAGTTTAGTGTGGATGATGATACACAAATTTGTTAATCAGAATATTTTCCTTCAGATTTGCATATACAGTGAATGTGATGGTACGGATTCAAGGTTCAATACAAAAATTGTTTAACTTGGTCGTTATAGTCATTTAATTCTATTATTGTCATTTTGATAAATGTTAGGCCAATGATATATATTGTTTTATTCTTGAGAATGATACTTATCTCATCAAACTCAATATGTGTAAAAATGTATAATTGAAAAAACACAGTTTATTGCAACTTCAAGTTTTCAACCGCACAAACAACAAATACAACAACAATGTGCAAGTTTTAAACCATTATAAAAACCAAGATGCATCATCACCTTCTCACAACAAAAGAAAATTTCAAAAGGGAAGGTTACACATAAAAAAAGATCATAAAACAAATCAAAGTAAGAGAAACTATAATAACGATAAAACGATATCAAAAACCATCCTAGCAAAATTTTTGAGATGACTTTGAACTTCTCTGAATGAAACCATTACTTCTTTTTAAGCAATAGTCTATGCTTGATGGAAAAAGTGGAGCTTGTGACATTCCATATGAATTCCAACACAAGGCTTTTTGTGATACCTGGTATGTTGAAGGTTTAAGTTGAATATCTATAAGATCCACATTTGTACATGGAATGTCATTGCTACAAGAAAGGTAAACCGGTTGAACCAAATAAGTTCCAGTTATTTGTTTGTATGTCACGCCATTTATCGCCACTGCTCTTGTTTGATTCTTGCAAAACTTTTTGTCGCAATAATATTGATCAATTACTATTGGTACCTTAACATCCGTGACATGAATTTTAGAAAATGTCACGTTCTTAACGGTTCCGATTCCTCCCTGCAAGTGATTACTTGTTAGAAAATTATAGCAGAGTTGCTGGTATTACTATTTAAGGTCTTTTTTCTATATTCTATTTGCAGAAGAATATTTGATGGTTATAGACTTATAATAGCAAATGGGTGAACTAAAATAGCTTTTCACATAAATTTATGCTGCAATTATTTTCTTCCCAGAAGTTCAGTTGAAACTTAATTAGTCTCAATTTGGATTACTGATAGATGTGATCCAGCAAATTTTAGTTTAAAAAGAGTTATTTAGTGTCATTCTAGAAGACATACCAGCATAACTAATTGTAAAGGGCTAATTGCATTTCGAAATGAATTACAAATGGCTGAATAGATATGATATTTGGTTTATGTGAGAACTATCTCGTTCGTAATAACTAATGAGGCTAAGTCTGTCAACTTTGAGAATTTATGAACTGCTACTGTTAAATCGTTGAAATATGGGGAAATTTTTTACAAGAACACAAGTTTTCTAGTTGCTTTCCGGTTAGTCTAACAATAATAAAATGAAAATGAACAGTTCTGCTAACAGTGCCCCCGTGACATCCTTAATCAATGTCAAGGGGGCCTTGGTTAGCTTTTTCCTAAAGGGAAAAGTATACAACATTAGCAGATAAAAATAGATAAAGAACAAAGGAAATATCTGCAAATTAGGTGAATCTTGAATAGAAAAAAGAATGTTCCATATTCCATAAAAATAAGTACCTGCCAAGTCTTGATTCTTACTCCAGATAGAGTATTTTGCATAAAGATGTTTTCAACATTGACATTGGAGACACATGCCTTGCTTTTATCTTTTCCCAATCCCCCTAAACTGAACATTATTAAGATAATAAAACGATAAATATCACATCTAGAAAACCCAACAAATTCAAATATTCTTTATATTTGGGTTGAAAAATGAAAGCTTTTACTTTAGAGATTATATTAACTACCTTATGCCGTGTCCAGGGCCACAAGTAATGTGATGAATGTGAATATTATAACAACCAGTTTGAATTGATATACAATCATCTCCTGTTACAAGACAAGATGCAAGTTAAAATAGCCATTCAAATTTAAATATTATATAAAGTATCACTATAAAATAATTGTCTATAAATTGTAGCATCCCGGATTTGTAACATAATTGCTTCAAATGGATGGTTACAGTTATGAAAAAACACATTTAGAATCCCATGTTTGCACAACATGAATGAACAGTCTGAATTCAGATCATGAAAAAATTCTACTCTGGATATGTAGATTATAACAAACAACACACTTCATAAATTGTGATATAAGAATGATGATAATGAATCCAAAGTTGTGGGTATGCCTCCATAAATTGTCAATAAAAGAGCTATAATTTTGATTATGCAAAAATCAATTTAGGATTTATGTTGATTTTCCTTATGATAATTACCAGTTCCAATTTTGGAATGTTGGATTTCAACATCCTGGGTGTTCTGAAGATGAATGCCATCAGTATTTGGGCTGTTTTCTGGTGCTGAGATAGTAATGTTTTTTATCTTTACACCAACTGAATTGTCAAATTTCAGGTGGCATTGAGGACTATTAATTATCTGAATGTCACGGACCATCACATTACGACTCCCATAAAACCTCATTGCCTGTAGTAAATCAGATATTTTGTCACTCTTACAAAATTATAATTGATAAACGACAAAAGAACAAAAAAGAAGAAGTTATGTTGTCAATTGTCAGGACAAGTAATAGTTAAGCCGAGGCGTACCAAGTATTAACTAACACATATCAAGCATGTTTGTGATGTTAGGTTTTGTTGTTGCGTTTTTGAAATAAGTGTAAGAAATTTTGTTGATTAGTCTCGTCTTATGATTTGCAAATCCTCTCTTTAAGTTAATTTGAGACCATACAACATTACAAAGGCAATTTACTGAATGTAAAATGTCCATGATATCTCATATACTGCTCATATAAATGAAGGATGTAAAAAAAGGAAAAGAAAAAGAACAGTGAAGAAATGATTAGAATATCAACAAAAGTGCGAAGCGTGTAATCCAAAATCGAATTTTAAAAGCCATAGAGCGAGTGTAATCGTACGGTTGGTTTTATTTCTTCCCTGTGTTGGTTGAGCATCTGTAATAGAAAGAAGTATAAAAACCATAAGTTACTATGTATGAAACAAATATCTCAGGAAAGAAAAATACTTAAAATAAAGAAGATAACAACCTGAACATTATCGATATAAGAATTAGTCCACCAGTTAGAGCCTTGACCATCAACGGTACCAGCACCTTGGATCGTGAAATTCTCGACCCATTTAAAATTAATCCATTGATACAAACTTGATTTCGGCCATGACCCTATTTCAAGAGGAGCTGAAAGTTCCCCATCAATCTGTTAAAAGTTCAAACTCTTGAGGTTTGGTTTGTTTCTATTATTCTGAAGAAGTTAAGTCGAAAATGGAGGAGAATGATACCTGGAGAACAAGATGTGGCATACATGGGCCTTGTAGTGTTATTGGTTTGATCAGAAACTTAAAGTTAGACGGGATTTGTAAAATGGCTTTTGGTCTCCTGCAAGCTGATTTCCATGCTGCTACAAGTGCCTGTTTAAGGACCGAAAGTGTATAAAATATAGAAACCATTGAACTCACTGGAGTTCTCTTCCGCTTCACTTTTTTAAGCAAATGAATTGGCTTAACTGAGACGGAAAAAGATCTAAAAATCTTTTTTTTCAAGTTAGAAAACGAAATATCTACTTGCTTTATGAATTACAACCAAATAAATTAAAGCGTTTCAAAATAGAATTAATGATTTGAATTCCATGATCAGTTATACTGACATTAAAGGCATATCTAATTTTTGTAACATTGAACAATATCAAATAATATTATATCTTTTGTTAGTGTACCTTAGAATCATCGGATATACCATCTCCCTTTGCCCCGAATGAAAAAACATCGAAAACATTCGACCGACCAGAAGAAGGAAGAGGAGCTTGTATTGGTCCCGGAGAAATCGCGTGGCTATGGCCATGGCCATTCTTGTGGTTTCCATTCTTCTGATGGTTCTTTTTAGCCTCAACATGAAAAAAACTCTCAAATGTGAGTACAAAAACAACCAGGAAAAGCACAGGATATGAAAGAGAAAATTTTCTTTGAGTCTTCATGTGTTTGCCTTTTCACTTTCCACAATAGAAATTCTTTATATGGCAGAGTAGCACTGTAGTATAGAAGTTAGTACTATTGTGTCAGTACAAGGAAGTGAGGTGGTTATGACAGTTTATATAGTTGGTGTTTAGGTGAAAAGATCATTGAGACACTTCTTTATTAGCTGTTAAAAACAAATACATGATTCCCATAGTGTTGCATACAGTGCCGTCTCCATCATTTTGAGTTTTGAAGACTCAAAGCCGATAAAAAAAAATGGACCCTAAATACAAACATTACTTTAACCATTAAAATATTAAAAAAAACACTCGAATTGATAATTTATTATTTTTCCCACCATGTTTTAATTAAATAATCGGGCACAAGCACACCTGATAAATTATCAGAATAAATTACTAAATCAATCATATATACAAATTTGAGAATAAATGTATCCAATTAAAATATTAATTTAAAACTCCCAAATTTAGTTGTGTAAATCATCACAAAAAGCTCATGAGTCAGAGGTTCATATGAATAAAGCGGATTCATTTTTATTGTACTATTTTTTTTAGATTAGCCTACCCTAATTTTTTTTGGGCTATTCGATCAAAAGCAATCTCATCCAAGGTTCAAATGGAAATATTACTACGTAGGATTGCCTATATACACTCGTCGGTAACACGAGCAGTTAAAAAAAATAAGAAGTTCTCAATGCGATTACAGTACGTTATTTTAGAGTAACACTACCATAAACATGGTAAATGTGTGTCAGCCACTAAAAACTCAACACTTATTAATGAACCCAAAATAACTATTACTCTAAAATTAAAATTAAAATATTCTATCGGTTGACACATAATAAATTATAGTGTATCGTATGAAAAAAAAAAAATTATCAACCGTACCGAAAAAGTATCGGATGCATTTCAGATACATTACGTAAAAAATAAAAATCAAATTTATCAATCGTACCGAAAAAGTATCGGATATATATAATCGTGTCAACCATTTTCTTACTTATATTTTTTTTTTCATATTTTTTGTTGACCATTAGATTGGATTATTTTTTATTTAATTATAATCCATAAAAAACTATGGTAGTCTATCCTAAAAAAATTAGAAAAACAAAATTGTATCCGAATAAACCCCCAAATCTATTAGAATTCCAGAGGAGAGTAATTTTGTTTAACCTTATTTTGAGTTTATCAAATCAAAATTAACTTACAAGTAGTGATGTAAAGACTTTATTTACATAGAGAATTAGAAAATCAATTACCTTTGTTACGCTTTGTGAGAAACAAAAATTGTTATGTGTTTTTTTTATTTGCTAATAAAACTTGGAATTTTTTTTTTTGTGGTCAGTTCTATATTAATAATAAAATAAAATAATATTATTTCTTAAGGGTATATTAGTAATTTAATATATAAAGACAAAAATAGGCCTCTGTAATTTTGGTGGCTCCAGTTTTATGCTTCTAAAATTTGGTTTTAAAACCGTTTGTGCTTGCATACACTCTATTTGGCCTTCATAGTTTCCTTTCAAATATACAATTCTTGATTTGCTTTAACAATGATGAATTCGGGTCACAAACTTTAAAACGTGATGGAATTAGTTGTATTTTCGTAATGGAAATATTATAGTATTACGTTTATAGTAGGATGCCTAACATGCTGACCATCAGGGTCTGTGACGCTCTCGAAGTAAGAATACCCTCCAAATTGAGGGTTCGTCGTTATAAGAACGAAAAACTTGCCTGGAATTGACACAACCTGAAATTTCTGTTCCAAGCGTGCTTAACAAATTAAGTAAAGATAAAATAATTTTATTTATTAAATTCCAAATCGTTAATGATGAGGCATTATTCCATCAAGTGGTAAAAAGTTCTTGATAGTTTAATTATAGTAGTTCTAAATCGTTGTTCTACGAGTTTGTTAGTGCATTAGTTCATATCTGAATAGCACTAAAATTCTTGGCAAGTTCCATTATTTATATTAACACTCATCTCGACCAAGAAAGTCTGTAGTGAACTTTAAGTTATGGATATTATTGTTTAATAACAGGTTACATGTGGTGTGCTAATTAAAAAGAATGCTTAAAAGTTAAGAATGGCTTCATGCATGCACCATTTTTTTTTCCATCAAGGTAATGTATTAGGTCTAGCATTTCCAACAAATGAATGACAGTTAGTGAAAATATAATTTAATAAAAGTAATTTATGTAATGCATATACAAAAGTTTATGTAAACAAACAAACTAAACTTTTGAATTCAAAAGAAAAATGTCTCCATATGGATGAGCTATTATATATGTATACGCAAATTAAAATATGTGGTATAATAAAATAAAAATTAAGTCATTGTAATATAATTATGTCATTTATTACTTACTATAAAGAGACTAGTTTCTTGTGGAGTTTATTATATTTACTACTCAACCAAGTGGGGACTTTTTTTTTCAATAGAAAATTGTTCATTTATCATGAAGTCTAACTTAATTATTGAAAACCTGAAGTTAAAATTTCTTTTAAGATTAGGTACCAATGCTTAATGATGCTATCATGTTTTTCTTTCAATTTTTATCGTCAAAATCAATGATGCCACATTGATATTTAGCAATATTTAAACACATAACACAAATTTGGGTTTCTACGGATTAAGTCAAGTATTTGTTAAACATTAACTTTTCCCTTTTTATAGTTTTATTTCTGTATAGAGATTTATTTGTGGAAGTTAAGCATGAGATATCATCCAACAAGTAACCTACAATTGGAGGCTCTATATACAGTTTATTACTGTATAGATTATTGTTATATAAAGGTTTTACCGTAGATATTTATTCACCAAAAATCACAATATATCAATTTTAAATTATACTAATAGAGTATAAGAAATACTTTTACTTACCAAAATATCACCATATAAGCTAATATTGTTAAAAAGTATTTAGCTATTCCATTACCCGTACAAAAGCTCAACCTGAATGATGAATAGTGCGTTCCGTTTTATGAGAAAATAAGAAGATGGTCTACACCAAATGTAATTCATTGAGTGACAATTAAAGTATCCAATTCCACAACTCATTGCTTGTTTTGAACTTCTCTATATTAAACATGTTTTCTTAGTCATAATGGACTAAGTAATAAGTTTCTATTAGACCAATGGCAGTGGCAAAAATCTATATGAATCACAAAGAAGAAAATCTCTTATTAGATGAATATGTTTATAAGATTGGAGCATTCTACCAAGGAACACTTTTACTACATATCTTTGAATAGGGTTCTCTATTTCTATTTTGGGTCATGAATAACCTATAATACTAAATTCTAAATAGTGATACATATTTCAAAATGCAAAGGATGAGTGGACAACCGACCACACACTTAAAGAACTTTTGAGGCTAAAAAGCACTTTTTTTAGTATTATTTCTAGGGACCATGCTAAACATTTCTTTTTTCTAGCTAGTTTCGAAAAGAATAGTTCGCATGATGTCAAGATGTGGAAAATAGAATATAAAAAAAACTTTTGTTATTTAGTTTATATAATTATACTGGGAAAGTGGGAAGTGCTTAAAGTTTGTAATATTCTTGTTTTAACTATTAAGCCTTGTGCTGGAGATCAATGTCTTTATTTATCACTTGTGTCACTAATTTAATGGTCGCGTGTCTTTGTGTAATTGGCTGAGATTACATCGTTGTATCTTTCGATTGTATAGGAGCTTCTTGTAATTAATGCAAAGTCGTTCTGTAAAAACTGTTACGTACTTCGGAGACCAGTTCGACACTCTCTATTTGTATTCACAATAATAAAATTTCATCTTCTATTTTTATTCTCATTTCTCATCAAGAGTTCTCTCCCGATGATTGTTGATCAATCAAAGCGGAATTTTTTTACATGAAATGATTGCATGATGGCGATATTTCCGCTGCACTACTAGAAAAATGTGTATTTGAGACAACTTTTTTAACACTGTAATCTAATCTTGTTTGTGAATAGACACTTGTTTTCTTTCTAATTCTGCACATTGCGGAAAGTAGGGGTTTCTCATGAAGATCGTTATCGATATTCAGAGTTATGCTTGGGACATGGCAGATCTCATTATTACATACTTCAAAGATTGTACAGCCATTACTTGTGCTGTTTCCAAAGTTTTCAAACATAGTTGGATATTTTATGTTGGGACTTGGTATAATAAACACACTGACGTATCAAATTAAACAACATTTTCCAACTATAGTTTCCTATGATTCTCTACATTAGACAAAAACTTGCTTTTTGGGCTTATGATCCCTTTCCGTCATTTCCGACACTCTTTTTCTCAGCTTTGCTCATCATTATGACGATTCCGCTTACGAACAAAGTTAAACATAACTGAAATTGTAATCAATACACGTAGCGAGACAGTTAGACAACTGTTTAGTAGTATTAGAATATGAAAACAAGGTACAAAGGTAGAAATGGCGAGTCTCAGAAATTAAATATTGTGGGAAACACTAATTCGAAATTAAATGTAACTTCCTAAAATTAATAGTAACCGGTGCCGTTTAAAGTGGTATTATTACAATCTCCACCACTTAAAATAAGCTTGTCCTCAAGCCTCTCGAAATTACGTTGCGTCGTGCTCTGACAACCATCCGAAAATATTATATGTTCTCCCGACACATCTACGGAACAACACCCTTTAATGGATTTTTCCTGGATCAATCACTTGGTTTTCATTGTCAAAATTCTGCCTTGCTTGATTTTCAGAGTGGTTCTCAAATCCATCTTCAATGTTTTTCCAAAGACAATGCGAAATTGCAACCTGTTTCTTGAACTTTGTATCCTCAAGAATTTGAACTCACCAAATGTTTTGAACACGAACTTTCAATTCGTCAAAATATTTTAATGCTGGTACATTTTCAAAATAAAAAACAACATACAAAAGTTCTTTCTTTCCTAAATAAAAGCAATTGTTCATCTCAGAAGCCTTCCTAGCATCATATCCTTCTTCTACAGAACCAACTTTATTTTTCAATCATAAAAATTGACTTGTTTATTGGCAGTTTCAGACAACATGTTATTTTTCTCTAGAAAAAATATATGATTTCTGATCTCATAATCCGAATCCAAATCTTCGTAGTTTGGATTAGAGTAAACAATTATCGCTTCCAAAGTGTGTGGCGTTGCTTCTTTATTAGTTAGGTAGGACAATTCATGAATAAACTTTTCAGTTAACTTATCCATTTTTTCATAAAATCGGCATTGCTCCATGAGTTCTCTAATACTATGTTGAATATCTTCGATTTTTTCGTTCCATGATCTTGTTTCTTCCATTGGACCAGCCACTCTAATACCAATTGTGATGATTCCGCTTACGAACAAAGTTAAACAGAACTGAAATTGTAACCGATACATGTAGCGAGACAATTAGATAACTGTTTAGTAGTATTAGAATATGAAAACAAGGTTTAAAGGTAGCAAATTCGAGATGGTGAGTCTCCGATAGCCGCTTCGAGATGGTAAATATCCGAACCAACTCTCGAAAGAGAAAGTTAAACAACAAAAAAATTTTGCATACCTTTATACATACTTACTACATCATTCTGTTATAATAAGTCAAAACAAGTCAAATGATACTGTCCAATGTAGCCATTTTTTTCCAAAAATACCCATATATTTTTTTATTAATTACAATAATATCATACTCACATAAACAAATATAAAAAGTAATAACTAATAACACTATTTATCCATTTTTAACAACCAAACATTCTTTTATGTGTTATCATGTTATACTATTTTTTTTTGTATTATCCACATACTTGTATCATAACTACATTTATTTTATATATTTTGATTGCACTGCGCATCACACACGCAACGCGTGGGGGACGATTACCAGTATATTTATAAAGAAACTACACACAATTTGATAACTGAATATTGGGGGAAAACACTAATTTAAAATTAAATGTAACTTCCTAAATTTAATAGTAACCGTTGCCGCTTAAAGTGGTACTATAACATTGACGTACGAGTCCTCAATAGAAATGGGTATGATTTGTCACTTTCTATCTATCCATTTGTGGTTAATTGGGCGAGACCATTCTTGGTAGCCTAACCTTGGCCCTCGAGCAGGGCCGATGACATGTAGAACAAAGAAGTACACTAGCAACCCAACAATTTACAAAAATGCTATTTTTTTTATATGATTTTTTAAAAATATTCCAAAAACGGTGATTTTTGCAACCCTATAATATAACACTTTGCATTGTGTAACCCTATAATGTTATTTCTGGCCCCGCTCCTGTCTCCGAGGCCTAAGCGTACCTTCCTCCTTCATGTGGTAATCTATAGGGGTTACTTCTTGGAAGTTTTGGTTCTTCGTATATAATTTCAATCATATTATTTAGGAAAAACAGCTTCTACAGGTAGGAAAGGAATTAAGTGGGGGCAGTCCCCCCTCCCGCCCCCCATTTTGCAAAAAATTATCGAAAAGGTAATTTTTTCTATATTCAAAAATTTCGGTCCACTATCATTTTACGTAAAAATACTCATACACGGTATGAAAAAATTTATATAGAATTTCTGCCCCTGCCATTTAGCAATTCTGGTTCCGTGTCACTGTCTGCAGGCATCATTGGGCCTCCATTTTCTGTAAATGGACCATCTTCAAATCCATACACACCTTCTAGAGGTTGTCCCGATAAGAATATGAATTACCTTCATAGATCAACTTAAACTCCCACATAAATCCCCAAATCTATGTTTACAATGGTCTTAAACCTTGGCATATATTTAAGAGAAGCAAATCCCGATTTCCCTCTTTACCAAGACAGATTCCGATATTTCTTGTTTACATCTAATGAATAAAAAGCTTTGCTCTCCTTCGACCATTACTCCTTCGTTCGTCCTCATTAAGGTCATGCCTATCAAATTAGTTTTGAATCTCCGGCGGTCTTCAAAAAGATTCAAATTCTTTCATTTCATCATATTATATTAGCCTTGAGAACCTTGGTTCTCAATAGATACCATGTTCACTTCCATTTTTGAAAGTGGATGCAACTTTCAGGACTTTCTTGTATGCCTTGGCTTACTGCAACAGAGATGGTTTCCACTTAACATTTCATTACTTCAATTCAAATAGTCATGAAAATTATTAGCGTCAACTGTAAACATAGAGCAAATTTTCACTCGATTTTTTTGTTATCACATGGAAAGTATTCAAACAAGCTACTCGTTAATAGCACACTCTTTGAATTATCCTCCTTGGGTTTCTTTATTTTCAGCTAATCTTATTTGTTGTTATTTTGAAATAAATGTTGAACGCTATTCTTCAGAAAATACATGTGCTATGAAATGAACCTCATTACCGTACGTGCGAGTCAAACATGAGATCTTTTCTCTGCTATATATGTCTCTTTCAATACAATTCATTAGGCAACTGTCTCTCCCTAAATTGAGGTCTGATTTCACATTTCCACTGAATTAACTGTATGTTAAATTTATATTTCTTGAAATTTTGTCAAATTTATATCCTTCTAGACACAATCCCCGATATATAAGTGAACTTGGATCAGAATAGAGCAAGTCACGTGCTACTTATTGAATAATTCTTTTGTCCAAATTCAAACCCAAAGTAAATTTTGAAAGCGGCTTTTACAAGTCCTGCTCACTTGAATAGTTACAATTGTCTCACATCGGTAATATATTGATTAACCATGTAGTTTATATATGAGTTCCTGAAAAAATTTATCGCGGCGTCTTTTGCTAGGATTGGATGGACTCTTACCTGGTATTAAAGCGGGTCATCGATGTTCGGCAATTCGATTAATTCTTAACAAATTAGTATTTGCCCCAACTAGAAAACTCATCTGCTTGTCAATTCTTGGTGTAATACTCACCCCACTGGTGTTAGAATTTTTCGCTCATAATTAGGAATTCCTCTTCCAACTCGTCCCGGAATGGGCCTTATGACAAAGAAAAAACACTCCACCCATTTAATATATATGCATTCTTTGGACCCAGGGTGAGTCTTTTTTGACCACTCATTCTGCTTGTCTGAGAACCTTTTTTGCTATTTTGAGGACCTGTTTACTAAAACGTGAATAAAAGATTCCAAGTCAACGTCACATCTTATTTTTATTTATTTATTTTTTCAATTCATTCAACTCAATTTTATTACAAAATAAATAACTCTAACACCACTTCATTACACTTCATTTATCTACAAAATAAATAAATTTACCCACTCTATCACACTATTAATTAATACATTCATATGCTTTTTTTTCCAGTCAAACTAAATACAAAATTAAAATATTTTATAATCATAATATTATATCAAGTTAACACTTTCAATTAATTTATATTTTGAACTTTTTTATTTATTAATTTTGTTACTTCCGATTAAATAATTAAATTGTTTCCAAAAACCCTACACGTTATTATTTTCTTTCACTTTTACCTAACCACACTTATTTCAAATATGGATTTTTGAAATGAATAATTCCTAATGCAAACAGAACTATTTGAAATGAATAATTCCTACCCACATTTATTTTTGAAATGTAAATAATTCATAGTACGTCCATGATTCCTAATGCAAACAGAACTATTTGAAATGAATAATTCCTACTCACACTTATTTTTGAAATGTAAATAATTCCTAGTACGTCCGTGGTTTTTGCTTGATTTGATTTCAAATAGTTTCGTGCTTTATTTCAAAATTTGATGAATTCCTCCCAAAATAAATAACCCTCAACACCAATTCATTCAACTCCATTCTATTACAAAATAAATAGCCCTAACACCAATTCATTCCACTCCATTCCACTACAAAATAAATAACCATAACACAAATTCATTCCACCCCACCCCATTCTATTACAAAATAAATAATCATAACACAAATTCATTACACTCCATTACATTACAAAATAAATAATCCTAACACGAGTTCATTCTACCTCATTACAATTCATTTATCTACAAAATAAATAACTCTAACCAATCTATCACAGTACTACTTAATACATTATTCTACTTTTTTTTCCCACTCAAACTAAACCCAAAATTAAAATATTTCATAATCATAATATTCTATCAAGTTAACACTTTCAAGTAAGTTATATTTTGTATTTTTTTTATTTATTAATTTTGTTATTTCCGAGTAAATGATTAAATTAACATTTATTGGCTTGTTTTAATTTTTGTTAATGTCTACTTCAAAAACGTTATTAAGTTGTAAAATCAAATTTACTTTATTTAGTATTTTTTACACTAAATATTTTTTTGTATATTTACAAGATTGAAGGGATTTTATTAGTTTATACTTTAAAAAAATTATTAAGTTGTAAAAGTAAATTTAGTATATTTAGTGTTTTTGTTATATTTTTAGTATATTTTCAAGGTTCGAGGGCTTTTATTAGTGTCTAATTTTATTTACTCAGAAATTATTATCTCTCCAAAATCATATACATTAGTGTCTAATTTTTATTATTAGTTATTATAAAAAAGTTATTAAGTTGTAACAGAAAATTTACTATATTTAGTATTTTTAATATATTTACAAGAACTGCGCCGTCTGTTATAATTGTTTCCTCAAAACCATGAATAATATGTCACGTTTGGTCACGATCTATTTAACTATTTAAAATAAAAATATAGTACTCACTAAAATTTTATTATTGGACTCACTAAAATTGTACTACGTAAGAGCTGAGAAAAATAGTATCAAAAAACAAGAAAAAATACAGTAAACGATTAAAAAAACAATCACTGGTCATCAGGTATGTTGATGTTCTCGAAATAATTGGCGGGACGAGACTTCCTTATTAATTCCTCATAATATTTAAAATTTTATCTAAAAACATCTTGCCATGGATCAGCTTCTGGAGAGTGATACTTGTCCCATCCACTAATAATCGGGGGCAAAGGGAACAGGTTGAAATTATTCTTTTTTTGATCAATAATGACCTTGGCATAATGGTTTGTGTTAACGTGAACCATGAAAATCACAGCAGGCTTTGTCAGAGGGGCTGTATGTTGTGGTAAATATGTTGTCGTACCCGTCGAAATGCTTATCATAACCACTGCTATATTATACCGTGATGCAATTATGAACCCTGTCTCTGGAAATGTCATCCATTTATGTGGAGGCGCCATACAAGTCATGTCATACCAAGAAAACGAGTCACGAATAAAACCATATCCTTTCAGTTCTCTAAGGATATCAAGATAATAAGAAGGGAAATTTTCGATCTCCTGTTGTAGTTCTACGCGCACTTTTCCCCAGTCGTCTTCTCCAAATTTCATTCCCATAGCCTTCGCAATAACACGAAAACCGCAGTAACCATCCCCAAGTACATCATTCACCTCGAATATGTGATTATGAAAAATAGGTGGAATCTGCTTAATATATTTAAAAGACTTGTGGGGAGGTTTTTTTTATTGCGATGATCCTTTACCTTTTTGTTTGTTGTAAACAGAATATCTAGGGGGTAAAGGGGCAGAAGGATCGTATTTGGTTTTCGGGCTGCTATAGCTACGTCTCCTTTCTGCTTGCTCATCTTTATATGCCTGAGTATATTCAAAAATAGATGGGTCACGTTTTGTTGAATATTTACCTTTTTTTTCCCTCGCTGATGATGTATTTCGACGTGTGGTCTGAGTTCAGGTTCTCTTGCTGAAGTTTTCGAAGGATCGTGCAGAAGTTCGATCTGGGCTTTTAAATTTGCCTTTAAAACTTGATCATGAGTTTCATCATACCTTATCCGTAAGGCTTCAACATTCACTCAAATGTTGTCTTCTTCTTTGTTTATAAGTTCGACATCAAACCTTAGTTTTCTCCAGTGCGGATCAATTCTTTCTAGCGGAATAGGGCAAGCTCTATCCCAATAGTTGCTTATAACATGGCGACATGGAAGGTTATTGATCAATGTTATCTCACACTCAGAGCAGGTTGGGTCTGCTGCTGTCCACTCGAGCTGTCTAATCTCAGTTAGCATTTCATCCATCGCATCCGCAGAGCATTTACCTGATATAAAATTTATTATATCATTAAAATTAACATATTATACAATGATTATAAAAAAATATCCTATAAAAATTAATTTTACCTTTTATTACTGAAAAAAACGGAATATCATGTGTTCTTTTAACTCTACTCATGCTTCTTCCCAAAGACTCCGTAATTCTATTATGTTGAGTTGAAAGCAAATCGTTAATGCATACGAACATGTTCTCGAGATTCCCACCAGAAGTTTTTATATATTGTTTAAGTGATGCATGAGCACCCTCAACCCTGTTTAAAAAAATATATATATTAGATAATTTGTTATTTTATAAAAAAAAATATGTACACAATGTCAAATCATAAGTTACCGAAATGTCTAGTTTTGCTAGTCCAACAAGCCACAAACTTCTTGTCATGTTTGTCTAGCAAATCACACATATATTTCAATAGATTTGGAAATGTTTTATAATCACTTTCCAGTTTCATGCGTGCCGCTTCATAATCGTATTCTGTTTTACTATCCACCAACTTTTTCCAATCTATTTTCATTACGTCCCATACTTCTTTAGGAACTTTTGGAGAGCAATTAGTTATGACATTCTGAGCAATATGAAATGTGCATAATAGATGGTTTGCATTAGAAGATAAATTTTGGACCGCATTTGTCAACGCTTGATCCCTATCTGTTAGCACAACTCGGGGACTCTTACAATCTTTCATCATCGTTCTCAAACATTCTAGAGCCCATTCGTAAGTCGGCTACTTTTCATTATGTAAGCAAGCGAATGCGACACAAAATGTTTTTTGGGTTGATGTTACTCCCACAATTTGTAAAAATGGTAAATTAAACCTATTAGTACTATATGTGCAATCCATGCAAAATACATAAGGGAATGCACGTACTAATTTTACAGAATCTTTATGGGCAAAAAATATATCTTACAATTGGTTCGTTTCGGGGTTGGTTCTATAAAATGATAAAAATTTATTTTTAACTAGGAGATTCATTTGACTCATACCCACCATTTCTTTAACCTTTTCTCTAGCCTTAAGGTTATAGATATCTTTTCTAGTAGACTTATTAGCAGGAAATTTTTGTTTTATAGCGGAAAGTATAGTTCTTGGATTCGTCAGGCTATCTACCATGATTCTAAATAACCCCTTTTTATCTTTTTTAAGTCTACGTGCTCGGGGGTGAGCTTCTGGATAAACAGCCATATCATGATTGTGTATCCCATTTTTGATATAAAACTTCCAATTATTCTCAACTTTGTAACACTCTATTTTAAACAAGCAGAAACATTTACTAGAGATGGTGTCTCTAGTCGATGGTTTTTTCGGTTGGGGATCCCCTTCCTTGGTACACATCATAATGGCCCTACTTTTTTTTATTAAAGTGTCATTTGATATTTTTTGACGAAGTTGTTCTCAAAAAGAAACCAAAGTCTTCTGCTGTATCATTCAGGTAATCTTTCAATTCATCAATCGAGGAAAAAGCCTGAAAGAAATTAAATAGAAGTAAAAAATAAAAAATGTAAAAAAGTTACACAAGCAAAAACTCATGAACTTAAAAAAATTGTAAACTCACCAAATTACTCTGAAAATGATCGCTATAATCATATCCAATTCCAAATTCGGTTGGTTCACTATGTTCATCAAGATCCGATTGAGAATTTTCGGTATTTTCATACTGATCTTTTTGAACTTCTTCAAAGTGGCTCGTAAATGTTTGTTCTGACGGTTCAGGTTAATTCCCCATGTAGTCATAGTCATTCGGTGTAAATTGATTGTTAAAATTTGGATCAAATGAAACATGAGAATTTTGATATTGATCAGTGGGGAAATTAGTATTTTCAAACATATGAGGCAAAAACTGGTAATTTGGATACATATTAGATGGAAAAAATGTATTATGATAATAAATGGAAATTGTGTATTTTGAAAAGTATCGTCATGAGAAGGTAAATTTAGATCTATTTCCGAAATATCATAATTGTTATCCATATGTATATGATTTTGGAGAGATAATAATTTCTGAGTAAATAAAAATTAGACACTAATAAAAGCCCTCGAACCTTGAAAATATACTAAAAATATAACAAAAATACTAAATATACTAAATTTACTTTTACAACTTAATAATTTTTTTAAAGTATAAACTAATAAAATCCCTTCAATCTTGTAAATATAGAAAAAAATATTTAGTGTAAAAAATACTAAATAAAGTAAATTTGATTTACAACTTAATAACGTTTTTTAAATAGACATTAACAAAAATTAAACAAGCTAATAAATGTTAATTTAACCATTTACTCGGAAATAACAAAATTAATAAATAAAAAAATACAAAATATAACTTACTTGAAAGTGTTAACTTGATAGAATATTATGATTATGAAATATTTTAATTTTGGGTTTAGTTTGAGTGGGAAAAAAAGTAGAAAATGTATTAAATAGTAGTGTGATAGATTGGTTAGAGTTATTTATTTTATAGATAAATGAAGTGTAATGAGGTAGAATGAATTGGTGTTACAATTATTTATTTTGTAATGTAATGGAGTGGAATGAATTTGTGTTATGATTATTTCTTTTGTAATGGAATGGGGTGGGGTGGAATGAATTTGTGTTATGGTTATTTATTTTGTAGTGGAATGGAGTGGAATAAATTGGTGTTAGGGTTATTTATTTTGTAATGGAATGGAGTTGAATGAATTGGTGTTGAGGGTTATTTATTTTGGGAGAAATTCGTCGAATTTTGAAATAAAGCACGAAACTATTTGAAATCAAATCAAGCAAAAATCACGGACGTACTAGGAATTATTTACATTTCAAAAATAAATGTGGGATAGGAATTATTCATTTCAAATAGTTCTGTTTGCATTAGGAATCACGGACGTAGTAGTAATTATTTACATTTCAAAAATAAGTGTGGGTAGGAATTATTCATTTCAAATAGTTCTGTTTGCATTAGAAATTATTTATTTCAAAAATACTATTTGAAATAAGTGTGGTTAGGTAAATATGAAAGAAAATAATAACGTGTAGGATTTTTGAAAATAATTTAATTATTTACTCGGAAGTAACAAAATTAATAAATAAAAAAGTGCAAAATATAAATTACTTGAAAGTGTTAACTTGATATAATATTATGATTATAAAATATTTTAATTTTGTATTTAGTTTGAGTGGAAAAAAAAGCAGAGGAATGTATTAATTAATAGTGTGATAGAATGAGTAAATTTATTTATTTTGTAGATAAATGAAGTGTAATGAAGTGGTGTTAGAGTTATTTATTTTGTAATGAAATTGAGTTGAATGAATTGAAAAAATAAATAAATACAAATAAGATGTGACATTGATTTGGAATCTTTTATTCACGTTTTAGTAAACAGGTCCTCAAAATAGCAAAAGAGGTTCTCAGACAAGCAGATCGGGTGCTCAAAAAAGACTCACCCTTGGACCCAAGAGATCTTATCTTATAATTTCTCAACATATACAGGTCGGTATACTAGGTGGTTTTTTTACGTTAGCAGTCTTCATTCGACACTAATGAATGAATTGGAAGAACTTGAAAATGTCAAGAAATTATATTTGGTAGTTGTTTAAAAATCCGTTTACCCGATAGGTCGAGTTAGCTTGACCAACCTATCAATAAGGGCTCAGAGGCCCAGTCAGCATGCCTGATCCTGTGCATTATTGGCCGATCCCTTGTTGGTAGAGCCTAATTTTGTTCACTATAATTAAATTATAGTTTCGGTGGTATTTTTTATGTTTGATTTGATACGGCCTTGTACAGGCATCCTGAAGACTTCCTAGTTATTTTGGAGGCATCTCGAGATTTGGACAGAGCTAGCAAATTATGTTCCGAGCTCGTCAGACCTTCCCCACAATTGCCGTAAGCATTTTAGAGCTTCTGGAAGACCTGTCACATGCATTTTGGAGCACGTCGAAGCAATGTCGGCTCCCCCAGCTTCACAAGTGGTACTGTGGTAGTACTTGTATCACTTATGGTGGGAGGGTTGAGGTGGTGGTGGTGGATGCCAAAGTAGGACACGGTGAAAGAAACTATAGATCAGTAATTTTCGGGAAATGTAAGAGAAGCACCTTCCATGAAATATGATGCTATGCTGGAATGGTAACTCTGGATAACTGCACCAAATCTTTTAAAAAACATTTGCGTATCGGTAAAGTGTTTTCTGGAAATATGCACTAAAGCGTAAGTTTCGGTGCTTAAGCCTGAGCTTTCCTTGACACAGAAACACTTCTATATGCTAAGTAATTCATAAATAGACATGTAAATGTTAAAAACATCACGATTAATAATAATTCAAATACTTTATTTGCACGGACTATTAATTAAAGATGAGAAATCATCTTTCATTATGAGCACTGCGTTTCACTTTTATCGTATAATTGAAGTTGTAGACATTATATGCCTACAGTATCACCGTCTGGTGAGTTTCTCTGTGTTTGTACGAATTTGTGAGCCTGGATTCAATTTTTTATTTTTTATCTAGTGATGAACCCTTTTCAGATGTGCTTTTTGAGCCTCGACATGTTTAAACGCTGTTTTTTTTTCTAAACTTTTCGAGCCTTGGGTCAAAGTTGTAAAAGGGAGCCTCATCATGTTTTGAGGCGTTCCTTGTATACGATGATCGCGCAGTTTACAATCTTACTTGTTGTCTTCCCTTAAAAAGAACTAAACTAAACACGTAAAGCCAGTTATCCTTCGACCCGTTGGGACTGGGCTATCCCATGCTTTTATGACGCATGTCTACTAACAAGAGCATCCACACCATCAAACTCAAATTTATATCCAAATCTTAAATAAAACCAATAATTTTACTGTTTACCCACTCATTTACATTTGGGATAATTCTCACCTTCCCATTCCTTTTTTTTTTCTACTAACGTTGTAACATCCCGTATTTTTATAAGTGATTTTAATTATGATTTAATTTATCTAAAAACGTTTTATACAAATTTTACCAAAAACTGGTCACTCGACTAATTTTTAGCCAAAAACCGAAACTATTTCAAAAAACTTTATTTTAAAAACCTGTTACTAATTTTATAAATAAAAAAAACCCAATAGATTTGTTTATAAACATTTGTTATTTTTTAGTAGTAAAACTATATTTTTGGATTTAGAGTTAACTTTTAGAACTTTGGGGACCAAATAGTTCGTTACCACAAACTTTCTCAAAACAGTTTTTACATCTTCAAATCAGCTCACTTCTTTCAAAACAGTAACCTAAAACAAGAGAGAAAAAGAGAGAAAAGAGAGAAAATAGAAGAAGAAGAAGAAGAAGAAGAGGAAACCACCATTAGGGGGTTCTTACCGGAAGCATCTGCTCTACGCTCTAAGATAACGGGGGTTATCCATTACGACTAGACGAGTGTATATGTTAGGATTAGTTTTTGCGTTTATTATAAATTGAGGGTTTTTGCCTTTTATTTTAATTATGTTCTTAAATTGTTAATTGAGTTTATTTGTTGTACGTTTAATTCACTTATTTGATTTTGGAGCAGTTGAGGATTTAGTATTTTAATTTCGGATTAATGAGAATATTAATGGGTTGCATGTTTTATGCATTGATTATGTGTTATTATGGTTGTTGATAGAATTGAGTAAATTATTGTTGAATAACAATGAGTTTTATATTACGCATACAAAGTGTTTGTTAAAATGGCTGAATTGAATTTTATGTTGTTAGAGTTGGTTGGCTAGTTGTGAATCTAGTGCCTATGCTTATGTGCTTTGTTGAATTGCATCAAAATGACGTATGAGAATGTGATATTTATGTGGATTTATAATATTGGCCGATGCCTTGTGATTTAGATTAGTGGCAATGGTCTCTGTCTCTTCCTAATTCCGGGGACAGAAGACAGCCGAGGGGATAGAGAATGACTCGTCTTACGGACTGGGGCGAGTGGCATGAGAGGTCCTAGTGTGCACTCTATTTACTTTTATGTTAGCAATGGTCTCTGTCTCTTCCTAATTCCGGGGACAGAAGACGGCTGAGGGGATATGGAATGACTCGTCTTACGGACTGGGACGGGTGGCATTAGAGGTCCAAGTGCGCACTTTAAATCTATTTTTATGTTAGCAATGGTCTCTGTCTCTTCCTAATTCCGGTGACAGAAGACGGCTGAGAGAATAGGGAATGACCTACCTTACGGACTGGGGTAGGTGGGATGAGAGGTCTATGTTTGCTATAGATGTGTGTTAAAGCTATTTATTTTATCTTGTTGTACGACGTTATTTTATTTCCTTTTATATGTTGCTATCATAGTTGTTGTTTGTGAGTTCTTGTATTTATGGGATTGGGTGACGGTATTTTGTGGTACCTTTCCGTTTATGTATGTGCATGAGACTCACCGTTACAGTTTTGTCTTTCAGGTACAACTTAGGTTGACACGTTCGGTTAAGAGCTATTGCAATGCATCACATGGGCTCGGGGCTTTCACTTTCTTTTCAGTTAGATTATATTTTGAGGTTGTAGCCTATGAGCAATTTATATTCGTTTATTTCCTTTTATAAATTTGTCAAAACTATCTCGTCTTATAGCCGCGTTTGACAAACACTTTTATATTTAATTGATTAATTGTTCTTTTAACTCGCAAGTTGTTTTTCTTTTAAAATTTAAATTTTGTACCAAAAGGGTTCATTTTTCTTTTGTTTAAAAATGTCACGCCTTGATGTCCGTTTTTAGGATTTTGGGACGTAACAAATATAAAAATATTTTTTCTTATATCTCTTTAGAAACATCTCAATAATTTTTTTTACAAAGTGACAACGAAAATTAATATTATAGCGTAAACATGTATATCCAAATATTTAATTTTTAATTTGTTTTTTTTAATCAAATCCCTTATAATATGGGAATGAGAGCGATCCTCGTAGAATACCTATTTGAATCACTTATTATGAGAAATAAAATCATTGTTTTGATTAAAAAAAAACATCACACCATATTACCTTATTAATTCCTAAATTTTGTATGTAGTCAAAATGTTCCTCAAATATAAGTAACCAAAAGTGTTTCTCATAATTTTTTATAATACTTTTTTCTGATTCTGCTTGGTCTTATATAATTATAAGATATGACTTAACATTTTAAATAATATAAATAAATGAATATCAAATACTTTTGAAAATATGGAAAAATTATAAGAAAACTGATGTTTTGTAAATAGAAAAAGTGAAATGCAACACTCAAAATATAATAGTTTTTTTTTCTGAATATCAGAAATATTACGAAGCATCTGTAGTGCTTGCTCTGATAAGGTTGCTAGTGCATTGATACGTTTTCAACTAAATCCTCAAATTATACACAAAAGGGAAGTTTAAAGGTGCTCCGGTGGATACTCTAACAGGGCAGTATAGTCAATTACTGTTTTAATAAAGCTTAAACCATATCATTTTAGCGTGATTAAGTGTGTTTGGTACAAGCTTTTTACCATTTCTTTTTAAAAAAAATTTCTAAGCATTGAGTTTTTGGTATGGTAGTTTTTATGGCTTTTAAAAAGCTAGATTTTGGCTATAAAGGCAGGAAAAACTTGAAAAGCCAAAATCCATGTTTTGATGGATTTTTTTAGCCTTTTCGATACCAATTTCGGATTTCATTTTTTCTTACTTCTCAAAAATACCCTCGGCCTTTAAGGGAAATTACACATTGAAACATTAACTATGTATAAAAATAAATTATCTTAAAAATATGGATAATTTTGTCATTTTGAACAAATTAGCAAAAAAACTAAAATCTAAAATCAAACGCAAATCTTAATTAATATAGCTTTTAAATATTTGTTACCAAACTTACTAACCGACTTTTTATAATCAAGTTTTTTTTACGGTTGCTTTCAAAAAGCAGCTTTTTGACAACAACAAAAAATAAGACAAATGGACCCTTTAACACTTGGTTTTAAAGCCGAGCACTAGGTATGGTCTTATGCCACACATCAACATCTAACTGTACCTGTTTTCCTATCAATAAAATCAACTATGCGGTATTATACATTTTCTACCTCTTACATCACTCTTATAACCAACTATGGTTTGACCAACTGTTTTTTGGCACTGTTTTTTTGGGTAAGTTTTTTGGCACATTTTATATGTGCTGACTTATGTTTTCGTAATTTTACTCTTGTAAACTGCTTTTATAAATGGTTTCGTTTCAGTGACCTACCATCAATTCTTTTGATGGAAAACTAACGATTTACTCTGCAAAGTTTAAAATTTATGATAAAAATTAGATATTGTAAAAATTACACTTTTCGATAAAGATTACGTGATAAAAACAGTTTTTTTTTTTTGGATGGTCTCTATTCTGGGAGATTCTCTTTTCATTACTGGGATTACTCAGAGCTATAAGGGACGTGGGATCTGTGATCCCACGTCTACGTGGCTGCCTAAATTAATTTTTTTTTGTTTTTTTTTGTTTTTTCTTTTATTTATGTTTTCCTATGTAAAAACTTTTCAATTTTAACCAAAAACTTATCTAATTTTACCTGAAAAAAACCCTAACCATCAACCATAAAACTATTTATTATATCAAATTAATATATTTTTTTATCAAATCAAAGTCACGCTACCATTACAATTATTTTCAATTTTATCTAAAAAAAACCATAACCATCGACCATCAAACTCCTTCGTATATCAAATTAATATATTTTTTTATCAAATCAACATCACTTACCATTACAATTATACCCAATTTTACTAAAAAAAAAAAAACTATCCCAATTTACCAAAAAAAAAAAAACTTGTCCAATTTTACCAAAAAAAAAACTCTAACCATCAACCATCAAACTCCTTCATATATCAAATTAATATATTTTTTTATCAAATCAACATCACTCTACCATTACAATTATCCCCAATTTTACCAAAAAAAAAACCACTTCCAATTTACCAAAAAAATTTTTTACCAAAAATAACCCTATAGGAAGTAGTTTGGTGGTTGATGGTTAGAGTTTATTTTTTGTAAAATTGGAGTAGGTTTTATTTTTGGTAAATTGAAAGAGATTTTTTTTTTTTGTAAAATTGGGGATAAATGTAGTGGTAGAGTGATTTTGATTTGAGAAAAAAATTTATTAATTTGATAGGAGTTTGATGGTTGATGGTTAGGGTTTTTTTTAGTAAAATTGGGAATGTTTTTTTTTTTGTAAATTGGGATATGTTTTTTTTTGTAAAATTGAGGATAATTGTAGTGGTAGAGTGATGTTGATTTGATAAAAATATATATTAATTTGATATACGAAGGAGTTTGATGGTTAGAGTTTTTTTTTGTAAAATTGGGGAAGTTTTTTTTTTTGGTAAATTGGGATATATTTTTTTTATAGTAAAATTGGGTATAATTGTAATGGTAAGTGATGTTGATTTGATAAAAAAATATATTAATTTGATATACGAAGGAGTTTGATGGTTGATTGTTAGAATTTTTTTTGGGTAAAATTGGGGAAGTTTTTTTGTGGGTAAATTGGGATAGTTTTTTTTTTATAGTAAAATTGGGTATAATTGTAATGGTAAGTGATGTTGATTTGATAAAAAAATATATTAATTTGATATACGAAGAAGTTTGATGGTCGATGGTTAGGGTTTTTTTTTAGATAAAATTGAAAATAATTGTAATGGTAGAGTGACTTTGATTTTGATTTGATAAAAAAATATATTAATTTGATATAATAAATAGTTTTATGGTTGATGGTTAGGGTTTTTTTCGGGTAAAATTAGATAACTTTTTGGTTAAAATTGGAAAGTTTTTACATAGGAAAACATAAATAAAAGAAAAAAAAAATAAAAAAAAATAAAAAAATTTAGGCAGCCACGTAGACGTGGGATCACAGATCCCACGTCCCTTATAGCTCTGAGTAATCCCAGTAATGAAAAGAGAATCTTCCCTCTATTCTTTACTTCGAATGTTTTTTTTTCTTTTAACCTACAACTAAGCAAACAATACTCAAAATCAACAAAATTCAATTTTCGGAAATATGAGTAGAATTATAAATAAATGCATTCACTTTTTCTTGCGTTCATAATTTTTTTTATAAGAAAATTAAATAAATGTGCAATTAACATAAACATAACTTACCCATCTTATTAACAAAAATATATCATTAAAAGTTATATTATCAAAAACATAACTTCAATTAATAATTAATAAAAAAACAAAAAATATCATTCATAATTCATATTTGTTTCCCCTTTCTCTCTCATCATCCCACTTTACCTCTCTCTCTCCTCCTCCCACTCTATCTCCGATCTCTCTCCTCCTCCCATTCTATCTCCGATCTCTCCTTCTTTTTACTCTCTCCGATCTCTCTATCATTATCATGTTGAGTTGTGAATCCAAATGAGTTTTGGCCATATTTTCTAATTATCCCAAATCGCTTGAAATTGTAATAAAACCCTCTTTTGGTTCTATATATGTCCTACTATCTTGTATATTTTAATAACATATCTTTACACATCACAATCACATATTTAAGAGAGAATATTGTAAATAGAGAGTTCTATTTGCGAGAGAACCATAACTTGTGATTGAGCTAGATTACGATTGTAATCCTCATTATAATATTAAGTGTCACGTGTAGCGGTCCGAATACGTAGCCAATTTGGGTGAACTCCGTTATCAAAGAGTGTGTGCTCGGCTTTAATCTTTCTGTCTCTCATTGTTCGCCTGATCGACCCAACAAGTGGTATCAGAGCTCGAAAGATCGATGGCGAAAGAAGACAGAACCGCACACGGGATCGAGAAGTTCGACGGGAAGGACTTCGCATTCTGGAGAATGCAAATAGAGGACTACTTTTACGGGAGGAAGATGCATCAGCCACTTCTCCTTGAGGAAAGGCCGACCACGACCACCGAGGAGGCATGGAAACTCTTAGATCGACAAGTGTTGGGAGTGATCCGCCTAACACTATCTAGGAGTGTAGCACATAACGTCGCAAGAGAGACGACGACGATGGGGATGATGAAGGTCCTCACCAACATGTATGAGAAACCATCCGCGAACAACAAGGTACATCTCATGCGTAAGTTGTTCAACCTACGCATGGCTGAGGACACACCTGTCGCAAATCACATGAACAAGTTCATCGACAACGTAAATCAGTTGGATGCGGTGGAGATAACTTTTGAAGACGAAGTGAGAGCCATTATACTGCTAGCATATTTACCGAACAGTTGGGAATTCATGCGAGCTGCTGTTAGCAACTCAATTGGAAAGGAGAAACTGACTTACAACGACATCCGAGATCAAATACTCGCTGAGGAACTCAGGAGATTAGACATGGGTGAATGCTCAAATGATGGAGCAGCCTTGAACGTGGGTTCAAGAGACTGGGGTAGGGCCAGGGTATGGGACGTTAGAGGACGTTCACAATCCCGAGGTAGAAGAGGGCAAAGCCGAGGCGGCAAAGATAGCGATCGAAGTAAAAAGAATCTTCGATGATATAACTGCCAGGGTATGGGGTATTTCAGTCATGAGTGCAAGCAGCCGAAGAAGGGTACCGACCGTGATCACGTGGCTAATGTTGCGAATGACGAGGATTCGGGTGACTGTTTATTGCTTGCCAAACAGAGAAATATAGAATCGTGGATTCTAGACTCTGGGGCATCATTTCACACAACCCCTCAGAAGGATTTATTCAAAAATTACACTACGGGTAATTTCGGTAAAGTGTATCTAGCCGACGGAGAAGCATTGGATGTTGTTGGAATGGGCGATGTGAAAATTCGCATTCCAAACTGGTCAGTATGGAAGCTAACGAAAGTGAGGCATGTTCCGAGGTTGACCAAGAATCTGATCTTAGTAGGTCAATTCGATACAGAAAGACACTCCATTTCGTTCAGCAATAAAGCTTGGAAAGTTTCACGAGGAGCTATGGTGATAGCCCGAGGGAGCAAGGTCGGTACACTGTACATGACGACCGATGAGGAGTGTAAAATTACGGCAGTTGTGTCGCAAAACTGCTCGGAACTGTGGCATCGACGGTTGGGTCACATAAGTGAGAAGGGATGAGTGTGTTAGCAAAAGACGGGAAGCTACCGGGCTTGAAGTCTGTCAACCTCGACATGTGCGAAGGTTGTATCTTCGGGAAGCAGAAAAAAGTGAGCTTCCGGAAAGGTGGAAAAGTTCCCAAGGAGGAGAAGCTAGCACTGGTCCACTCAGACGTATGGGGACCATCTCCAGTAACCTCACTGGGAGGATCTCAGTACTATGTGACCTTCATCGATGATTCGACGAGGAAAAGATGGGTCTATTTCTTGAAACACAAGTCTGAGGTGTTTAAGAAATTTCAAGAATGAAAGGCCATGGTCGAACTAGAGAGTACATTGATGCGAAGTTCATAGGGTTCTGTGCATAAAGAGGCATTCGAATAGAGAAGACCATCCGAAGAATGCCACAGCAAAATGGTGTGGCCGAAAGAATGAGCCAAACAATCAATGAGCGTGCTAGGAGTATGAGACTGCCCAAAGCCTTGTGGGCACATGCAGTAAGCACGGCGGTTTACCTTATTAACCGCGGACCCTCAGTGCCATTAGAAAGGAGAATTCCCGAAGAAGAGTGGATAGGAAAGCCTATCTCTTATGAACACTTGCGAGTGTTCGGTTGTCTGTCATATATCCATGTCGATATAAATTATCGTACCAAACTTGACTCAAAATCCAAAGTGTGTTACTTTGTGGGGTACGGTGGAGCTGAGTTTGGATATCGCTTTTGGGATGGTCAAACAAAGAGGATCATTCGCAGTAAAGATGTCATCTTTAACGAAACCATTTTGTACAAAGATCGATAAAATGTGATGGTGGAAGAATATGCGCTCCCGTCCGAGGAAAGTGGTATAGTCGACACGAATGTGTTTCCAAGGTTGGAGTTGAAAAATGACACTGAAGATGAGCTAGTGGTGCTCGACAACCTACCAGCACATGCTGAAAAGGACGAGGAGCTGCCCCAAACTCCTCGACCTGAATTGGGCCGAGGTCATTACGAGAGGAGACCTCCTGCCCGATACTCTCCTTCCCTGCATTACATATTACTCAATGATACAGGCGAGCCCGAAAGTAGAGAGGAAGCTCTGGAGCTGAAAGACTCGAGCAAGTGGGAGCTCGCGATGAAGGATGAGATGAAGTCACTTGAGAAGAATGTGACTTGGCAGTTAGCCAAACTACCCAAGGGGAAAAGGGCACTGAGCAACAAATGAGTGTTCCCACTAAAGGAGGAACAAGATGGCTCGAAACGATATAAGGCACGATTAGTAGTCAAAGGGTTCCAGCAAAATGCAAGAATTGACTACACCGATATCTTTTCACCAGTCATAAAATTGACGACTATTCGGCTATTGTTGAGTATTGTTGTAAATGCGAATCTTCATCTTGATTAGTTAGATGTGAAAACTGCCTTTCTCCATGGAGATCTTGAAGAAGAAATTTACATGCACCAACCTGAAGGGTTTGCCGAAAAGGAAAAAGAGAAACTGGTCTGCAAACTGAGGAAGAGCTTGTACGGGCTAAAACAAGCTCCACGACAGTGGTATAAGAAGTTTGACAGTTTCATGGTGGATACCGGGTTCGAAAGAAGTGATAGTGATCACTGCTATTTCGTGAAGAGATTTGAGAACTCTTCGTCGTCATACTACTTTTGTACGTAGATGACATGTTGCTTGTCGGGTCGAGCCTTGTGGAGATTAACAAGTTGAAGCAACAGTTGGCGAAATAGTTTGAGATGAAAGATTTGGGAGCCGCAAATCAGATCTTCGGTATGAGGATTTCCCGAGGAAGGGATGGGTCTTTGTTTATGTCACAAGCCGAATATATGAAGAAAGTGTTGGCACGGTTTAGCATGAGTGATGCCAAGGCTGTAGGCTCACCGCTAGCCTCACACTTTAGCTTGTCGAAGAAACAATCACCCTCAGACGAGGAAGGAAAAGATAGTATGTCGAACATACCTTACGCTTCAGCAATTGGTAGCTTGATGTACGCTATGATGTGTACAAGACCGGACATTTCCCATGCAGTGTGAGTTGTCAGTCATTACATGAGTAACCCAGGAAAGCACCATTGGGAAGTTGTGAAGTGGATAATGAGATATCTCTCGGGTACAGTGAATTTGGCATTATGTTTCCGAAAGACCTCGGAAGGCATGCACGGCTATGTGGATGCTGACATGGCCGGTGATCTGGACAGCTGAAAGAGCACAACGGGATGTGTTTGTACCTACGGTGGTACTGCTGTGAGTTGGACATCTAAGTTACAAAAGATTGTTGCATTGTCGACCACAGAGGCTGAGTACGTCGCGGTGACGGAAGCAAGCAAAGAGATGATTTGGTTATGAGGTTTCTTAAAGGAGCTCGGTCAGAAAACCGACAAGGGAGTTCTGCACTGTGATAGTCAAAGTGCAGTTCAGCTAGCTAAGAATCCTGTATTCCATTCACGCACCAAGCACATACAGATTCGCTACCATGTTATCCAGGACGTTTTAGAAGATGGAATCTTTGCGTTAGAAAAGATTGAGGGCGCTAAGAACCCCACCGATATGCTAACGAAGACTGTTACAATCGACAAACTGAGGCTATGTGCAACCTCGGTAGGACTCCGAGCTTGAGGCTTATGGTCGCCACTACATGAAAAATGAGCAACTCTGAAGAGTAATAATTATTATATATGGATACCGATGGGAGCATTCTGCTTGGTGAAGCACAGTGAGTTCGGTGGTCGGGGATAATCAGAATTCTCTTGAAGCACTTGACATTTGACTCCAAGTGGAAGATTGTTGAGTTGTGGAGTCAAATGAATTTTGGCCATATTTTCTAATTATCCCACATCGCTTGGAATTGTAATAAAACCCTCTTTGGGTTCTATATATGTCCTACTATCTTGTATATTTTAATGACATATCTTTACACATCACAATCACATATTCAAGAGAGAATATTGTAACGAGAGAGTTCTATTTGCGAGAGAACCATAGCTGTTGATTGAGCTAGATTACGATTATAATCCTCATTATAATATTAAGTGCCACGTGTAGCGGTCCGGAGACGTAGCCAATTTGGGTGAACTCCGTTATCAAAGAGTGTGTGCTCGGTTTTAATCTTTCTGTCTCTCATTG